>JANZLQ010000017.1:29370688-29398145 GCA_026212715.1 Elanus axillaris | reverse complement strand
TAAAAGACGTGTAGACGTGGTGCTCGGGGACATGGTTTAGTGGTGGACTTGGCAGCGCCAGGTTAATGGATGGATTCGATGATCTTAAGGGTCTTGTCCAACCTAAACGACTCAGTAATTGTATGACTGTATCTATCATTTACTAAGAAAATGTAGGCTCCAAAGTAGATGCAGTGGAGGACATGCACCCTTAATACCACCACCCTGCTACCTTAGCAGTGTATAGCCAAATTAGCATTTGGAAAATCAGTTTGCCATGTGATCTGTAGGGAGAAGTTCTGAAACCTAGAAAAATAACAGATGGTGGCTTGGCTTTATTTATTTATACCTTTGACTCTTAAGAGTGCAGGCTTCACTGTTTCATAACTGTGGGTTGTGCCCATCCTAGTTCTTCCCAAGGGTCACAAGGGAGTTCTATGGGACTAACAAAAGCTTAGAGTCTTATTTATTTATTTGACATCAAGATATAGCAATTAATTAGTTACATGAATTAAAAAAGAGAAAAAGAAATCTCAAGAAGAAAATAAAAGTCCAGTTATGACACCGAGTGGAGTGGTGTGGTTGACTGGATGGGGAGTACTTAATGCGAGAAGGAATCACAAATAAGTTGCATTATCTACCCGTGAGGAACTGATGTCATTACTAGAAATTAAAAATAGTTGCCTGTGTCCTGGTTGGGGAGGACCAATCCTTCGGTAGGCTGCAACAGAGCTGCATAATACCACAGGAGTTTTCGATTGCAGAGACACTGCATTTCAGCGTCCTAGAACATTAAGCCCAACGTTTTAATAGAGACATGCCCTCCCTGTAACTCCATGTATTCTCTTCTGGTTTACATTTTGCCAAGTAGCAGTTTTCTTCTGATTTCTAAACAAAGTTTATCTACAGCTAATGCATACCCATTTATTCTCGTACCAGTGTTGAATAGCTGGTTTTCCCCTTTAATGTTTATCTTGCTGACAGATAGCCTTTTACCTTTTTTTTTAATTTAAACTTTTGGTCTTCTTACCATGTTAGAGCCTCTCCCTTCCTGATTATTTAGAAGTCTTTCAATGCACTTGTTCCATTTTGAATTAGTTTTTCTTGGCTGCAGGTGAGTGGAACCATACATACCCTCATACCGCTTTGTGCGACTCACACGGATTTCATTGCTACTGGCAGTACATGGACTGGACTTTCAGAATTGCTTTTCCTTCCCATGGGTAAATCAGACTTGACAGCTTATAATCACAGGGTGTGATTAATTAATATATCCAGGACCTTCTCATCCTCCTTCCAGTGGCGACACCACTGCGTACAGCTGAATTTCACTTACCAGCTCTTTCCTGAGTTACGGTTTTCTAGTTTTGTCTATATGCACATATATGCCAAGTTTGTGTCACCAGTTAATTTTGCTGGGATACTCTTAACTTTTCGTGCTAATATCACTGATGAAAAATCTTAAAAAGATACATGTCCAGACTGACGTTGAGGAATTTTCAGTAGATGTCTCCATCCAAACCAATTTCCCACTTTGAGGACTACCTGTGAAGCTCCTTTGAACCAGTTCTTTTTATTTACTTCATCTTACCAAGTTTTATTACTGATTTCCCACATAACAGTTTTTTGTATCGTTTTTACTACTGAAGATACACCTTATTTCATCTGGTGAGAAACTGTTTATCACCACAGCAGTCTGCACATACCTTTGGCCGGATTGTGTTGCTTTCTATCCCATTTACAAGCATGTCTTCAGTTAGTCTTTGTATCAAAACCTCCAGAGCCTTGCCTATGAATGACGTCATTCTCTCCCGTTCACAGATACAGACAGAACTATGCTGCATACCTTACCACAGTTCTCTTGATAAACAAAAACATGCGTTACCTGAACTACAGCTCTTTCAAAAAACTGACGTCCGGTTGCAGTGGTGTGTATAACAACATCCCCAGTGAGCACAGAGGAAGAGTATTACTTTTGGTTTGGGTGGATTTTGGGCCAAGCCTGAAGACCATCTTTAATCACCGTCTTTTCTTCTTTGCCTCTTTTTTGTGGTCTTTTGCTGTATGAGGTGGTAGAATTTGGGGGCTCTTTTTGCTAACAGTCACAAACTCAGACTCAGCTGGACTTCTTGTATTTGCTGTTGCTCTGCAGGCCACAAATTTTACAGATCTTTCCTTCTCCATTTTTACACTCACTCTTTACACTCTCGATTAGTCACACCAGTAGGTTCACAGTACCTTTCCGTACGTGAAATAGAGATTGATACTTTTAATAGACTCAGTGAAAAGAAATCCCAGGCTTCTTACGTATTTCCAGGCACTTCAGTCCTGCTGATTTTACTTAAGCTGCTGCTCAGTGCATTCAAAGTTTACCTGACAGGAATCGAGAGAGTTGGTTACAGGTCTGTTTCTCTGAATCTCTCCGTTTAAGGAAAATCAAGTTGCAATCACCTGATACAGGTTTCTTCCTGTTTTTCCCAAATCTACAGTTCAGTGCCCCTGAAGTGTTTTGGGACCCCAAGAAGTGAGGCTTGAGGGAACTGCAGAGTGTTTATTAAGGCTTAGTATTAGACCAAAGTTTTCCCTTTGAAATGCGTCAAAAACACCTTACCGATGTCCACAGCTTGTAAAGCCAGAAAAATGTAGTTCACTATTGTTCTGCAGGGTCCCTTGAAAGACAAAAGGTAATCATTGACAAATCAACATTAGCAGTACTAACGACCATAAAATCATATGCTTTTTATTTAACATAAAATGAAACATTACGATAAAATACACATTTGTCCATGTGCTGAAGAACTACTGTATTTTACATTCATTTATAAAGCAGGTAGTTTTACATGACAAAAATAAGTGAGAGGAAGAGGAACAGAATCCACAATAAGACATAAGCCACAGGGCAGGCTTTTCCTTGTCAAAGTGCTATCTCCTAAGGGCACACAGATCTTCAAGTGACAGGTTAGAAATAGGCTGTTTTTAGCACTCCTCACATCCCTCTTAATGCTGGTGAGAAGCTAAGGTGGAATCTTATACAGCAAAATGAGTGAAAAACTTGTTGACAAAACAACCTTTGCCAAAATGCATAGCTGCAGCACGATGGACCACGTTTGTCCCTGATGTATTGCTCCTTTCCTGGAACTGGCCCATGCTGTTTTTAAATGCCTAGAAGTTACCTTACTGAACTACAGTTGCTTTTTTTTCTATTCAAACCTCGCCACGTTTCTTACTTAAATTTGACTCTGCAGACAGACTGCGATAGGGTATAGGCTTACAATCGCACAGATTTACAGCAACGGCGGGCGCTGTAAATCCCGTGAAGTTGGCTGTTTGTGGGTGTATCCTTGGTAAACCTCTAGACACGGAATCAAAAACCTGTTACTGAAACCTCTGTCCCTGAGGTTCAAGGTAATGCCTGTCCCGTCTCAGCTACAGGCGGGCTAAGGGCATCCACACAGGCAGTACAGTTAAAAGCGTGTCAGCTGGAGACAGCCCTGTACTAAGCCGCAGTAGCTGCACCGGACTCGCTTCCACACCTGCGTTGCCTCTCGGTTCACCTTCCTGGCGTCGGCCCGGGAATTGGGCCGTGAGGACCCTGAGCCCTGGCCTCCAAAAGTTAAACTCTTGGCCCAGCCTTTCCAATATAAAATGTATAATGCAGCATCTGAGAAGTCTGAACTGAAAGGTACAACCAATTGGTTTTACGTTTTAAATTGGGAGAGGAAGGAATGGGAGATGCAGCAGTACCAGGGGAATAAGGAATGTTTTTTTGTTTTGTTTTGTTTTTTAAAAAGTGCAGCAGATCAAAACACATTGCTATTATATATATTTTATCTAACCCCTATATCTTAAATACGAAAACAAATACAAAAGCTGTAATTCCGTCTCAGGTCTGTGGCAACTTTGCAAGGTGTAACGTCACCAGAAGAGTGAGACGAAGCTGGTCTTGCTATGTACACTTAGCTAAAATACAGCAGTGTGTACATACGTATACATGCACACACACCTGCACGGCTCCCCCACTATAGACTCTATGTATATACACACACCCAAACAGCGGGACTTTCTTACAGTGCAACTGTTTATAGAGTGAAAGCCCCCCTCGATGTCTCAAGAGCAAGTTTTGACAAAGTACTGGGTGCCATGTTTTGTTTTATCAAGAGATTCTGATAATAATTGAAGCAGTATAAAAATAATCAGTCGCCTGCCTTTTCAGGGTTTAGATTTGTACTTTTAAAACTTGACTTGTTAATGCTTCTTTTCCCACAGTCTGTTTCCTTCCCTGTAAGTCCCAGCAACAGAGAATTGCTGTAAACATCTCCAGTTTATAGACAGGATTCCTGTAATTGCTTGCTGGACTAAGTGGAATAGTGTAAACGGCATCTGAGATTCATCTGAGCCAAAACGGGCATCCTACAAAACGGGATGAGGCAAGTGCACTGTGCCTCCTATGCTGTGGGCCACTTCCACCCTTCTCTCAGTGGACTGCTATTCTCTCTACATGCAGAACTGGGGCCAGCAGCTACAGGGGCTGCAGAGCTCCTAGTATTTCAGAAACAAGCGTACACAGAACAAGCAGTATTTGCTGTTCACTCTAATAAACAGTTCCATGAAGCACTACCAGCAGGCAGGGGAAACCGATACACAGCGCTGCGTATCTCAGCTTAATCCTGACAGCGCCGCGACCTCCGCATTTGCACCCCTTTCCTGCCTGACGCGCTCTGCAGCTGCTCTTTGCAGTGTCTGTGTGTCAGGTAATTGCTGCTCAAGAGGAGCATCTCTAGGGTCCCATTCCTGATGAGAGTTCTCTCCATTTCTGATAGCTGCAAAGATGTATCACCCTCTACAGTATGATTTTCACCAAAATTCCTACAAAGTAAAAGAAAAAAATCTGCTTTGATAGCATTTCCTTGAAAACACTGGACTTCTGGTATATCATTTGAATTCCCCAATAAGTGCCATCTATGCTTACACAAGAAATCAAGCTGTTTATTAAAATTTCAGTGGCACAGCAAAACTGACTAGCTTCCGATTTTGTTTTGGTTGAGTAGCTTCTGTACCAGTATCTCTCTTTGGCTATAAAGGTAGCATTGCTTGTATAAAAGATCCACCTCAACTTCTTGTCATCTCACCATAGGTTATTCTGGGTGGTTATGAGGCAAAATGAACAAATACGAACAGAAACACAAACAGGACACAGGACTGGAAAATGCTCTGTATGCTCAATCTATCTAAAACTGCTAAACTCTTCAAAAATTCATTAGCTCCTCAACTTCTGGTTCCTTTGCTACCCTGTAGTTGCCAACAGCAGCTCCTGCAGTGGTACAGTACTCGCATCCTCTCTCCCTCTTTTCTTCTTTTCCTTTTTTTTTTTTTTTTAAACATCATTACATGCTCAAATCCAACCAGCTCAAATACTTTTTAATACATTGAAAATGTAAAATAAAGAATATATGAAGTACATACAGTATATATATACATATTTCAAATACTTAAAATTCTTATGTAAAATATGGTTTTTCTATATTATTTGTGTAAAAATACATTTTAAAATGGTGTCAATTTGATTTTTCTGTACATACCCTCTATTCCAATTTAAGTCCCTTTTAAAAAGGCAAAAGACAGACAAAGGTTTAGTATCTTCTAAACTGTGTTTACAGGCCTGTTGTCAAAACAAGAAAAAAGCATGTGGTAAACAGTATTGGATTTCTTCTTTTTAAGAATTCCCATTTTTATTGCATTAATGGAAAAAACTGAATCTTCTCAGTTCTCCTGCTAGTAAAACTATTCTTGGCCTTGCTGAGAAACTGCATACTCCCACTACCCTGTTTATCTAGTTCAAAATCATCCTTTGTCCACTTTTTTTTTTTTTACAAATACTAAAATATATATTACTTAAAATATATTACTGTAAGCTCTTAAAATTGATCTTCAGTTATATCAAATGTATAGCATTAAAAAAAACAACCTAGGTAACAAAGAAAAATTCTGGGTATCATCATCCTAGCGAACGCTCGAGCTGTCCTCCCCGTGAGACGCGGGTGGCAACCAGCCCAGCCGTCCGCAGGGCCCTCCTCGCCCGCCGGGTCAGCTCCGCGCGCGCCAGGTTACCCGGGGGTGCTCCTCACCGCCGCGGGGTGCCAGAACCAGCCCCGGGCATGGTCTTCTCCCCACCCGCCCCACCTCAGCAATTAATCAATGCTCATCGCCAGAGGTAATTCAGTGCGCGCACGCCGCCCTTGCCCTCCTACGGCCACTGCAGCCACCCGCGTTCTCAGAGGTGGGATTCTGGAAGCTCAAACCAGCCAGCCCCGGCTGGGGAGAGCCCAGCACCCTCCTCCGCCGACCCCCGAGACCGGCAGAGCTGCTGCGGCGAAGCCAGGCGCTGGCGCCCACCGGAGCCTTTCAAACAGCCCAGCCCGAGCAGAACTCCCCAGGGAAACGGAGCTGTTTCCCCAGGGCTTCGAGCACCCTGGGCGAGACGCTTCCAGTGAAGAACGCTGCTGGCCTTGCAGTGGAAAATAAAGCCAGCCCACTGCTTTTTTTGGCCCAGGCCACCGTGCTTGCAGATGACGCACAGGCGGTCGGCCGCCAGAGCAGCGCCGGGTTCTGCCTCCAGCCCTACCACAGGCCACGCGCTTCTACCGCTTCTCACGCCGCCGCCACGCTTGTGTGGCTGCGCAGCGCGGACGAGCGACTCCTCCGAAGGCCGGAGGACCTGGGCAGGGCTGGTGCTCCTCGCCCCTCTGGTGCCCCGCCGCTTCCGAGCGGCTCAAACGAGCGGTCAGACGGAGCAGAGAAGCCCCAGTCCCGCTCCAGTCCACCGCTGCGTGCAGGCCAGGCAGGAACCGGCCCCGGGATGGTCTTTGCTGCCTCTGTAGCAGCATGAACGACACCTGTCAGAAGTAACGACCTGAGGATGCCTCCTGGCTGTTAGTGGCGTGACCAGGAACTTGCTGCCCTGCCAGCTAGTTATGACTACCATAAAACAGATACAACGCCGCTGACCAGCGTAACTGTTAAGCATCTTGGTCTTTCCTTTTGATTTAAGAAGGGGCATTGAAATTTCACCCAACGTTCCTTCCCTGCGCTACCAATCTATCTCAAAACCTGAACTCATTTATAGAGCTGCATTTTGCTCCTCCATTGCAACAACTTGTACCTGGGTTTTTTTGCATTGGGAAGTTAAATTCCACTGATCAGTCTGTATTTCTAGTTCTCAGGCTGCAGGACTTGGATGTGGCCTGAAAGGGAAAAATTTAAATCTGAGCATCTCTTCTTACTCAAGTTGCTTTTACTACCACAAATACAGTTTGACATGAGGCTTTGAAAACACTTTTATCTCAGATTTTTTTTTTTTTTATGATGGCATTTACTATAGTTCTATTAATTTAATACCTGGGGAACCAAAGTCTAACGCTTTAAACTATGTCATGACACGCCTTATATTTGTAAATCCAGTGTGAAGGCAGGTTTATTACCTTGCTGGAAGGAAGAGCGGGAAGGTCAGATGATGGGAAGAATGGAGTCTGCTGGGAAGAGCCTCAGCCGCAAGGCAGCCGCAGCAGGCTGATCCCACATAGGGAACACTCCTATATAGGCTGCAGGATTTCCCCCTTCTAGAATACTTCACCCAATAACCAGCACTGTAAAACATGCAAAACTTTCAAGGTTTTATGTCAACCTGTACTTACAGTGATTATTACACCGAGTCCCATTATTTCTAATGATTTCCTAACTACTTAATGCCCTCTTGCAAACCTGTGGAGATTGTTCCATCAAGTTGCGCCTAGTAGCTCGTAGCATATGTTAAAATCAAAGACATGCAGTTAAAAGAATGTATTTTCTTAAATAGAATAAAAGTAGCCCAAGAAAAGTGCTGATCCGTTAAAATATAACTAAGGCACTGAACAGAGTTGTAAACTTCCAAGTCGTCACACAAGATGCCTGCACTGCCCAATACATGTCCGGAGCCACGGAGATCTTTGTGGTCTCCGAACATCCCAACCCGGGACAGCGACGGCCAGGCCGGCGCCTTTCCTGCAGGACTACACACAAAACGGCAGCTTCTCGCACTTCCAGAGCAGACTCACAAGAGGTGTCTGTGGCATAGAGAACCGAACCCACACACTACAGAGGACGCTTGTAAAATTCAAAGGGAGGAACAAGCTGGAACCGGAGCCAGGGTCAGTGACTGGCTTGGAAAACGCTGAGAGGAGCAATGGAACAGCCTTTCCAAGCGGCAGCTGCAGCAGGTTGAAAAGCCCGTGAGCGCTAAGAGCAAGCTGGCAGATCACAGCCTGCTGCTCCCTCATCATCTTCTCCTTCCCCCTCTTAAGCAGCCTTGTCAGCCTAGAACAATTACACTGATAAAAGTCAAGGTGTGAACAGAATTGATCCAATTACGCCAGCGAAACCTCTTGGCTCTCAGTTGAGGTGAGAATCACTTTTTCAGTTTAGTTTGTAACTAGCCACACTCTTTAAATTGGATTATACTGGGGGATCTGTCTTGGACAGGAATGAACGTGTTGTTCTGAGGATTACACTGCTGTTACTTCTTTCATGTCTAGACAAGGCGTGAGTTAACAAGGAACGGACAGACCCTGCCCTCGGTACTCTACTCCCCAGGGCACCCAGCCTGAAACCATTCTACACTGCGCCCCAAGAATTTTAAAACTGGCAGAAATTCCTCTTGCGGCACAGGAGATGGAAGCAGGCAGTGATGGGCCGCTGTCTGAATCGGTGCCGATGTACAAGTCACCCCAGGGAACAAGATTACCCCCTTACAGCATCTGGGGCTGCAAGGGGAAAAGCCAACCCACGTTTGCTGGTCTGCATGGGCATGCATGCAGACGGCAGTGGGGACACGTACAGACCAGGGGCTATTCCTTGGGCTACGACTGCCGCCAATGTGTGTGCAGCATGACTGGGAGTAATTTTTGTGTAGGGTTTTGGGTTTTTTTTGAGATTTCAGTTTTAGATTTTAAAAATGGCAACTACAATACTTAAATCCTCTTTGCCACTGGATGTCTAAGCAGTGATGCATAGATATCAGGGGTCACTGCTCCCCAATAAATTTAAGATGAGCAGAACAGAGACCAAGATAAACTGCAGCTCTTGCTAACTCACACCCACTAATCCTGCTTCGGAGTGTGCCATGCTCTGCTGGACAGGGAAGGAAACGTTTCTGTTACGGCATGATTAAGTCTGTAACTCTCTTTTCTTTATCATTACCAAATAAATCACCACCCACTCCCTGGAAAAACACACTGCTTCCTAGGCAAT
Source organism: Elanus axillaris (assembly GCA_026212715.1). Classification (NCBI taxonomy): domain Eukaryota; kingdom Metazoa; phylum Chordata; class Aves; order Accipitriformes; family Accipitridae; genus Elanus; species Elanus axillaris. The sequence goes on along the minus strand of JANZLQ010000017.1, from coordinate 29,388,884 downwards.
TATTTCTGATCTTTACCAACAGCATGCCAGGTTCCCAGGCGAGGGAGAAGGGAAAGGGGAAAGCAGTAGTATAGTCAAATGGGAAAAAAAAAGGCTGAGGACCCCAGCTCACAAAGCAGCTGTCCCACCTCTTTTGTTAATATTGCTTCATCTTAAAAAGGCCTTTGGATTAAAAGTGAATTCAGTGCTTTTCCATCAAAAAGATACATAGATCTGTTACCTGACCAAGATGCAGAATGGGCCCCCCCCCACCCCGAACAGCGACAAGATGGGACTGGGCATGATTAGTGAACCTGATGTTCTTTGTTTTGGAAGAGAAACAACATACAGATCCTGGACGCGATGTGGAGATGTGATACATCAGAACACAGATCGGCATGTGCTTCACTAGCCAGCCTGTCGTCAATTCTTCTTGTTGAGAACAGAGTACCATTTTGTAACTGCTTTAATTTAGATTAATCAGAGCGAATGAATTTGTGAACACCGAAAGTGAGGATAAGCATCACTAGCTGTGTCCCACCATCAGGTACGAGGGGTGCGGTGTAGCCCCCTTCCCCCCACACCCCCGCCCGTCTTTCCCAGCCCCAACGCAACCCCAGACCTCAACTGAGCAAAATCCAAGCTGAGTCAAGCCTGATTTGGTATTATAAAACACAAAGAGACACCCACAGCGGGCTAACGGTGAGGCCCAACAAGACACTTGTTTTTCTTTCCCTACATTTAGCTAAATATAAAATCTTCTATAGAAATTAGAGACATCTGACTATGGTGGAGGTTTGAGTGAGCACAGTAGGCTTCCTAGAAAACAGCAGGACCGAGGGTGACACTTAGTGCACTTCACTTGCCTCATGTGCCGCAACAGCTGATGGTTCATGACTGTGGGATGGCGCTTCCCAGCTCACTCAAAATGCCTAAGAAAGCAGATTTCTGCCAAGTCCTGACAGTCCAGAAATGAAACGCAGTTCAGCACATATTTGTGATCTCTGCTTTAAATGGTTCTTGGGATTACTGATAATCACGGTTACTGAGCTGTTTTAGTGATTTAAATTCTTGAATCCTATGGTTAGTACAGTTGCCCTTTTCAGTATTTTTACCAGTAGCAAATCAAGACACTACCTTCCTTAAAACAAGGTTACTGCAACTGACTCCTTGAAGGGGAGAGGATATGCAAATCAAAACCACCAGCCAATATTGCACAACCCAGTATGCCTTCTGGAAACAGCCTGGTCACAAGTGAAAGGCAATTACTTGAAAGGCTGGTACAATGGTAATGCCTTCCGATTCTGAAAAATTTGAACTAAAATTCAGAGCAACAAAGTGAGCCCTCTCAGGGGTTCCCGCTTCGGTGCTCTGTGATCAGTCAGTACAACCATTTTGTTTCTTGATTTTCCAGTTCTTCTCTTTGCCAAGAGAAGACCAACAACAGGCTAAGGTTTTGCCGGGGGTTTGTTCCCCCATCTAGAGCAGAGCTCAGCAAACATGCTGGATAGCACGCTGGGGTTAATGAAACTGCAGTACAAGTCAAACACTATCTCCTAAAAGATTGAAAAAATACTTTTAAACAAAATAATGTGACATATTTACATAATTCCTTAAGTGCAAACTCTTGTCACAATTCACGTAGTTGAGCTCAATTTAGACTCACTGTACAAGAAGGTGCTCTTTCTTTAATGAAAGAAGAACTCTACTCTGTATTCCTGATTCAGTAATGTGTCTCTTGTGCAAGGCAGTAAATTTCCTGTTTCTTCCCAATGTACTTCCGAAAGCAAAACCAACATCAAGCCATCCTCCTTCCCACTTCCCGTCCCGGTTACCGCACAACAAGGCAGGAGACACAGAGCTTAGAGGGGCCAATGCAATCATCATGGCAAAAGGCACCGCAGCCCTTGCACATGATCATGGCTTTCAACCTGCAGTAACATTTGGAAGGGGAATCCTCCATGCTGTTGTCTTCAGCGAAGGCTTGAACGGGGATGGTCTGAGCGTGGCTGCCAGAGTTCATAGCTTGGCTGGTGGGAATGGTGGTTACAGTCACGGAAAAGGACATGACGTTCCCCATGCTACTGGACAACTGATTGCATTCAGACAGCCCAGTCATAAGAGACCCTTGGTTCACGTCTGGGGAGGTGGAGACATTTATTGTGCCACTGTAACTGGGCCCAATGAGCTGTGCTGCAGCATTTCCAGAGAGCTTTGCAGGGTGTGAAGGAGAAAGCAGTGGAGGCTGCTGCTGCGCAGAGTCCGAGGACGGTGCAGAAGTACTGAAAAGCTCCGGATTGCTGTGCATTTTCCCCCTCATTGCATGTGCCATTTGCTCTTGAGCGGCTTGAATAAAATCTCGTGCCAGCGTAGTTCCGTCAAATGCCTGGACGTTCTCCTTGTTGACTGCTGCTTGCTGAGACGTGGCTGCTTCTGTCTTTACACACTTTTTAGGAAGGGTGCCGTAATCCGAAGAATTTATGCTATGGGACACCTGCTCTTTTTCACACTGACCAGAAGCCTGGGCAGCCCGAGGCTCCTCTTTTACACTGATATGCTCACGTTCATCACTAGTACTCTCATCATCTGCATCTCCTTCATCGCTGCTGCTGCCGTGGCCAGCCATCTCCTCACATTCCCCAAATTCTGTTTTTGGAGCATCAGCAGGACTGTTCAGACACAAGCGGTTTTCAGGGTTCAAGGAGAAGCCTCTCCTTAAACTCTCTGAACCACGACCATAGGTGGAAATGTTGAGCAGATAATGACCAGACATAGCAGGCTTGGATGTCCTTCTGCCCATGAAACCCAGCATAAATCTCTGGCTGGTGGAGCTGTTTTCTAACTGGAAACCTGAGTGAGTGAGGTTCAGTTGTGAAGGCTGAAGGACTGGCAACAAATTCTGCCTCTGGACCCTCTTGATAAGAGTCTGAAGGATCTGCTCTTGGGTTGTTTTGCTGAGTGCCTCGTGGCACTGGTGCTGGTCAAGACTGGGGTCCTTTCCCGATGGGAGCGGAAAGGTCCTTGGAATGTGAGGCAGAGGCCTGTTCTGGCAAAAGATCTTCCCAAGCTGTTGTGTGGGTAAACTTGACTGTCTTTCACCGCCCTCGGCTCCAGCACCGTTCCCTGCTACACTTGTAGCACCGGCTGCTGCTGCTGCCCCTTTTTCTTCATGAGAAGCCAATGGGACAGTTTTCATCTCCGCTTTGGTGAGAGGCTTCGGCAGGATTTGCTCCAGAGGGACGTTCTTGCCTTGAAGAAGTTGGGTGACCAAAGGGTTGTTAGCAGGAATACTGGAGCTTGGTTTTGGGAGGGCCCCACTTGAGCTTGAACTTGCATGAGTTTTAAGGCTAGGCGCTGCTGATGAAGTGCTAGAGGGTGGGACAGATGCAGCAGATGCAACCACACCTCCAGCCTGGGCTTCTGAGCTTGTAGATGTTAGTGAAGACATCAGAGGGGAAGGAGATTTGCTTTTAGAAACATCTAAGCTGGTCCCTCCTAAGGCTGTAGGTGCTACCTTAGTTACATTTGTGCTGGGATCTGCTGTGGACACCGTGATGCAGACTGTTCCATCCCTGACAGCTGGTGCCCCACAGGCCTGGCTTGGACCTGCTGGAGCTGAAGGTGCCTTCTCTTGCTTGTCACTGCTACCAGTATATGGGGAGCCTGAAACCTGATTTACAGTCATACTGGGGGGGCTCTGCTTTATTCTGTTGGTTTTCTCTAATGCCGATACCGCTGATGAGGAGGAGCTGGTGCCTGTATTGCTGGCTGGAGTTCTGGACTGCAGCGCGGAAGTTTGCTGTAGTTGTGCTCTAAAAGTATTGTGAGGTGGTGCCTGGTCCGTGGCCTGGGTCTCCATTTGGGTATGGGTTCCTGGACAATGGGAAAGAAACCTTCTCGAACTTCCCCCGCTTCCAGTTCCTGCCAGTTCCAGTGCGCTTCCTCGAATTCCAGTTTCGTTGGTTCCGCTCGTTGCTGCGTTACTCTTCTCTCCTCCACCGCCTGGTGGGCCCCCACCACCGCCCGGTCCAGGCCCTGGGACAGCCCCCCCCGTCGAGGCGGCAGCAGCCGCGGCGGCGGCAGCGGCAGCGGCTGCTGCCCTCTGAGCCTTGGCTTGCTGGGCTTTTGCCTTGATGTCTGCCAAAGTTCTGGCCCCTGTTCTTCCTGGACTGGTAAGTGAGATTGGGAAACGTGCCCTGGGAGAGACCTGGCCCGCAGGAAATGGCATTGGGGAGATTCTGGAAACAGGAATCTGAAACAGAGGAGGAGAAAAGCACAACTGAGATACATGTTTAAGAATTTAAGTGTCTACAGTTTAGACAAGTGGTTGTAGATTTGGAGAAATCCTTCATCTCCCTCACTTGAGATAAAAGACACGTATGATCGTTTGATGTCTGGCACACCTATTTTAAGTCTATTACAATCTCAGCAGCTCAGACTGGAAGTTCACCCCTTGCAGTTACAGGCTACTCAAAAGCCTATCAAGCTCCCTCAGCAAAAACTGTAAGGCTGTTCCAGAACTCAACACCTCTCATCCCTTATTCCAAGTTTCGTACTTTTATTCGGATGTAGTTTATACCCTTTTAAAGGTTTGTGTCAACATTCTGCTTGATTTTGCATTGCTCTTCTAACCCTGCATATTTACACTGGTCTCCTCAGTGTCTTTAGACAAAGCGGTAATAATCTCTCTCCTGTGTACCTGTCAATAAAATGCCAGTATTTTAGTCCTTTCTTCTAAAACAGGTTCTCCCCTCATCATTCCAGTTTACTTTCTGTAAGTTTGTTCTTTCTAGAATATAAGTGATGAGAACAGTGCACTGATGTTAGCGCTCTTCCGTCTCGCAAAGATTTAAGTGAGTATATTTTAAGGTTACAGTTGTTTTCATGTATCTGCAATACCTCACTGACTCCCACTCATCTTCTGATTAACCAGTTCACCACTTCTTTTTTGAGGAATGACATGTCTTCTACCTTACAGGGGAAAATATTTGCAATCACCCTTCAATTCACTCTATTATTAAATTAAATCCCATGTTTATTACACTGGAAGGTCAACCATTCTTCCTGTATGATATTTCAAATCTGTTCTATTGACAGTTTTCCCCCAATTTTGTGTCACTAACAAATTTTATTAATGCTTTCCTACCTTTGTGCTATGCTTATCAACACAGTGAGAAGAATGAACTGTTTTTTAAATTTTTAAATATACTTCCTAGTATAAAAATCTTAATAGGAGAGTAGGGTTCTTAGGACATACAGAAATACAGTCATTAAGCAGCTTTCCATTTACAACTTCTGCCCAAGGCTCCAAATCAGGGAGCTGAACTCTAACCAGAGCACATTCTGGTAGAAAAAGCACAGGCCCTATTCTGCAGAAACCAAACTTTTCTATTCATACAGTCACACATGACTGTAAAAACTTTTTCTGTGCTGGCTCATTCATTTACTATCTACCATTGAGCATAACATCACTGAAGAAAGAATCAGTGTTATCTGTATACCTGCAATCTTGTAATCGTTTTCTGAAAGAGTTATCAACTGTCCGAATCGAGAGTGTTTATTACTTACCAGTGGGGTATTTCCTGGCAGTTTAGGAGTAGGTGTGTGGTCCTATGACCTGGATCTCAAGTGTAAGAGAACAGCATCGTCCAGGCCAAAGTCTGGGACATTTCTTTCATGCTTCCTTTCCACCTGCCCTATCCTAGTGGTGACGGATTGCCTCTTTCCTTTCCTATGTAGGTTCTTGCTAGGACTCAGCAGCTAAAGGGCTTTTCGAATTGAGATGTTCCCTAAAATAGTCTTTCTCTGCTACCTGGTCTGGCACTATATTGCATTCAGCTGGTATAAATGATAACTAGAAATGATAATTTATAGATGGTCTTTTTTTGAACACAGGTAAATAATTTAGTTTCTGCACCTGATATAATAGAGGAAGCTGCTGACAGCATTCTCTCTGGACCCATTACTGTACTGCTGGGGATACTCGCACATCTGCACTCCTGGGCTCCAACCTGCTTTGTTATTACAGCCTCGCAGTTCGGCCACAGCTCTCCCCCGTTCCCACCGTGAACTGCAATACTCCCTGTTATACTCAGTCTTGGGCTTTTGCACAATATTCGAGCTTCTGCCCAAGAGATCTTCTAACAGATGCATGTGTACAAGAGACACTTAACTGAAGTTATGTTGATTAGCCAGCCAGCAGATTCCCTTTAGCAAACAGCTCAGCTTTTACATTTTTGGATCAAATACTTCCATTGCTATAATAAGCAGGTAACATAATTTACATAACTAGAACTGAGAAAGCATTTCTGTGAGAGCCACCAGCTGAACCGACCCATGTAAAGCCACTCTGTGGATCTGTCTTCATTTCTCTTTACCTTGAGTGGGGGTACCCGTGGCACTGGGGTCCCCGCTGCAGGAAAGGACTGTGGCTGTGTCCGAAACGCCTGGTGGTGCTGACAGTTCTCCATGACCCGTGGCTTTTTTTCAGGAGTAGTTACAGCTTCTTCACAACTCTCTGACTTCCTCTTATGGGCTTCAACGCTGACTTCCATCTCTTCGTTTACAGGGGACTTCTTTTCTGGTGTTTCTGGAGTCATCACTGGACTTTTCACGTTTGCTACTACTTCACCTGCTTCGGGGCTCTTTGGTTTACTTGGGGCCAAAACTGAGGTACTGACAGTCTCTTTCACTAGCACTTCCTTTGATGCAGCGTGCTTTCTCTCTTCTTCGGGCTTTTGACTAGCGGCAGTTTGTGGTTTCTCTTGAATGGATTCTCCTTGGACTCTCTCTTTTATAGGGAGAGAATGGTCACTAGGTTTCAATGCACACCCATCCGGGGAAACCGAGGCCTCTGCAGGTTTGCCTGGTTTTGGCTGCATGTCCTCTCTTCTTTCCTCTCCTCCTTTTTTCATTGCCAGTGCTTCCTGGACTGCTTGTGCTTTAGACTCTAATGGAGAAGTGATCTCCTCTTTGCGTGGTGCCAGAGAGGCTGGCGTGCATTTTGGCTGTTCAGCTGCTGGATTTTCAGTCTCTGTCTCGGCAGGGCTGGTGTTTGCTGTTAGTCTCTTGGACTCTTCAGGACTTAGCCCAGAACTATCAATAAAAACAGAATTTTTATTTTGTAAAACATTCTTGCGAAAAGCATGCTCTCCCTTAGGAAAACCGAGAGGGGATTCTGTACATACCCCACCCTAAATAAGTATGTGTCACACAACTCATTCTATGCCGTGATCTTTGAAAACCTGCAGTACCGTTAGTACTTCCACATGAAACAGAACTTAATAACAAAGTTTAGAAACAGCTAAATGAAATACACGGAACACAGGTTAGATCTAATCCTCTACCAGATACAAATTTTCCAGGCTGCAAACCAAAATAATTTGGCAAACAGTAAACATTCCATTTATTAGCCACCACAGACCTATCTCTGCAGCATGCAAACAACCCCACACAGCTCGTATCTGACTGAAACTTGTATCATGACATTTGCAGAAAGGAACACTGAACTCCTGAAAAGAGTCCCACCATTTTTTCTGGAAGAACACGGCTAGTGCCAGAACCACTGACGTACCCTTAGGTTAGAACCAATGTTGCTGCCTTTCTCCATCTTCAAAAGTATTTCCCTGTATTATTCATCCATCTTTATTTGTGAAAGAAATGAACAAGTTGGGAATCAGAGAGATGTCTGATTTAGGATCAACTTCATCCCTCTTAATGAAATATCAAATCTGGTTTTTTTTGCCAAAATATGAATCCATAAAGTCTGATGAAGCCAGTCTGATGAATCTATGAGACTGATTTATACCAGACAGGTTCTTAGTAGCTAGAAAGAACTGAAGCCCTGCTCTTGTGCAGGTCACCTCCACGCCATCCTGCTGTCCCCTGTCCCTCTAAAGCTTCAAGAATATGGCTGTCACCTTTTATCTTCCAGCACAGAGCTCCATGGGTGATTACATCCTGGTTTTCAACACTGGGAGAACTGGGTAAGTTAGCTGAGTAAAGCTCTTTGCTATTGCCACTACATCACTTGCGTTCTCAACCTTGTGTATTCCTTTACTCAGTACTGCAGCCTGCCATATGTACATGCACACACACATCAGCCTCCTGCTTATCCATGAAACCCCAAACTATCAGACCGTGGAATGACAGAAATAGGGCTTGCAATAATCCAAATACTCCAGAGGGTTAACACATCGTAGATGAATGGGAAGAAACTGGCTGACAGTCTAAGGACAAGCATCAAAGCTAACTGTCAAGATGCAGGATAAGAAATTCCTTATTAGTTATTTATATGCATCTGTTGTTTTTCAAGTTTCTTAGTATAGTTAGTCACACAGAACCCTGAAATCCTCTCTATAGCCCAAAAGGATGGGAAAGTCTTATAGCAAAAAGAAATGCAGAATAAAAGACTTGCAGACTTGGGAGTTTAACCAAATACGTGGCTGACTGAAGATGGGAAATACACGAGATTTTATGTAGCGGGTGGCTTACTGCAAGGTTGAGTACGCTTAACCACCACATACCCCTGGATCTCCAGACACTAGAGGAACCCTAGGAGGGGCGTGTCTCAAAGTATCGTAGTAAGGAGCAGGAAAAGTTAAGATGTGAAATCTAAATAACATTCTCACCTCAGGAAAACATTACTATGCTGGTTAAAGCATTAGAAATCATGACAGCAAACACATCGCTTCTGACCTAGATCACTCAGGCATTTTCTCAGTTCTGTGGCAGCTAGATGAAGCTAGAGACCCTTTTCAGGTTTCAGGACTAATGAGAAATAATGTGTATTGATAGACAGCACACTATAAACGCAGCAACAGGTAGGCCTGGACACGCAATGCAGGATTAAAAAAGACACTTGAATGTCTTACCTCTGACCATAGTAGCTCTCAAAAAAGTGTTCCTTCCACAGCTCGACCTTCTTTTCCTTTTCTATTTCTTGCCGTATTCTTAGCTGCATTTCTGGTGTAAACTCACCTGCAAAACACAACAAAGGATATCTTAAAAAAGCTATGGGTAAAATGAACCAGGATAACCAGAGGAGCCTTCACGCTTGCAGGTGAGAGCGCCATCTCAAAAGTCCCCTTCGCAGCCTCTGACACTGTAGCCCTGCCTGTGGTGCTCCAGCATTTCTCCTGAGCTGCGAGGTGTTTCTCTGCTGCCTGCTCCTTGCCGTGGATGGGCAACAGCTTTAGACCTGACAGTCATACCTCCTTTCCCTGTCAGGGTCCGCTCTGGCTGCCAATAGATGCTTTATGTGAATTAGTGCTTGTTAAATGAATACCAATCTATACACAAATATATGCTGTGTGTATGCACACACTACGTAACTGCCATTTTCTGAAGAATACGAAGATATTGCCTCTGCAGATGGCAAAGCAATGTGGCACCTTGAAATGACAGTTGTGCATGGCTGTGGTGAAATACACATGCAAGAACATCAAAGGCTTCTTGCCCAGCATAAATGACATCAATATTTCTGGCAACGGATGCTATTCCCACCTGTCACAGGCAGGTGGGAAACAACAAAAAAAAAACCCCTATCACACCTCTGAAGCACACATTTCACACATTGAAGCACACATTCACACACTAACCACACATATTGTGGTTAGTAAGAAATGTTTCCTAATGTCATGTCTGAACCCTCCCTGATGCAGCTTTGAGCCATTAGGGTTTGTAAGACCTTATGTTCATACTTTAGAGTTCATCATTAGGCAACACGAAAGCTTGTTTTTCTGACACAACTGCAGTGCTTTCATCATAGACATGTGACCCTCAGCCTCAAGACATCACTCCTCAAGGTTTATTGAGTTCACACACCATTTTGTTTGTGCTCTTTAGCACTGGAGGAAACAGTTACTAGAATCAGATCTTTTCCAACACTGCAGTTAGCAAAGAGTGGGGAATCTTTAAAGAGATTAACAGAAATTGGATACTTCCATCACTGCACAGTTTCTCAAAAATTTTTTCCCATCAAATAAGGGGATCATAAGAAATTCTTGCTGAGTTTGTTCTCCATGCAGTTCTCAAAATATGTCCAAAAGAAACTAAGAGTGTGTCCCTTTTTACTACACTCCTATTTGTCAGTATTAAATCAGGACATTCATCTTTTCATTGCAGCAAGCACGGAGGGCCCAAAACAGAAACTCTGGTACATCGACCTTCTGTTTTTGTATAAACTTGGTCAGGTAAATATAGGAAGTCTGTTGCATCGAAAACAGTGAAACACCTGCCTTCACTTAAGAGTAATTTAGCAACAGGGTACAACATTCATTCATTTGAAACACTCTCTGTTGTAGCAGTGAATTCTTGGACTTTCATTGCTGTGGTTATGCCACCTTTGTCTCCTAGCTGGGAGATTTCAACTAAAAGCACACATCTGCATCAGCCTATGTTTGCACTGAGTGCAAAGCACAGTGAAAAATTTCATGGCAGCTTGCAGTCAAGCAGAAGTAACTTTACTTATGAACATCTACCTGAAGGTTGATGGGGACCTCAGGAGGTCTCTGAAGTCCAACCTCCTGCTCGGAGCAGGGGCAGCTTGGCCTCCACCAGGTTGCTCAGGGCTCTGGTCAGTTGGGTCTTGAAAACCTCCAAAGTTGGGGATGACACAACCCCTCCGGGCCCCTGCTCCACTGCTGGATTGTCCTCACAGGGAACAAACTTCTCCTTATGGACCATCTGACTCATACCTGTTTTCTCTCATCCCCCTGCCATGCACCGCTGTGACAAGCCTGGCTTCATCTTCCTAATGGCCTCCCTGTAGGTAGCGGGGGGCTGCTACCAGGTCACCCCTCCCCAGCCTGTATCGCTGCCAGGGGCTCTTCCTTCCCAGGAGCAGGATCCTGCCTGTCTCCGGCCTCTCGGTCCCGCTTGATGGCAGCCCTGCCTTTGAGTACATTGAGTGGCTCCCCCCAGTTTGGTGTCCACTGCAAACTCCCCCAGGGTCGTTGATAAAGATGGCAAATAGGACTGGTGCCTGGAGAGACCCCTGTGGTCTCCACTTGTCACCAGCCTCCAGGCGTGAACTGACTCCAAGCTTGACCGTCTAAGCAGCTACTCACCCATCTGCTTGTCCACCCATCTAGACCCTAGTGTCCCAGCATGGATACAAATTACTGTGGGAGACACTTATCAAAAGCTTTGCTTAAGTTGAAGTAAATGACACCCACTGCTCTCCCCTTGTTCACAAATTCAGTCATTTTTAATGCAGTCAAGCTATTCATGCATGCTTTACCGTTGGTAAACCATGCTGACTGTTTCCAATCACCTTCTTCACATGTCCAGAGATGTGCTCCAAGAGGGCTCGCTCCATGACTTTCCCAATAACGACACTGAGGCTGACCAGGCCTGCCTATGTTAAATAATACTGTGGGTGACCCCAAACAGCATTGTTATGACTCACTGGTACCTTGAAGAGTAGCTGAAGAAAGCTTACAGGACTGCTCTTGCCCACAGTGGCATCATGCTTTGACACCTGAGCAGAGATACAGTGCTCAGCAAGAACGATACTGGAGGTCTCCAGACTTCACCCTCATTGTTGCAAGCTTTACCACTGTAGCAGTTCTACAGCAGTTTTATTCTGGTGAGAAGATCTTTGCCTAATCATAGCTGCACCCTCTAGATGTGTAGACATGAACGGACAAAAAGTCTTCTAAGAAGCATTAAAGGGAAAACACTAAATGATGGTGGCTAAAACTGGGGGTGGTTTTAACAAACAGATTAGACAGCTGAGTTCTATGCCTTCCTGTTGACTGGCACAGATACACCCAGACTCTACAAAATATGAAGGGTTATTCATACAGAATCAGATACATTTTCTATGGAAAAGCCTCTTTAAAGTCAATCATCTGTGCATGAGTAAATGATATTCCCTTCTTCTTAAAGTGATTCATGATTGGTGCCGTAGTCTTTATAAAAACTCTGGTGACAGGCTGTGTGGTTCAGTTCTGTAGAGGAAATGGTCCCTGCCCACGAGTGAGCGCACTTCTGGTGATGTGATTTGATCAAATCACGGAATTAAGCACCTCTAAGTTCAAGATGCAAATGATTATTGAAGGTGCAGGAGTCCTATAGATTAGTAAATGGCTGACTTTGTTATATAAAAAATTACAGCTCAAAGGACTGACCATACCAGCTGTGTGGCTAGATGACTTCGCTGACAACCAAGTGCATTAATCTGGGAATATAATTCACCTTCTCTACTGAGCTTCGCAGTGGACTGTATGTAGCTACTACAGATTGAGAATAACACAGCTCTACTGTGATTTCAACAAGATTTTAAACACATTTTCCCTTCTTTTCTCATCTCTTCCAGACACTTGCTCAGTTTGCCACATGGTAAGTTCAAAAGAGAACTCCTTACTGCAGCCCTCTTTATGACCTTGAGATCACATAGTTCTAGGCTTGCATTTGCTCTCACAGGCTGCAGACTACAGCTGTCTTCACCTACTAAGTCACTCCAGTGCTTCAACTTCTCCATAAAATATCTTTTACACATTCCTCAAAACATTCAGTAGTGGAAAGCCTTCTAGCGTTTTGCTTCATTGTTTGGGGAAGTTTTACCTTCTGACAACCTCTCCTTCCAGCCTTGGGCAGCTGAAGTGAAGAACTCGTTGTTGAGCGCACTGCCACTCAGCTTCATCAAACCATCCGCCCCAACCTGGAATACATGACAAAGCAAACAGTATTAACTAGCTGGAAAGACAAATGTCACATGTTGTCACATGGGATCTGGAAACGGAGCAAAAGTCCCCACCTAGCCAGAAGTCTCACTGGAGTCTGCCTTTACCTCACTCAGAAGAAAATAAACAGCCTTCTTAAGGCTGTGCTTAGCCAAGTCTGGGATCTAGGAGGCTGTGGTAAATTTTCCTCATCCTTGCTTCAGCCCAATCCTCTATAGTCCTGCTGCTGCACAAACATAACGTGAGCAGCAGATGGTACGGGTGGCAAGGAGAAGCACACAGAAACAGAACAGCACAGCCTCTGAGAAGCTTCTTCAGATGCCGTTTCCTCTGCAAAATGAATGCATGGCATCACCTGAAGTACCATCCAAAGCAACAGCTCTGCTGTCATCTGGTGAATGCAAAAAAGTACATAAAGGAAAAGCAAGGACATAAAAGGTATCATATAAAAGTAACTTTGAAATTTGTATAATCATAACTACGGATGCTTCAGGAAAAACAGGGACAAATGAAGCTCAAAACCCATTCCGTCTTTGAAATACAGTGAACCAAATAGGGCAGTCATGCTACAGAGTAGGACGTAAATGAGAAAGCATGAGGCTAAGGCTGGAACATAGCTGGGAAATTATAACCAGGGTAAAACAACATATATGAGGTTTGCTTTTGCTCTTTATCCCACAGAAGTAAATGTGGAATTTCTCTATCAGAAACACATAAATACACATATCATTCAGGAAGTAGGCAAAAGTGATGTACTTCCATTTCTTCCATAAGTAATAAATCAGAACAAATAAGCAAAATCCAACTGTCCAAATGTAAGCTACGTCTGATTACACTGGGAGATCTGTGCAGCAAACGTTCAATGGTGCAGGATTTGATAAAACACTGCTCTTCCTGAGGCACCATTTGTGATGCAGGTAATTAAAATGATGGAAGTGACCTAACAGAAGGTTTTGTAGATATGATTTCATTAGAGATTTTTAAGTTATGAGCAGCCATTATAGGGATTTACAAAGGCAGAGATTTATTTTCTAGTCCAAATCTCTATTGATTGACTACAGGGAGCAGAATTCACAAGACTATCCCCTACTGCACATATGGTGTTGCCTGTTCCTTGTGTTGGAGGACAGACAACTACCGCAGGGCTGGCTGGGTTGTGCCTCAAAGTGCCTACTCTCTCTTCTACAGAAGCACCAGCTGTAATAGCTCAGACTGAGTCACTGCCAAGCAAAACACAACAGATATGTGACCTTTCACAACTGGCATATCCAATGCCTTCACCTCTTCTGTTTACTACAGCAAAGCCTGACATTTTATAAAGCACACATCACCACTTGATGTGGTGGGCTGCTCTAGGAGATCTACTACAGTGAAATGTAGAACTTCTCCTCTCAGGAGCCAAGCAATATTATTTAGTTAGTCAAAATTTCTTCTCAGTCAAATTCTAATTCAATTTAAGGACAATTAAACTTAAAAGTCAGGACAGAAATGTCTTACCATCTGCTGTGAGGTTCTTTCCAGAAAACTCCAGCTGCAAACTCTATCACATCATATTTTGACACATACCTAATTATTACAAAGGCCACAGGACTTATAAAACAATTCCTTCAAATATTTATTGGATCAGCCTTGGACTAACAAGTCCCCAGTGAATGCTGATTGAAGATTAGAATTCATGAGACAACGTAAAATGTTAGAACTCCTCCTAACTCCAAATGAACACTATCTGTTCAGCAACGCACCCTCCGTAAAGCAGACCACAGTGCAGCTGCCAGACCCGTACGCTTTATTAACCATCTGCAAGAACCAAAAGAGCAGCACAGCTGTGAAGATGGACATAACTTCACTAAACACGGATGTCTGTGCTGTAAGTGTCTAAGCTGGTGTCCCTTCACAGTTTATAGTGATTGAGTCAACTGAGCATATGGAGGTGGGGACTCAGTTCATCGTGTCCTGAAGCAGACACCTGTATTTGGTCACAGGCTCTTGATTGTACCAACCAGATTTCCGTGTTCTATAAAAGGAGCTCCGAGTTAACTAGCTGAGACATAGGCTCCTGGGAGGTGACTGAGGTGTATAAACACAGGCATCTAGTACTAATCTGAACACCACATAGAAGAGTATCTTCAAGGGACTTGCAAATCTGAGACAGGACACACAGAAGATTTCCATCCAGAGTGGCATCTTGAAGCCAGCTCTGATATCTAAAGAACATTTAAAATGGCTCTAGGCACATATGTTATGGCATCTGAATTAACACCCCTACAACTCAAGTGGAAGCATAGCGCAGAATCCCACTCTGCTCTGAAGCTCCCAGCCAGCTGGGGTAGGAATGCTGAAGACAAACATAACATATGAGCAGGGTAAAAGGAATGAAGCATCCTTGTTCTACCTACAGCTTTTCTGGTAGCGAGCATAAACAGATTAAGCTTCACTTCCTCAACTCATTGTTTTTTCCTCCTTTTACACATAAATGCAACATCAGGTTTTTTTTTGTCTCTTAGTATCATCCCTGCCTTCCACAAGCTGCTGAAGAAAACTCCTATCATGTTGAGATTGCTTCAGGCAGTTCATTTATGTACCCCTTCGGATGAAATTCATCAGATCCAGCTGAGTTGAACTAATTGTCTTACCAAAAGATTCTCTTAGCTGTTCTTTCAATACTGAAGGCTGAGTTCTTGCCTCCTTGTCACTTGTGTTAATTGTTCCAGTTATCACGAACTGTTTAGTGAAGAGCTCAGTGAAAACCTTCACTGTTTCTTCTGTGCCACTCCCAGACTAAATGAACCCATTCCTCCCCACTGAGTACTTTTCTGCTTTTCCAAATTCCTCTCTTCACACACAAAGAGGTCTTAGACAGACAATCCACAAAAATAAACTGCCTTCAAGGCTAACCCGCACCACATGCTTGGTACCTTTAATCTAGCGTGCATTTCAGGTCAGGACACAAGCTCTCTGGAACAGGTTAAGTCTACTTTGCAATCTGGACAGCGTGAGTATGCAACAGAAAAATCATTCAGTTTTCACTTTAACAAATTCAGAACCTGACAGCAGTGACATGAGGTCATGTGAAATGAGAATGGTGGAACTAAATGGCTGCATCTCTTTAACTCCTGTCCCTCTTCAAGTCCAATGTAACAGAAAAATTGCTCTCGCTGTAGCTGGGAACAAACGTGGAGTTGATTAAAGAGAATGAAGCCACTGGTTAATCAAACCTGAATTCCTTTTTTTTTCTGGTAGCAACAAATAGCCAAACAAATCACTGGAGAATTTTCCTTTTTTTTTTTTTTACACTGTGCACAGAAGAAAAAGCCTACCCCATTGGACATAAACACCGACTCTATTTAGATGTCTAGTCTGCACTACTTCTGGAGCTGCTCCCTACTGACACCTAAGAGCCTAGCTTCTCTCCACAACAGAACCCACGACATACCTGCCTGTCCACCTCCGGCAGCAGCAGCAGCAGGCGCTGCTGGCATTCTGTAGGCAGAACAGAGAATGTATGCTTGTTGATCAGTGCCCGCAGGTTTGTGTTCACGAGGATGGAGTCAGGAGTTTCCACATCAATTTCAGCACACTTTGTTCTCTTCAGCTGCCCTGCAAGGAACCACAAAGATATAAGTAACATCTTACCTAAGACAGGATTAAAGGCTCCTTTGGAGTTCACTGTACATGAGATTTTCAAAATGCCACCTTAGTAATCCATTTCAAACCTTGACTTGAAATATACATTTCACCTTTGCACGTACAGTTAAAAACAAAATGTGGGAGGTCCTTTCCAGTACAGAAAAATTTCCATACCTACTATATTGCAGCCTGTGTCAGGTCACCTATCTTTTGTAGGAATCTTGGCTATCTGGGGACTGGCAAGGAGTCTTTATCAGGAGGGCTTCTAGAACTGCTTTTAGCCCCATCTATTTTCTATTTTAAGCCTCTAGTTAAGGTCAGTTTGTTCCTCAGCATTTCTTCTTGGACTTTCCTACTTTGTTCTCAGCAAAAGCATTTCAGAAAAATTCATCAGCTCATTGTGCTTGTGTAGAAACGACAACACTAGACAAAGCCATAAAAATGAGTAACTATTCTCTTTCCTTGTCTGTGTGAAAGCCAGCAAGTCCAGCATTAACCTTTATGCTACAGCCAGCTTCATGGATGTGCTGTAAATTCAGAGAAGAATAATGAAGAAAGTATTTGTACTGTGTACTCTACTTTCTTTGGATTCATCCACTGTCTATTACTGGCAAAATACCACGTGTTTTGAAGCTTAAATTCAAAGTGCATTATTAGCAAAATGGGTAATACTAAGACAGAACCTGCTCCCCCTGACTTCAGGGATGCCAGCAATTATTTTTAAGGTAACATTACCCAACAAAATAAATGCCATGGAGGCTTGTTTCATTAGGGGAAGTTTGCTCTATTAGAAGTCATTCAGAAAATAGTTCTGCAGGTTTATAATCTAGTTAAGCTGGAGAATTTCCTAATTACAGTGGGCAAATGAAACATGCCCTGTAAACTGCCCATTTTCACCAGGGATAAAGGAGACCTAGGATGATTAGCATCGATAGAGACCTCAGCATATCCTTAAGTTCGCTGAGGTCAATTCCATCATTGGTATATGTAAAAGAAACCACAAAAGGTCAGGAGGGCTGAGAAAGACCTAACTTCAATGAATGGGAAGGAAGCCCAATAACAAGGGGGGCTGAATCATGAAGGTCTGGGGAGGAATTTCTTTTTTCTTTTTAATGTTATCAAAGTATCTTAAGTTCATTAAAAAGCCTGCTAAATAACGAAAGTCTTTTTTTGCTTCTCAAACAGCAAGCTGCAAATCCACAGGTAGAAACCCCTGATGATAAGAAATGAGAAAAGGCTTATTTGCATATGTAAAGTTTGAATTATTTATCCTAATTCACACAGCATACTAGCAGTACCTTCCAGAGTTGTCCAGAAGTCACTTTAGCAATGGAATTAATTACACATATTTACTCAATTTTGCTATTTAGGCTTTTGTTCTGTCATCAGAGCAACCAAATCTCTGTAAGCAGAAAAATAAATATCTTACTTGCATGGAGCCTGTCAGATCTCTGGAATGGTTTCTTCCCCAACCCTGGCAAGGAGCTGTCAAGCTTAACAGAGGGAGAGGAACTGGAGGTGGAGTTCTGAGGGCTGCTTGACTGTCCATCTGACTGCTTTCCTTCCCAAGCTGCACAGGAAATGGAAACATTTAAACACAGGGATGTACAAAGAAATATTACATGAGACATCTGTTTGGACTGAAATAAAGGTTCTTTAATGTGCATACCCTAATCCCAGCAGCTCTGGGACAAGCACTTCTAGGATATTTATACTCCTTTGTTCTTGTAGCACGCGCTTGCCAGCAGGCTGGAAGTAGAAGACCCCTTTGTAGCTAACAGATTATCACAAAATAAAGGGATGGACAGCTATTTAATTTATGGTTGTGTCCTGGTTTCAGCTGGGATAGAGTTAAGTGTCTTCCTAGTAGCTGGTACAGTGCTGTGTTTTGAGTTCAGTAG
>JANZLQ010000017.1:29332363-29359248 GCA_026212715.1 Elanus axillaris | reverse complement strand
ACAAATACCTGCAGGGAGGGAATGAAGAAGAGGAAGCCAGGCTCTTCCAGCGGTGCCCAGTGCCAGGACCAGAGGCAACGGGCACAAAATCAGAAATTCCATCTGCATACAAAATACACTTTTTTACTACAAGGGTGATGGAGCGCTGGCACAGGTTGCTCAGAGAGGTTGTGGAGTCTCTCTCCTTGGAGATATTCAAAAGCTGTCTGGACGTGGCTCTGGGTGAACCCGCTTGAGCAGGGGGGGTTGGAGCAGCGGGACCCCAGAGGTTCCTTCCAACCCCAACCAGTCTGAGTTTTTGTGATTCTGTGAATTCTCATGGCACTGGGATGGCCACTCAGGCTAGGAAAGGACGAGATGAGGTCAGTGGATAGGAAAGGATTAGAGGAAAGAATTAGAGTAGTACCTGCATTTTCCAGTGACGGGTGACAAACCGCCCATCTTTTTGGATTTGGATTATAAATTCCAGAGTCTCAGTGTGGTGGCTTTTTTGTATCAGCACACATTCACTGTAACTAAGGGGGTTTCTTCCCGTGATTGTTTCATATTTCCAGCAGGACGAGCACTGACATGTCTCTGCCAATTTAGATTCAGATATTGCAAACCTCTAACTCAGGATTTTTCCAAACAGTTGTAAAGAATGCAGCCATCTGCTTACTTACTATACTTCATGGTGATGGCACACCAGTGTATACCATATTATTCAGCTGTATTTTACAGTTTTAACTCTGATATGTTTATGAACTAAATCCTGATCTTTATTTCTTGAAGGACCTGATACTTATAGTCAGTATAGCAGCAGCGTGGTGTTCCAGGGTTAAAAGTTCTCACTTAGAAATCTGCAATCTCTTCCCTGCAGTAATATTATAATTACTTAGCACTTAAGATAGGAATGCTGAATCCAGCCAGCTGTCTTCTGCAGTGCACACTAGCAAATAACCTGGGTTGCAGACATAATTAAAAATATGAAAGCTTTCTTTAATTCTCGTTTCACTTGGTATCTTATGTTTTTCCTACTCCTCTATTCATAACACTACTGTCTCCTTTCTGCTACCTATATTTGCTCATTTTATCTATGTTTTATAACTTTTTCTGACCACGATGGCCACCATGTTTAGGAAGAGGTGGAAGATGTGATATTTGGTCAAAATGACAGAATTCCACTGGAACTAAAATTAAGCAAAGGATTAGGCATGCAATATTCTTAATTTGATCCAAAGCTAGAGCAAAGCTTAGGCAGGTAAGTTAGAATGATTGAATGGTTATAGTGTTCTTTGGCAACACCTGTTTTTCCTGCGTGCCTGGAAGGCAAGTTATTCACTATACTACAATTTGATGTTCTACTGTGGGCCACGAGAGTTGAGTTCAAGGAGGAGAGCTGTTGTGATGGAAGATCATGACCACGAGAAACAGCTTTTTGCCCTGCAGGCAGCTGCAGAAGTATTAAGCACAAACAGGTATAGTACGCTGACATCAAGGCCTCCATGTATTCCCCATTTCTCTTTCAGGGTTTCTGACTTTTTTCCCCAAACCAATGAGATTAACAGCGAAACTGAGAACACTGTCTAAATTTTCTAATTCACTGGCTCTGACATATTTCATTACCTTCAGCAACAGTGCTGGAACAAGGATGCTCGGGAAGTAGACATCTCAGTATAAGAAAGCTGGGGGGTGGAGGAGGAGAGAGAAGAGACAGAGAGGAATGAATATAAAGGTGGGGGAAGGCTGGTGGGAGCAAGAGTGTGGGGAATTCAGAGATAAAGAGTAGAATACTATTAGGCATGTAAGGACAGAGGCTGGGAAGAGAGGAGAAAAGTAAATGGAGTGTAGGATTGAAAATAAGTCTAAGTTTGGAAATGGAGTGTAGGTTTGCCCAGAGGTCCCTTCCAACCTGTGATTCTGTGAAACGGAGACCTGCAGGCCAGAGAAAATGAAGAGGAGCTGCTGAGCATGGGAGGGGAAAGAGGGCTGTTTATAACAAACCCTGAGTCTGTTTGATCACTCTCTTAAAAGAGAAAAGCCTTTGCACATGTTGAAGAGAAATGACTGCCAGCCAGGCTTAAAGAGGGATGACGAGGGGAAAGCAAAGAGTATAATTAATATCTTGTTGAATTAGTGAGAAGCAGTTTTCTGAGGATTCAAATGAAAGTGGAAGCTTGACTCTGAACTTCAGAAGAAAATCTGCCTAAAGTGACAACACAATCTCGCTTTTCTATTGCGGCTACCAGCAGCAAGCAACATCACAGTAACACTGATGCCTCTGTCGAGAAGCAGCCAAGTGGGAAAAGAAAGAAGCGAGAAGATTCTCGAAAGCTGGCATCTCATTTTGACACCAACTCAACTCTCTCTTGCTGGAAACAAAGCTCCAGTTAATCCAGTTCCCTTCACCTGTACTATTCTCCTCAATAATATACCTTAATTAGGTCCTTCCCTCTCACTGCAGATCCTTTTCCCAGGGCCACAGGCATCTCGCTTTGCTGAATGCCACCCTGAGTGTTGCTTCTCAGCTGGAAAAAGTCAGGAAAACAGGCTGGGATAGAAAAGGTAAATCTATCTGGAACACATCATGATTTCACCTGTCTGTGGCAAGCTTCCCTAATGCCTGGACTAGCACCTCCTCTGCAACTTGATTCATAACTCCTTACAGATTTTTACTTCACTAAGGAGTAAATCTAACCCTGATAAAGCATTTCCTTTCTAAG
Source organism: Elanus axillaris (assembly GCA_026212715.1). NCBI lineage: Eukaryota > Metazoa > Chordata > Aves > Accipitriformes > Accipitridae > Elanus > Elanus axillaris. The sequence continues at coordinate 29,356,546 of JANZLQ010000017.1, read as the reverse complement.
GATCATGGAAAACTAAACAATGCAGTTGGGGAAACACCTGCAAATAAGACACTCAGGGGAATAATTCATCTTGCATTCTTCATTGGGAGAAACAAATCATTTGAAGTACACTTACCCACTCCATCCTACATGCACACAATTAACACTATCTACACAACAGTCATTTCCCAAGAACGGAAAGTAATCAGTCCTCCTCTTTCTCTCATAACACCCAGTAGAGGTGCAACGCAAAGTCAGTGTGCTCTCCTTCCCTTTCTTCCCTCCATATATACATACACACTGCACCCACAGAATTCCCTGGAAGGGAAAGTATGACACGAACTAAGGGAAGAAGTCAGTGGATTTAGTTCTTTTCCCAAAGAGACCTTCCATTTACTGAAACAGACTGTAGAAAGCTAAGCACACTCATCAATAGGTTGGGCAAAAAGAAATAACATCTTCTATCCCTTTGCTAAAATAATAGTTAAAAAAATTCCAGATGCTTATTTAGGGAAAAGGCAAAAGAACTAAACAGCACAATATTTTGCATCACCTTTATCGGAGAGAGATGTTTTAGCAAAACCCTGTCTACTATGAAACAGCCAGAAAGTCCTGAATTACTTCCCTGCAGAGCGCAGTTTCACTGAGGAAGATGATTTACCAGAGAAATAAAATTACTGCAACGATCCCTAAACCAGGCTGCAGACTAGGCTGCTTACCTGTTTGAGTGCCTTCTTGCTGTGCTTCTGCGATGAGGAGATGACTTTGCCTGTCTGGATGGAAGGTGACGGGCAGCCTGACTGAGGGGAGGATGTCTGTGACAGTCTAGATGACACTACAAGAAAAAAACAAAACAAAACATAATCCGACCTTTATATATTTGCCTGCAGCACGTTAGCCAGTCCTCACCATTGCAGATCGTCTCATGAGGCTCGTGAAAACTGCACCTTTAGCAAATATTACTTTTTGTATGAAGAATCATTTCCATTTCCTCCCCACCACCAAGGCAGCTGTTATTGTCTGAAAGCCAACAGCAATTCCTGTGACCAACTTCAGACTCTTCATCTCTGGTCCATGTCTTTTTTTATTAATCTTGTAAATAGCTGCTATCAAACAACACTACAGCTTGAGAAAAAGCTTTGGATTCAGGCAGGTTTAGCCAATTCCAATCTAACTGGAAATACAGACACTGGCAATGGTTGTCTTCACCTGGAATGTCCTGTGGTCAGACACCTAATTGATAGCAGTCTCTGATCGGATTAAATCTGAATCCCATACAAGAGCAGGAAGAGAAATGACATGCAAAGGAAGTGGGACATCACTTGCTCCTTTCTAAAAAGAAATATGGGAACATACAGGATATCCCAGTAAATGAACGCATATTCTCAGTGGATGAGCCTAGATGCTTAAAGAAATCTAGTCCTAGCCACATGGAGTCTTAAAGGCTTCTGGTTTCAGGTGATTTAGACTTTTAAATGGTCTCATTACCACCAACAAACCAGGGATGGGAATTAAGTAACAGCTGGTCACGTAGCTTGAATATACCTGTTTGGCACAGGATACTCATGCTCTGCTCTGGCAGCAGTGGGGTGATGGACATGTGGCCAGCCAGGGAAACCACTTGGTCTCTCATAATCATGGTTTTGCCTCTATTTTCTTGGCAAATATATACTGTACTGGCCAGCAGCCAAGGTTAACCCACCACACGTACCTATGTAAAAAGCCAGGTAATCAGCACACTAGAGCTAGTCAAAGCTGTTTAGCTGCTGAGGCTGAAATAGTACAACAGACAAAAGCAAAATGATGTTAATTGGAATGCCTTACACCGCACGATGGACATAACAACACAAACATTATTTACGCATAGCCAAGAATATCAGTGAGATACAGCTGCACCTGCAATGAAGTCTAAAGGTAGATCTGTGAGACTGGGTATGGAGGCAGCCAGTTAAAAAAGAAAACAAAAGAAGTTAGCAAATTCATGGTCTGTATAGATATATGCATATGAATTTGTGTAGATAATAAGCTCACTGTAAGATCAAGGAAACAAAATGAAGAGCAAAAAGAATGTTTGATTGCAGAGGCGGTGGGGGGTGACCCCCACCATAAGAGATAATAAACAGATTCACATGTAAACTATTTAAATTATTGCTTCCTGAAGCAATTAGTTCTACAATACAGAAGGCTAAGCTAAACTCCTTTCTGTTGCAGAAAGACACAAGAGATAATGGCAACAGCTCTTCGTTACCGATAGCCACAATATGATACTACTCCCTATCCACAGAGAAGGGAAGCTCCTCAACATAATGCAGTGACAGTAAGCATGAGAAAGCAAGACTTCAATAAAGCGCATAGAATTAGTAACAACAAATTATAAAAAGTAAAATTCTCACGTGGCATGGACATTAAACGAAATGAACAACTTCTTTAGAAGGCGTACACAAAGAGATGAGGTAATATCATCTGACTCTGAAATGTCATTAAAAACAACAACAATAAAAAGGTATGGTAAGAAACCAGTCATATAAAGTCACTGACAAGATTACCATATCCAGATTATACATGCACATGATAAAAGATGAGACAGGCGCAGAGCAAGCAGAATTACCACTTAAAAGGCAAAAGAAACCCCTGATGTTACACCAAGACCTGGAAAGCAAAGGTTATATCTGTAGTTTGAAATAGCAGTAAGAATGTTTGTAAACTTGCATTTGTCTCTCAGTTTGGTTGAAACCGCAGTTCAAGAAGAATAAGAAGATGCTGGAAAAGATCAGAGTCTGCTCAGCACCTGGAGAGGAAAAGCAGATCTCAAACTCATTGGAATTCTCTGAGTGCCTTGATAAAGAGAACTGAAGAAAAGAAAGTCTGTTGCTAAGAGTTTACTCACACTTCCAGAGATTTTCAACAAAAGGCTTCTAAAAATTATTTGGCTATTGTTTAAAAAACAAAGAATTGGCATAACTCTGTGGCTGGATGGGACAGAAGGCAAAGAACAGAATCAAATGGTAATCAAGCAAGAAATCAGCAGTAATTCTGCAAGGTCACGTACTAAGTAGGGAGCAGTTTAGTGCTTAGTGATAGACCAGAAGGCAGGAAACAGTAAAATATTAAATACTTGGTTTAGTTAAGGTCAGGGAGAATTGTGTGGAAATTTGGAGAAATATAATCCAGAGAACAAAAGACCAAAAATACAGAGTAAAACACCAAAAAAAGCAGTAAGTAAATTTTCAGGAGGAAAAAACCCAAGATACCCATAGAACCTGTGGTAAACTAAATGAACTGTGTCATCTCAGGAAAGGGATCCATGATGGCTGGCAAGCGAATGAAAACGGCCAGCAAGACGATGCTATGTGCAAGGATGGAAATATAGCAGTATGTAAAATCCTTACGGCGTGTTCACATCGACTGTCTTGCATACTGCAGTGCTGATCACACAACATCAGTACAACTTGATGGGCTTCAAGAAAGTAAAGAAAACGGTGAAGGACGTGGAAAAAAAAACAGGGATAGTGAGCTATTTTGTATTATTCTCAAAGGAAGGACTATGAGTGAAGCATACGAAATGAAATGATGTAGCTTCGTGTCTGAGCGTCCCATTTCTGCTGAAAAAGCACCGTGCTCACAGCCGCTGGGCCACTGTCATCACCTGGAGAGCAGCAGAGCCATCGGCCTCATTCTTACACTAGCCAGGTACGTTCCCAGTCCACCACCGCTGCAAACACAACCCTCGGCCAGGCAAACGCTGCGTCCCCGTCCTTCTAAAACTAATCCTTGCTCGTAGTTGTTAAACAAAGAAAACAGAAGTTTGGTTTAACATTTCAAACCCAGGCACAGAAGCAGATTGACTGTTACTCGTTTTGAGACATTTGAATAGCAGGAACATAAACCACATCCTCTTTGAAGCCTACCACTGCTGAAACTACAAGTTCTGTGTGAAACAGAAAAATAAAGCTAGGCTACTCTTCTCCAGCCTCGTATTCTCTTCACATTTCAATTTTTATGCTCTCTTTGAATAAAGAAAACGAATACTTTAAAACCAGGAATGGCAGCACAGGCTAAGCCCCACACCTGGGAAGACAACTCATGCCTGGAGCCAGTACAATAAAGCCGTATTATGATATTTTGCGCATCCTCTGACTGTGTAAAAGCCCTCAGTGCCACAACGGCTGCTGTGTTGGACTGACGGCTGTAACCACAACAGATTCACGAGAACAAACAGGAGAACTTGAGAAAGCCAACCAAGTCACAGCAGCTTGAGCTTAGCTGTGGGCCCCCAAAGCGAAGGGGGGATGGATGGGAGCATAAACCTGTGAGAAGACACCCCTGGGTCTTTGGACCCAAAAGGTCTCAGAAAGGTTACATCCTTTTTAAGAACTCTGCACGCAGCCAAGTGGAGGTGTAACACAAAGACATGCACGTGTAGCAAAATATTCAGACTCCCACAAGGATGAGGCTTGACAAGCTGAGTTTGTTTCCTTTACATTTAAACAGAATTTCAGTAAAATTAGTTCTGTCTTCACTTCAGGCTTTCTTGTAATTTGAAAAATATGTGGAGCTGAGATTATACCTCCTCATGCCCTTAAATCCTAAGAGCGCTCTTGGAGAGCAGCTGCAGCAATAGGTACAGAAAGCAGTGCATCCAGTAAGACACTCCAGTTTTAAAATATCCGATGAGTTGCTTTGCACTATTTTTATGTAAATAAGGATTTCCTCGAACAGCTGAAGATTAGGGAAGACTGTGGGCCAGTATCTGACAGAAATGAATTTCAGTAGATTTTCTGAATTAGAAACAGTAAACAGAATCCTCTCATCCCCAAGAGGCATATGAGAGATGGGATGGAGATGTCACCTTGATAATAAGCGGTAAGGACGGAAATGTGACTAAAGGGCATTGACAAATAACCTCAGGTATTTGAGAGTGCTGGCTTGGAAAAGCAATTAAACATATGTATCCATAGCCAGGATAGCTAAAAAACCCCCAGAACTGCACACTTGGACTGAAGTCACTGCGCCGGCTGGTTCATTCAAGAGGTTTCATTGCTTCCTGCTGGTGGTTTGGCTGGGAGAGGAGTTTGCCAGGTGAAATTTTAACAGTTCTCTAAGATTAAAATAGATCAGATAAAGTGGAACATGTGTCAGCCAAACCTCATGAACCCTGATTTGTTAGATAAACTAAGAGTGGATCCAGTAGAGCCCCACGTCCCAGCTGCGAGAAGAAATACTGGAGGAAGACCCATCTGCAGTCAATTACAGCTGTAATTTGTGGGACAGAGACGCCTTTACACTTTAGACTTCTTACTTGAAATGTCACCGACACAAGAGCATTTCTTCTAAGAAATGAAATTATAACAGAACTTTAATTACGTTAAAGGTCAGTTAAATTAGAAATTTCAGTCTGGCAAGATCTGATTACATTTTACAAGGTATTGGGTTCCCTTAAGATTTGCAAACTCTAAACCATTGGTCAATCAATTCTCTTATATACATTTATAAAGAAACCGTGCTAACAGCAGCAAAGAGAAGTAGTAAGATCTATTTAATAGTCATTTATTAAAGATGACGAGTGGTTAATTCTTTTAGAAAAATTGCAGTAAATTGTTGCAAATATTAAACACAGGATATAGTCTAGGGATCCCTTCTAACAGAAATAGTTAGGCTGCACAGTTTCATCAAGACGCTGCCTCGTGTCTTTCCTTTGAGGAGCCCTGATTCAGTTGAACGCTAAGGACTTTCTGCTTCACCCTCTTAGGTAAAGGAATGCATTAATTAACCACAGCCTCAAACGAGGCAACTGAAGTATGATCTGACCACATGTCCATTTTAAGTGTGCCACATTGTGTTTTTTCCCAGTGTTTCCAAAGGCAATAGTGGAAGGAACGCCCCACGTCTCCTGATACCCCAGTACTTAGATCCCACCACGCACTCTCTGCTGTCACCACCCAGTGCAAGACTGGCCTGCTGAAACGGGCTAAAGTCTGTCCTGCCACCAAAGGAGCACTGAGACTCATAATTCTCACCTGGTGTTAGGTACCAGCACAGTTCTCCACACTGCATGAGACTGAAAATAACAGAAAGGTGAAGATGCCCAAAATATTTTTACTTCTTTTTTTTTTTCTTCAATGTCTCATCTTGCACAGGTTATTTACCTTCTAAGGTGTGAAAGTAGCGGGATATTTGTTTGAAATCCCATTGGCTTCCAGTATACATCTGCTCACTTGCATAAGATGATATTTAATAATAATATTCTCACTAATGTCTTTCACAAACAGTGTCAGATAAACAGCAATGATAAAATACATGGACATAGCTGATCCTGCTTTGGGGCAGCAAGACTGTATGACTGTAATGTCCCTCTAAGCTCAACATGTCTGTTAGACAGAACTAGAGATCTTTGCTCACTCAGCCAATAATTTACTTTTTGATGCATTGCCTTATCTCCCTTGTCACCACATGGAGCATAGCCGGCTGCAGGACTGGGCAGGAAAACACCTGGAGCAGCACTGAGCCAGACAGGAGGGAACAGAAAAGCAGAGGGAGATCTTACAGCCAAGCAGTGGGGATGATGACAGAACTCATACTTTTTTGGCAGGCACTCAGGCAATTACTAAATCAAGATTAAGATTTTCTTAAACTGATGTAGCAGAAATGACTGCTGGCTTTCTCAGGCTTGTTTCAGAAGAGATGCAGCGGACACTGCTGAAGAAAGCAAGCATAAAGAATGACCTTGCATTTATACAACAGTTTTATTTCAGTGGCTCCAAAAGAAAATTACCCTTAGGGTCACTCACCTTAAGGTCAACCTTGACAGTTCACTTTACCAAATACTGGCATATGGGTATTTTGACTAACATGCTGTTTAACAGCATGAAACAAAATAAAACCATTAAAAATGTGCTAGAAGCATAAGAAAAATATATCTCTAATTGTTAAGAGAATTTGGGAGTCAAAATACTTTCAAATCAGACAAAGAAAGATGTAACAGTTTGTGAAACTAAAATTAATCTGACAAGAAGAGTCTTTTGCATGAGCTACGGCTGAAGACAACCGAAACCAACCCACCCAAATACTACTAGCGTAAAAACAGCGCACAGACCCTGTATTTTGACACTGAGCGGGCTCAGTGATGTAAGCAAAGGGCACAGCCTTCTGAACTGCTCGCACGATGGTTCCTGGAACTATGAGGTTTTACTGGATCTCTTATCCTTTATCTTTTAAAGATCACAGCTAATTATAGTTTCAAATACACCGTGCAATAAAAGCAACTCTCATCTTTGGGTAAGTGGAATCGAAGTATTTTGGAACAATGAAATTGTTTGCCTAAATTTATACTCAGAGCATTAGACTAAAAAATCTACCAGGGATAAAAAGCCTTTTGCTGGATAACTGCTTCATGAGCATCACCTAACAAACTGCTGTGGCTGCATGTGCTGCAGAAATCAATGCCATCTTATGAATGGGTAATGCATCCTGGTAATTCATTCCACCCATCAGGAGTCTGAAATCTGTAATCCCGTTGCCAGCATAAATTTGATTTATTATTTGGTACAGAAGCAGCACTCTACCATACAGTCTTGAGGCATGAGATATTTACTCTTTGCCTTTAAAAGGACCAAAATGCAGCATGATCTAGACACAAGACACGTCCCATTGGCAGGCACTGCTGCCAGCCCTGCGCCTGCTCTCGTCACTCTTGCAGCAGAGCTCAGTGCAAAGCCACGTGGGCACACGGACTAGGTACTCACCTCTGCGTCCCGGCTGGAGCTCAGAAGTAGGAGCTCTACTGGGGTTTTGTCTCTGATTTTGTTTGGGCTTGGGAGAGTATAATATGAAAAGAAATTAGAATAGTAGATCCAGAGTTCCTGCTCAAGGGGTTGCATGCATTTCCATGGGGTTGTCTGTCTCAAAATCTACATGTTCAGAAAGAAAAGGCTGCACTTTACTCATCTGGAAAGAAAGTACAGTCAAGCTGAACTAAAAATACAATACCCCCCCCCCCCCTTCAACTATGTGCAGTCATAAGCTTAAAATAACCGAATTTTAAACAGCTAATGGGATCCAGATGTATTACATGCAAAAAATTCTAGTGAAAGCAATTAAAACATGTTCTGAGAGGCACAGAAATGTCTCCAGTTAATCCAACACCCTTCTTTTCTACAGGTATGCAGTTTACCAGAATGAGAATGCAACCTTGAATTCATATCAAAACAGTATCATACTTACAAGTGAGACAACCATTTTAAGAGTTTCCCCCACATGACTGTTCCTTGCTAAAATGAAGGAAGAAATAACGTCCAAAAATACTGTCCAATTGCAACTTCCCAGAACTCCCCCTCTGCACTTACCCTGGGTAAAGTTGAAATTTATACTGCTCTGATTAGGATTATGCATTCCTGTTATCAGATTACATTTTTATAAACATAAAAAAGATCAACTCTTTGCTTCATATGGAGAGACTGGAGTGTATCGTGCACTGGCAGCTCTGACAAAACAAGCTGAAGTACCCAACAAGTCTGTGTCTGATCGCTCGTAAGTCTCCGTGCTTGGTGATCTCACCTACGCTCTCTACCCTCTTTCTCTCCCAGTCTAAGGCTTTCTTAGAGTAAATTTATTCATACCTGCTTCCTTGGCTAGACTGGGGAATTCCTCCACTCTAGGAAAGGACATCCGTTAAATATGGACAAACATCTTACAAAAGAGGAGTAAAAAGGAAAGATACAGCTCTACGGCTCTCTGCTCTAGTGAAGAACGAAAGTTGGCACCAAGCAGCTCTCACTAAGTAGCTTAACACCACGTATAGTATTGGATCAGTTAGAGAAAGGTCTGACAACCTGAGCTGCCAATAGCAGCCAAAGACTCTACATCAAATACTTGAGACGCTGCCATCAAAACCTACTCTGCTTGTCCACGAACGATGGCTCTTCGTCAGAGGGACAGGTCAATGCGGAGCTCTTTGGGACGCAGGACCAAGCACGCTGCCCTTCAGACTGGCTGCGGTACTCTCCAGCCCGGGCACAGGAACTTCCATCAGCGTTATAAACATTTCAGACTACAACTCTGTCACAAAGCCTTATCAGCTATGGAGATCTCCCAGTTACCAAACCCCAGGCTTACCTAAATGACACAAAAGTAGTTCTGGTTTCAGCCCCACCACGGGGAGGGCACATGACTACATTTATTATTTGCAGAATGCAGCACATCTAGAACAGCAGCCACAAACTGGAAGACCCTGCTACAGTGTACGTAGAAAAGGAATGAGTAGTCCCCAACACACAGCAGGCTCAGAATCCATGTATAAAACAAATGAAACTAAAAGAAATAGTAAAAAGAAATGCTCGGTGATTTGTACCCCTATCAGTTCCTAAGCTTAAGCATTTTCAAGTTTTCTGAAGGACATATGGCAATGACAAAGGCACAGCACCCTGGGTGTTCAAGAAGTCAAATAATGATCATCAAAATGTTCTGAATTTAGAGATATTTTACCGAGACAAGCAACATTTTTTCAGCTGTTGTACTGGAAGGAAGAACAGAAAGAATTTTACATAAACTTGTTAAAAAATTACAGCTCTAAGTGCTAATTACCTTAGCTGATATCAAGTTAGCCAACATCAACGAGTTGTTCTGTTGTTTGGGGGTTTTTTGTTAAAAAACAGATAGCAGTTGTGTGCCTTTAGGAAAAAGTCAAGACTGGAAGGGTGAGTGATAAATCTGAGTTATTCACAATACACACTATGGTAGCCCAGGTTGCTGATAGAAGCAATCATTCACTCCCCCTGTTGATAAACACCCACTGCTCACTGAAACTCATTTGCCAACCAACCTTGGCAGCTGTCCTCATTTGGTCTCAGTACACTACTGCAAAGATTTCAGTGTTTGCTTGTTACTCTACCCAAAATACAAGTTTCCATGTCAAGAACACTTCCCTCTTGCCTAAAAAAATACCTTTAGAGCTCAGAGAACTTAGCAGTTCACCTAAACTTCTCTCCTCTTGGACACTGAGAAGTAGAAGCGAAATTATTCAGGTCAAGGCCGGATGGATAAAACCACGAACTGAATCTCGCAGTCCATCCCATCAACACTTACTGCCACAGAAAATTAGGTGCTTATGCTTCTGGTGACAGCACACATGTATTTCAGGCCTGTCCCTGCAGGTCCCCACAAAGGCAGTGGAAAAAACCCGTCCCAAATTCATAAATGATACCACTTCATGATAAGACAGAAAGATACAAACACAGGCTGTGAATAACAGCACTGATGAAGAAAAGAGTTACCCTGGCACGGTGGAAGAGCCGTTTTCTTCACAGCCACCTCTCTGATGACCAAAGGCAGCCGAGTGAGTCCTGCCGTGAGGCTGGTGGATCAGAGGATCAGAGAGAGACGTCTGCACTCCATGAGTGCGCTTGACACCGATGGCCGATGATGGCCTTGAAATGGAGAGCGAGGAAGAGGCATCGACAAAAAACCTGATTATGTGGGTGGTTTTCTATGATATAAAAGTGGGGAGATTGTCTCTGTTAAAGCGAGGGAAGACAAGAAAATCTTCCTTTAAGCATACCAGTGCAAGAATTATTTTGAAAAGCACCAACATTTTATGCTTTCATGCCAGAAAAGCTTCTAGCACTAACATTCACCTGCTAAAGCAGCCAGTTTTGACGTGACCAATATTCAACTGACAGCGTTCACTTTCCTGGTATCCTTTTGTTGCTCAGTTTGAACATGGCACCTGCTGCGAGGAGCCTCTAAAATGACTCTTGTCACTCCTTGCAGGTATTCTCTTTCCCTGGATCTCAGCTGATGTGCAATAGCCAGCAAACGCCTGCCATTTCAATAGGTCATTCCTTGACTTCTGAGTCCTTTGGGAAGAAAATTTACAGCCTACAGAACAGACATTGAGTTGAGTAACTGCAGGTCAGGCAGGACGTGGATTTTGCTGTGCCAGCACCTCCTGCTGTCACGCAGGGACGCATATAAGGGCAGGAGCAGCAGCGCACTTCTGCCTCACTTTTCAGGCATTCAATTAAAAAAGGAGCATGAAAGGTGTTTCTGCGTTCACGTGTGTGAAGAAGGAGAGAGATTAATTGTGTAACAGTACGCCCACTCAGTGGGTTTGCTCCGGCGGCTGTCAGGGCCTGCGAAAGGAAACGCAGCCAGGTCACGGCCACCTCCGGCACATGAAGCCTTGGCAGCTCTACAGACACAGTCACTCAAAATCCAGCATCCTGTGCACACAAGATACAGGCTTCGGTAAGATTTCTTCCGATACGCACTCAAGAGCAAGGTTGTGAATCTAAGCACAGCATCAATAAGGCACTGTGGAAGCAGAAATAGAGGCAGCTCTACTGAGAAGCAAGAAGCAGCACAAACACAGCACTTCCTTTCGAAAACGTTCACCTCGCAACACAGTTCAACAGTTTGGCTCGCAACAGCAACACCAAACTAACACCAAGAGAAACCAGAGAAACCCACTTGCTCATATGAAACCGTACCAGTGCATTTGCATGCGTTAGTCACTGCATTCTTAGGAATGCATGGTTTTAAAAAAAAAAAAATAATCACACAACAGAAATTGCAGCATGCAGACGCAGAAGGCACCAATGGCAGTTGCTGTCGAGTACGTTTTCAAGCAGTGCCACCTTGCTGAAGAGCTTGTCAGAACCCAAAGCTTTACTTCACAGTGTCGAGTGTGAGATACCCACAAAGCTCAAAGGAACATCTGTTGACTGTTGTGACTGGTATCATTGTATTTTTAATAATTTATTTTTAAGAGAACCCAATTGCTATATAACTCATTCTGTATGGGAGCATTTGCTCCGAAGAAGTAACACACCTGCAACTGAAATACACCCCATACAACTTTGTTCCTTGTAAAGCAACCCCCTTGGGGCAGCATATGGTTGTGAAAAAAAACCCCTAAGTTACAGCAAAGATTCTTCTTATGCTTCTTTACAGAATCCTTCAGTAAAATACCTTCTTTTTTGAGTATTACTTGTGACTGCTTACTAATACCACAGCATGCTGAAGACACGTGTGTTCCTGAGCCAGAACGATGTATCCGGAGCACAGCAAGTTCGTTAAGGTAGACGAGCTTAGAGGCCAGCGTAAGTGGGACCGTATGCTTCGGACACTTGCTTTTGGGGTAGCAGAACATGTTTCTAGGTTGCTGACTCAAACACAGAGCAGATCAGAGGTGGCCAAACATGAATGGTGTAGGAAGCTAACGTAGGCATTGAAAGAGGGGAAGATGTGGGCACATTTCTTTGAATTCCCCACTGGGCTCCTGCATCACGTATCACCTCAGTGTGACTGCATCTAGGGCAGCACAGCCGCTCTCCTCGAGCCTGAAGAGCCACCTACAACTCACTCATTAGCTCTCAGGTCTCTTTGATCACTGTTATTGCACCTTGTCTCTGCCCATATACGCTTTAATAAAAGAAAACAAGCAGTTTAAAAATCTCCTATCCTGATTACAGAGGATCTCCAACGCAGCTACGCAGCAGCACAACCTGGAACCTGCCACGGTTTGCACATCACTCTCCCAGCCACCACCTCACCTGTGCCTGTGAGGCGTCTCACCAACTAATCCACTTAGCAAGGGTTTGTTGCCAAGACTCACACGCCTGAAAACAAGCCTCCAAGGACAGCACAAGTGCCTGCGAGAGGATTATTTGATTACTGTGTGTGTCATGAGCACGAGAGCGATGCGCGGTTATGGCCGGGCTGTAGCAGCAGTGATGCCAATGCAATGACTGCTGAGACAGCACTAGCGCAAGTGTTTAATTTTTTGGAGAAGAACCATGAATTACCCACTGCACTGAAGCTTCCTGATTTTTACCCCACGAAGCAGCATTTTTCTTCATTGGTGAAACCACACAGTTAACCTGGAAACAGTTGATTTAGACAATTCAGGAATTCTCCAAGTAACTTTTAAGCAGAGAAACTGATGAAGATAATACGATGCCAATGACCACATTTAACACCAGCTCTGGGGTACCTAGCTGAATTACAGGCCTGTGGTTCAGAGTCCTAAAGTAGGGATCAAAATATAGCCAGTATAGATGAACTTAAACAGTTTCCCCGTACTCCCTTCTCTGCTTTTATCTACTGTCACTTAAGTGATGTGACTGCAAACTCCCCGGGGCAGGAATCCTGTGTACAGCACCCAGCACAACAGCCTCTGATCCAGGAACCATGCTAAAACAGGGTCGTAACGTGTCCCGCTAAGGGTCTGCTAACTTCACTAAGATTAAATTCAGTTTCTTCTCTGCCGTTGAGAGACCAGTTTCTAGAGACCACTGTCAAAAAATATAAAAATGAAGGTATTACAGCTCTTCCTCACACAGTTGTTTGTGATTAACTCTTCCTGATTCACTCCATCTGGGAACAATCACTCAAGGAACAGCGAGGTCCGCGTGTGGAATTAATTGTCAACAGCACTTCCAACTCACACCCCAAACTAATTTTCATTAATTTGCAAACGTACATTAAAAATAGCCAAGAAACATTAAATCTTGTCAGCTGCAACCCCAGCGCGCATGGGGCCTATCTGCAGCTGGAGCAGAGGCTGCGGCACAGCCTCCGCAGCCACCCAAGGGCTGCTGCATCGGGGCCAGCCAAAAAAGCAACTCCCGCATTTTGACAATGGATTCCACAACTCTGAACTGAAAACAAAGAAAGAGCCAAGCCGAGATACTTACAGTTCTGGTGAAAAACGAACAGCGCTTAAAAACTTGCCTCTCTGTCAACCCCAAGACTGCGCTCCCCGTTCTTGTTGTTCTGACCTGTGCCCTCGCCCATGGCTGCAAACGGGCTCACCCGAGAGTCTCAGACGCTCCGACATGCAGGCGCAATGTCGTGGAAACAAAAAATTGTTGGGGTTGGGTTTTTTTCAGCAAGAAACTACGCAGTCAAATTTCAAGTCCTGGGCTGAGGCACTGCCATGGCAGTGGATTACACTGGTAAAATACAGCTTTTAAGTGGACAAAAACCCCTCGATTTCCCTACACTTTCTTCTCAGCAGCTGTTGAGGAGATCCTGCTGATATTAAAAGACACTCCCCCTTCCCCAGACAGACAGACAACCAAGCCCCAACATTAAAGTTTGGCAAGTGAAAAAGGTCTTTAAAAGAAGATTTTCGGGCAGCCTTAGCGACAGGCACTCCCACTCCCATTGCCTCCCAACAGCACCGAGGAGAACACGCTGCTTGCAGAAGGAACGTGAAAGCCTCCCTGCGCCCCTCTGCCAGCAGCACTGCTAGGACAAGCCCGAGGAGGACAGAATGGAGAGGCAGGGAAAGCATCCTCAACACACACAGCCGTCTGCTTCGAACTTACTGAGGTCTTTTTATTTTGAGTTATCGGCTGCTTCTGAATCAACATGGTAAGCAGCAGGGTAAATCTTATGCATTTGTCTGTAACATATGGAAAGAAACTGCAAGTCTTAAAGACATCAGGTCGTGTGCAGCCTTATGTGACAACTAGCAAAAGCTTTAACGCTTCTAAAAGTCAGGAAATTACTGTGGGCCATGTTTTGAGAGGAAGGAATTAACTGCTGGACTAGAAGATGACAAACTGCTGAGGGCACAGGGAGTGTGGCTGTATTGTTGTCAGTGAGGACAGAGACAGTCCAACACACCAATACAGGTTCATCATGTTAAAAGATCTCATTTCCCACAAGTGGTGAAAACACGAGGAAATCTGACTGGTAAGAAAAACGTTGCCAGGAAAGTGCTACTGAAAGCTCCAGATAGTTACAGACATTCATTTGACCATCAGGGGTAATTGCACTACCCATATGAAATACAGAATAGGAACGTTCTTCTTCTAGAGCGGAAGCGAAGGAAGCAACTAAAATAAAAAATGGATTAGATATTGCTATGAGCCCTTCACAGTTGGAGATGACTACCAAGCTCGTACTAATCACTGCGCGTTAGAACTTTGCCACTATTGATGCTAAAAATACAAAGAGGCAGTTATGTAGCCAAACGCTTATTTGAAAAGAAATGCCGGTTCCTCTGCAGCAAGCACAGGGCAGTGCTACCTAGCCAGGACTTTTAGGACGTATGTTATACAGTTGTTAAAAAACTGAAGTTCAATAAGGCTAAAAAAAATTTAATCCTCTGTTGGTAAAACAAGATGTTTTCAGTCACTCTAGGCAAATACTGTGCAATACCCATCAACAGTTATAAAGACTCCTCACATCCCTACTATTTCAATAGCGTATACATACACATATAGTTTATATATAGTGCTCCTACTTTAAGTAATGGTTGCACAGGAAATTCAACCAAATTCAGCGTGCTTATGACAAACACCGTAACATGATCAAGTCCCATCAGAGACACATAATTTGCATGGAGCTGGCACTGCTGCCAAAGCTTGACATACTACCGGCAGCACGCTTCCCAGCTGTAAAGCCTAGCTGAAATACAAACACACTCAGCTGCCTAAAATACCCCTCAGTTTATGTAAATAAACAGAGCTCTCAAAGGGTGGCAGGTTCTGCCCCAAACACAAGACAGCGTGATTGCTCTGACAACGTGGTTTTCAAAGGCACAAGCAATTCTATTGTGCGTGACGGTTCATCTCCTTGAAAGACTGACCTGAGAAAAATAATGCTATACTTGGTCCTCTGATCACTAACATATAGCTTCACCTGGATTCCCTCCTGCATTTCTGAGTTACACAGTGACACAGCTCCTTAGCACACCTCTCTGGAAACTTTTTTTTTTTTTAATGGTTTCTGCAGTAGCGAAAGAAGGAAGCAGAGTCTGAAGATGTCACGGTCAGCCTGCCTGGCTGAACTCCACCAGACCCAGCTGCTGCATACTGCATGTCCTGGCTGCTCCTCATAGGACCTCTCCAGCAGCCAGGTATTACGCCTGCAGAGCAAAAACGTATCTGACAGCAAAGAACGTCAGGAGGTTGTCAATATATCCAAATATCGTATTCATAAATTGTGTGGAAAAATGAGCTTGTAGTGAAGTGGCAAAGTTTGCTGATGATACCAAGTTACTCAGGGGAAAACACATGGGCTGACAGACAACTTGTAGGAGAGGGGACGATGACCACAGAGGAATGTTATCTTAGTATTATAATAAACACTTGTACAAAAGCCTCAGGTCAGCAGTGGTCAAAGCAAGCAGAATGACAGGAATTACCAGGAAAGATATATAGAACAGAAACAAAATATACACGCACCTACTTCTTCGAGACTGTGTTCCGTTTTCATACTGGCTCTAAATACATCTACGTGAGCTAGAAAAGCCCAACAAAGATGGAATGTCCCTTAAATGAGGAACGAGAAGGGTCATTCAGCCTGGAAGAGAGAACTGACAACTGACATGGTGACCGTCTGTAAAACCCTGAACGGTACGGTAAAGCAAACAAAGCAACAGTTTGGACTCAAACACAAGAGCTGGGGAGCATGAAATTAATTTAGATGATGCTACGTTTTAAAAACCAGACCAAGCAAAAGGAGGTATTTCTTTGCACAGCACATCAAACAGAGGAAACCCTTACTGCAGAGCAGTGCAAACGCTAAAACCGTGCAGCAGCTCAAAGCGGGACTGGACAAACCCATGAACAGGCGTCAACTGAAAGACAGCCTCTTTGTGCTCTAAGTCCCTGAGCCACAGACCGACCGATGGATGACATGAAACCACACCTGTCATGTTCTTGTGCTCTTCCTGCACCCTCTCTCTGGGTTACTGCTGTTGATCCACACTGGAGCAGACTACCAGGCTACGCAGGCCTGCGATCGGGCTCGCCATGGCCGTTCTTGAGCACACCTGAGACTGAGCTGGAATCTTCATTCTTAAGACCTTGAGCTGTCAGGCTGCCAGTGCTGAGGCTCATGACTTTTGCCTTCAAAAAAAACCTCAAGCAAGGTCTCCTCTGCATACAGGCATGGAAGACACACAACCTCAGTATCACTGTACACATAGTTCAAAAAAACCCCAGTACTGATTCGATACAGAACAAGTTTAAGATTAAAGGGAATAAGGAAAAAAATAGATGTAGAAAGGTTAAAGGAGGATCACGTCATGCTGCGAAACAAGAAATTCAGGCTTTACTCAGAAATGGCTTCACATGCAGAGAGATCAAACATCTCCTGAACGTGCACTTTGCTTTGAAGGACGAAGCGGGTCCTTGGCTGGCAGGACCAGAGGACCAGCACCGAGGCGCCAACCACACAAGTGCCGTGGGCTGGGAAGCCAGGAGCCCTTCAGCCCATCACTCCCAAAGCAGGAATTCCAGCTGTGTTTTCCCAGCAAGTGGTTCCCGAGCATCTCCGATGACCTGGCAGCGAAGGGTGCATCTGCTGTACGCAGATGCCTAGCTCCTGACCGCCTTCCAGAGATCCACAGACACACCCAGGTTGGCAGGGACCTCAAAAGACCATCTGGTCCAACCTTTCGTGGAAAGATCAGATTATCTAGTACTTTGCCCAGTTGCAGTTTGAAAACCTCCAACAACAGGGATCCCACCACCTCCCTGGGGATGTTGCTCCAGTGAATGATTGCTCTTACTTGTAAAAAATTTCTTATGTCAAGAAACCTCTCCTGGTGCAGCTTGTACCCATTGCCCCTTGTCTTCTCCATGTGGCTCCTTGAGAGGAAAAGTTTGTATTTTCAAATTTGTATTCCCTTTCTCCTACGACGCAGAACTTAGAGGAGCAGCAGGTCACAGGCGACCTTTCTCCTGCAGAGGGAAGACACCTGGCCTATGTTTTTGTGGGTAAAAATTGAACATGACACAGTACCTGAGGCTGAAAGGCAAAGCCACTGAGATTTTTGTTTGACACGGAATGACAGAATGAACTGCAAGAATCTCAAAGGCAAGCCGGAGAAGCTGAAGCAATGAAGGAAAAAAAAACAAACCACAGATGAGAAAGCTCATTCACAAACCAGCCCCTGCCCTCAGACAGGGCTGCATGTGCTTTGCTCCGTGAACTGTGCTCCACCGGTGACAGAAGGTGGGATGCGAGCCTGTCCTCTGCAGGCACTGCACGGCAAAACCTCCCCCGCTCCACGTGAAAGCTTGTACAACCAACTCCTGCACGTCCTCGCAGAGGAGACGTTATTGCTTTGAACAAGAGCACTCCCATTGCTTCGGGGTCCCAGGAGAGGTCAGAGCCGGCTGCCCCTCAAATCCTGCCACTGTTCATCTATCAGCTTGGACATGCTCCTGCCCCGTCCCTCACTACAGAGCCTGCTGTCAGGCTTGGCAGCAAAAATACTCCTAATTGTAATGCAAAATAGTTGGAAAGTCTGAATTAAATGGAACGGTATATTGATATGTGGTGACCCTTAACAAACGCGTATGCACTGGATTTTCTTAAGCTTCTAGCTCAGAGAAGCACCTGAAAAACCTGCTGAACGCAATCAGAAAGCTTTAGGACAGCAAAGCTCAGGACCGAGACAGAAGTGGTTTTACTGCTCCTCTGCTCGCCCTGCGCAGCTGCAGCCACACGCAACAGCCTTCAGTTCCTCGTTGCTCTCAAGCTCCAGCTCTTTGGCTGAATCCTTCCAGTTCATCAAGCCTCCAGCGAGAGTGGACGTCCCCAAGCGCAGGGGACCACCGCTCAGGGGATCGCACCCCCTTCCAGCTACCGCACGCAAGCAGCCGAGCTCCCGCAGGACCCGATGGAGCTGCAGGACTGATGCTGCCCCCCCCTCCATGGGCACCTTTGGGGACCAAACAGCACCCGCCGGGGCGGGGGGGATGAGAATCCCCGAGTAAACTGGCTTTTTTTTTGAAAAATGTTTGCTATATTGAATGGCTGCCCGCTCTTCAGTTTTTTGCAAAACAAATTAAAGACTTATAAATCACATTTCCCCACATTTCAGCGGAAATACTTTGGGGCCTTACAGAACCTTAGAAATATACTATGCTTATGGGAATAACCACCCCAAAACGGCCGTCCTCCCCTCATCGGTCAGGGACACAGGGCAGGAGTGATGCCCAAGGCTCCTCCAGTTCATGCACCAAACAGCAGCGCGATGCCACCGACTCCAAAGAAGACAACAGCAACTACAGCTTCTGGCTGGCTCTTCTCCGTACAGAAGACGACCGGGAGCTGGGATGAGCTCCGCAGCGGGGGAGCGCAAGCGGTGAGCAGCAGGCTGGCATGTAAGACAGGCTCTGAGCGCAGCTTACCCAGGCCAAGACCATAAGCTGAGAGTTTGTTAAAGTGCTGGGGAAGGATCGCAAAGTTTGCTTGGTAAAAGCACAGATTGAAGGTGTCCCTGCAGAAAACTGATGTGTCATTTCTTCGGTAAGCCTTAGGATTTTTAGTTGCTGAGGAAAATTCATGCATGGGAATTCATGCAAAAAAACCTTCTACTGTAGATTTTTAAGTTTATAACCCATTCTTCTACAAGTCTAAAATGCCTAGCAAACGCAGAGCCCCATGGAAGTGCCTGTGACCACAGCCTAATGACTGTTGCTCACGCAAGTTAAAAAAATACGGTGCTTGCTGTGAAGTCTAATGGAAACACAATTTCTTGACTGCTAGAGAGTAAGCCCTCTGAGGCTGTATAGCCCATTATGAAAAATTACAGCTCACTCAAAATCTGGATACTATGATATACTAGCCTAAAGAGAAGATACACTAACCTAAAATAAAGGAAAAAGGAACATTTTTTTGGCTTTGTGGCTGCAGATTCCTTGATAAATTGCATAATGTGATACTCGGGAAACAGCTTCCTCATGAGTCACGAGCACAAGCAGGAATTGGCTGTATTTAGAAAGGCTGATACTTCTACCAAAACTTTAGCAGGAAGAAACAAAATGACATAACCCAAACAGAATTCTTTTTTAAAAAAATTTTTTTTTGGCAGCTGTTATGGGCATGCAGCAGCAAAGCACTTTCTGAAGGCAGTGCTGTGATCAGGTCACGGGTGTTAATTAGGGAAGCTGAGAGGCACTGTCACAGCAAAGTTCTTACATTAACAGCAGGTCACATCCTCTAACTGTGAACCACTATTTCTGTGTGTCTCGACTCCCACGGTTTTCCTCTATACTAAAAGATAATGCACAAAATTTCAGGTATAGAACAGTGGTTTATTTCTTATCCCTGTTTTCCTAAGTATGGGCCATTGGCAGTGAGCATAGTGAAAAGTTTAATTATTACAGATATTTTCTTTCACTGTCCTACGTAAGAAGAGTTTATGGTGATATCCTATTTTAACCTTATGAAAAATCTTCTTATCTATTTTCGTCAAATGACATTTTACCAAATATAGTCACTTTTCACTTTGAACACTAATCTGGTCAAACAAAATTCGGCCTGCCTAGGGACCACAAGGGACCCACTGGTACGTGTTTGTTGTACAAAAATGCAAGACAAGCTGGTTGTTGGCTAATGGAGAAGGATTATCGATAACCTCGCCCAGTTTGTTTCCCCCTTTTCCCTTAAAGTTCACTATACCATCTGATATTTTTTCCCTTTTTTTTCCTTTTTAATATAGCAAGCTTTGGTTGGGTTTTGCTAGAGGAGACACCTGTTACTGCATCGGCTCTCACAGAAGCTGTCAGTTATAGAAGCTAAACAAGATCCTTCTCTTTCGGGATGACTCTGATTAGAAAGGGTACACCAGTGACACACAACACGGCAGAAACTGTAGGAGAATCCAGTTTTGACAGCCGTTTTCATTGCTAGAAGCCATAAAAGTCTGGGCAACTCTATACTGGAACCAAATGCCTTTTATTTATTTGTACAGGCTTGCAAAGTCAGGAGTAGGCACTGATTGTGGCTCCACTCCAGTCAACTGAAGCTTTGTAGCTGATCACAGAAACACGACTACATTACACATTTTATTCCCAGACACCATAAGGACAGACTGTATTAGTAACCTTGAGCTCAGAAACAACCCCAGGTGTACAAATGAGGTGTGCGCACAGACAACGACACTGAGCAGTTGTATTTCACATTCATGTAGCTCATTACAACAAACCACTTGCAAGCTGTCCTACAAAACACATTATAGAGGAATGGTGATAAAAGCATCCGGAATTGAGGCATTTAAGTTTCAGGATGATTTAAAACAACAGAACTCAAGAAGTCTTGGCAGTATCCGTTTACAAGTACAAAAAAAGTTTGGTTTTTAATCATCAAACTCCAAAGACGAGTAGTTGCCTTAAAGCCAAGGAAAAGGTGTCTGTCTCACCTCTGATCGGCACAGCGGGACCCCAGCCAGAAAAGCACCCGCTTCATTCCCAAAAAGCAAAAAAATCTGCCGCAGCTCCCTGCTGAAACAACCCCATCTTACCTTCAAGAGGAATTGCATAAAGCTGCTCCATGAACATTGCTGCTGCTTCTTGTTAAGCTCCGCAATCAGTGCTGCTCCTGGCTTCCTCCTGCCTTCTGCTCACGCACAGATGTGCAGGCAATAATGCATGGGGCTTGTTTTTAAACTTTTTCCCCCTGTGCTCCTGATTGGTCCCGTGTAATGCCCATGTGGGTCTACAAATGCACAAAGGTTTCTATCCTTTCTAAAATCAAAGTGTCAGTTTTGCTGCTGTCAGACCACTATTTTTGTACATATAAGGAAGTGGCTGTTGATGTTATCTGAATGCGCTTCCTGTTTTATATGTATATGAGCAAAAATAATGTCACATTAAGCTAAACTGCAGTCTCAAAAAGCTCAAGTCAAAGCCTCTAAGCAAAATAATATAAGCACAGCTCATCTGTTCACTGTCTACCCCAGTTTGCATTCACTTCATTGATTTTGATTAGAATTCCATATTCTCACAATAAAAACTACCCTCCCCAATCCTTGGGGAAAAGAAAAAGCTGTACCCCACACTAGCGCTGCTTCCTACCAAGACTCTTGGGACCAGGAGAATTACAAATGGCTCAGTGGACGCTGACAACCCTATCTCAAACATCACACAGGTGAAAAGGCAGCCAGCAGCCAAGCAAGGCCACAGGACAATTCTGGCTGAAATTTGGGCTATTCTTGAAAGTGAGTAGATACTTTTTTCTTAATGAAGGAGGAGGCTTTTTTGTGTTTCATGTACACACGGACAGTCCAGGAAGCGGCTGTGTAGGAGTACTGCATTCCAGAGCTGATGCTACACAGCCAAAAGCTGAAGGAATCTTTCTAATTGGAATTTAGTGCTTTTCTGGTTACTTTAAAGCAGAGCAAACAAACGTACCAGCTAAAAATAAAACCTGTTTCAGTGCAGAAACTCTTCTACTCTTGCAGAAGAAAACAGAGGTAAAACATGGAGGCACCAAGGAGGAGAGCTGCCAGCATCAATGCCACAACTTCTTATCCCCCAAAGTCAGAACTGTCACGGCCAGGAGGTCCCGCAAGGTGCGGGTTCATTCACTTCCACTGTCAAACATCACTGATTGCAGAACTCGGAGACGAACCGTGGCTGGGAGTGAGCTGAAGCCATTTGCACTTTCTACTTTCATTATACTTTTCACAGCAACTCCTTGGATTTTAAATGCAAGTTAGTTTTTATATATAGCAAGATTATGAAACTTCAGGTTTTGCTGGAGGAAACCAAAAGAACCTTTTCAGATGTACTAAGTAAATGATATACTAAAAATGAAAGAAAATTTTCTTCCTCATGGACTTCATGGCACAACTCTTTTTTTTAATATATGTCTCAGACTGTCAGCAATCTGAGTACAGCTGGTCTGCACTCTGAGAAACTTAAACTGATGGGAGTGTGGGTTCCACTCAGTGAAAATTACTGTCTCTAAAATATCAGTGAGTTACAGTGTGTGACTTAAGAAAGATGCCTTACAAATGTTAGAATTTAAAAGTGTTTAATGCAAAGATTTTTTTTAACTATTTACCATCATAGTACCTTACTTTACCTCCTTAAGCAGTTTTGGATCATTTCACTTTCATGCAAAAGTTGTTTCAGCCAAGAAACGGAGCTGGGAAGATAAACCACGTGTCTTATTTAGTGACAGAAGGCTGAGAGCTATCACAGCAAAATTAAGTAGTGAGACCTAGAATTCGCAAAGTCCAATTTGCTCCACATTTATGTCCTGACGCTGATTGATTTGAATGTCTGTAAGCAGGCAAGTTTCAGAAGAAGATTTTCCTGCAGCTGGGGCAGCTGCATCTCCCTTGTGCGTATTCTCACACACCTACTAAAGGACAAGTTCATGCTACGGCCTTCTGCACCACTGGAGCAGCTACAGCACCTCTTCTCCCTTCCCAGCCACTGACTGTTGTGAAAAGCAGGGAAGTAATGATCTTTATAACCTCTCCCGCTACTCCTTTAAGTTTGGAATAAATAAATTTAAATGGTACAATTTAAGAACAGACTGACATCAAGAGCACAAGCCTTGTTTCCAAACCTAAAAACCCAGTAAGTATCATAGGTGCACCCAACGCTGGACATGCTATTTGACTGGCTTGGTGGAAGTACGCGGGTTTCTGTAGCTAGTGACAGAAGATGACAGGATCAGCCTCATGTTCAGCCACATTTAATTTCCCAGAACAAATGAGCAGGTTCCCATTCGCTGTCTGATCAGGGATGGCTTTTACTGAGAATCCCTATCAAGGCTCTCTCCCACACTTCAGGTGTCTTCATGTAGCTTCTCCTGCATGCCACACCTGCACCAAATATCAAACAAGCTTCCTGAGAAAGGAGGAATCAATCCAGGTATTAATTTAAATCTGTTGCAATTAAGCACCCTCCAGGAACTGACTATTTCCCTACAGCAGCCTCCCAGTGCCAAGCTCTGCTACGGAAGCCTCCAAGTCTGCCCTTAACACCGCAGCCTCAGCTCTGCCTGTACCTCCCCTTCCGTCGTCATGTTTTTAAAGAAATTTTTGGCAAAGAAATATATTTTGTTTATGACCTTCATCACTTAATTCTAAAATCCCTCATGAAACACATGGACTGACACAGACCTGTAACATCCAACGAGTGTCTCAGACAAAGTGGCCAGGATACCGCTCATTCAAAATGAACATCAGACATCTGATGGCATTTATTTGTTCAAGTGCACCAAACACGCTTAATTCTTTCAGCTTTTGTGCTTTCATTTTAGACCCCTGAAGAAAACCTATGTTGCAGGGGGTGGGGGGGAGGAGAGAGATTGAGGAGACATTCTGACAGCTGGCTGAATACGAGCCAGCCGTGTGCCCGGGTGCCCAAGAAGGCCAACGGCGCCCTGGCCTGTATCAGAAATTCCGTGGCCAGCAGGAGCAGGAGGGGATCGTTCCCCTGC
>JANZLQ010000017.1:29295066-29332263 GCA_026212715.1 Elanus axillaris | reverse complement strand
AGAAAGGGCTGTCAAGCATTGGAAGAGGCTGCCCAGGGAAGTGGCGGAGTCACCGTCCCTGGGGGTGTTTAAAAGACATGCAGACGTGGTGCTCGGGGACGTGGTTTAGTGGTGGACTTGGCAGCGCCAGGTTAATGGTTGGCCTCGATCTTAAGGATCTTGTCCAACCTAAACGACTCTATGATTCTGGAGCATTTTTCCTTTGGGAAGACGCGCATCAGACATGCTTCAAAGTACCAGAGCTTAATGGGCCCTTGAGTGCCAGCAAGTCTAAACTATCTAGCTAAAAAAAAAAAAAAAAAACAAACACCCCCCAACCACAAAAAACCACCTGCTATCTTCTTGGATACCAAACCAATACGCTCATGGGCAAGAAGCACCGCAGGAGTCCCCAAGGATCTCGGAACAGCCCGGGAGCCTCCCAGGGAGCGGGGTGGCAGAGGTGGCACCTGGGGACAGTCAGAGCAGCACAGCACCGCTGCTCTGCAGCCTCCCCGCCACAGCCGACAGCAGGATGAGAAAGAGGAAAAGGAGAATAACAGAGAAAGGAAATAAGAGCTGCAAAACAAAAACTCGAGAAAAGGCTAGCACAGCAAAAAGCCCTCGGGGGAAAGCCCCCGGTGCGGTCACTCCCTTCCTACAGCAAATCACTGACACAGCAGCATCAACAGGCAACGAAGAGGGTAAACGTGCCGGTGCGGGTGAATTTGCACCCGTGCAGAGGAATAACGCACAGCCACGCTGCACGAGTCCCTTTTCTTATTTTGCCGTAAGAGGGATCTTGTCATGAAAGAAAGTACCAACAGCACACACTTCTCGAGCCGAGGTAACCTCTGTGGCTTCGGGGGGTACTGCCAGCCATGCTGGATGCACCAGGTGCTCCTGCCTGCACCTCTGCTCTCCCCGCCACGGACCCTCCTGCCCACTGGAGCAGGCTCACCCCAGTCCAGCTGGGCTCAGACCCGCAAGAGGAGGAGAGATGCCCAGGACTGGCAGGATTGGACCTTTGCTTAGTGAGATTCAGCTAATATCCCAAGCCAAAAATCCAAGCTCTGCATGCGTGTAGTGCAAAACCAGCCAGCCACAAGTTAAGAGAAACAAGAGATTGTATTTTAGGTGAGAGCAGCTCATTTACCTAGGCTCTACACAAAGAAATATATGTACATATTTCTATCCTCCCTGCCAGAAAGCAAAACCTCAATATTCACACCTATCTGAAGGTCACACCAGAATCCACAAGCACAGATTTCAGCAGGACAGTGTATCATCACTGTCCTACAACACCCCGTAAAACCCAAAGGTTGCTCACTTCCTCTCCTAATGTAGTAGTACAATGTACTTACAACTTCAGTGTTACTCAAATTGCTCAAAAAAAACCCAACCCCCCATATCGATACCTTTTAAAGAGCAAAGAACCAGGCAACATATTTATGCCTTTGAATGTTCACTTCTGTAATACAGGCCAGAAAATCTTATTCTCACATGGAGCTTCTGATTTCTAGCTGAAGTAAGTAGCTTTGGTTTTGGGGGTTTGGTTTTTCGTTTAGGGGTGTTTGGGGTTTTTTTGTGGTTTGTTTGTTGTTTTTTTAAATAAAGAAAACATATATATCTACAAGGACATTTCTCAAAAATGCCATATGTGGTGCCACAGCAAGACTCGACTTCATAAAAGAAGAACCACACTGAAACACAGAAACAAGTTAAAAAGAAATTAAAAGGAACATCTAAAAGGGTAACACATGCCAGCAGCAAAGACATCATTTAAATAAACCATGACAGATTCCTAGAGAAAGTGGCTATCACATATCAAATATGACTAAAGATTTAGAAATAAACTTGTCTGGTTTAGGAACAGAGTAAAGGACTCTAAGTCTTGCAAATCTTTAAATCCTATAGATTGTAACTGATTAAATGTAACAGGAGGTAAAACCAGCTAGGTTTCCCCACGGCCGGGGGTATGGGCAGGGTGTCCAAGGAAGCGTGCTACCACCCACACCACTCAACCTGCGTGATCCGTGGGGAGACACAGCTTGCAGGCATGAGAAGTTACTCTGCATGACAAAAGATTAAACCTGACTGCAAAGAACTGCAAAAGGACCTCACGATACCACGCGAAGGGGTACGAAAACAGCAGATATGACTCAGTGAAGATAAAAGGCAGTATAATGACCAAAGGGAAGAACAACTCTGAAACAGCGACCGCTGCTCAGGGAAAGGATCCCAGAGTTACCAGAGATGAAAACATCAACTCAATGCTCATCAACAGTCAAAAAGGCAAAGCTTTACAGAATATGATGGAAAGGAATAAGCAAAACTTGTTAGGAGCTGTTAGAAGATAAAATCAGAGGGGAAAGACATCATTACATCATTCTCTGTATTCACAGAACATGTGCATTCTGAAGCATACGGGCGTTTCCACCCACCGATCTCAAAAAATACACAGTGTAACTGAAAAAGATTCAGAAAATGAAATAAGGATAACCAAGACGGTCTGAGAGTCCTGGCTCTGTCATCCCAAAGCCTTGCACTAATTCTCCTGCCGGTCTCCTCACGTGTCCTGCTACATCGCCTTGTTTCCCAGTGCTGTGGGAGCTGCTGCACCCAAGTGTTGAGCACTGCTGGCAGGTGCACAAAGGCTGTACGGTTCTGGAACAAGTCTCCATAAATTGTATCCTTTAGAAAAGCATCCCTATTCTCAACACAGTCACGACTGTACCTCTTAAAAGCCATTTACACAGCTTGAATAAGACAAGTGTCATGGCTAGTAATGAAGTTAGGTTTGCTCTAAGATGTGAGGCACATCCTGCTCTGCTACTTGCCAACCAGAGTATTTATTTTATTGTCAATATTCTAGATAGCCTCAGTAGCCCCCAAGAAAATAAAGAGAAAAATCAATGTAATGCTGAAAAGAATAACAACATGGTAACAGCCATGTCTTACTCTCCATCATATTTTTCTTGTTCAGGATGGCCTCTACCACTTAGTATTTAAAAGAATGCACTTTCTTTTAATATGGCAAAGCAAGGAAAGTTGACTACAAAGAAAAGAGGTTTTCTCTCAACTCTAATAACATCAGGACTCAAATAAATCCTGTCTTCTTTCCCTCTCAGCTGACTTAGCTAGTTACTCCCAAAGAGGAGTAGCAGAAATGCTCGGTGCACCAGTCAAGCTATGTCGAGGAGGAGTAAGTCATTACGTGCCCCTCATCCCGCACCTTCCAAAGGGTGCGAAGGCAGCATCTCGTCTGGAGAAGGCAGCACGGAGCAGAACAACACACAGCTACAGTGGCACCGAGCAGAGCAGAGAGCTATCCCTCCAGCTCCCAAGAAATTTCAGCCTGGTGTTTGAGAGGAGTGTGCTACATCTGTAAGTTAGTTTAAGAGAAGTCTTACTTCTACTAGGGAATTTCATCAGTGCAAAGCAACTCATGGTTGATTTATGTTCTGAAGCATAAAATTCACGTTGTCATCTTCCGCAACTGGCTTCTGAGACCTAAATATATGCAGAACGGTTGCTTTACCTTCCCAGCATGACACAGAGAAGCGTATTTTAACCACCCATTTCTTAAGCCTATTGTGAACCAAGAGAGATGAAGGTGGAGGCCGAGCTGTAGGGCAGCAGACACCTCGGACGAAGTGAGGGTAATGTCCTCCTGCCTGTGGGCAACAACTCCGCTGCAACACTGAGCACAACTGCTTGGTTTATTTGTTAAAGATACATTCTGATTTTCACCATACACGAACCACCCAGTGACCTGCTCTGACATACCGCATACCCCTGCTTTTGACCCGTTCCCCAGTATAAAGGTACATTTTGCTTTGGGAGAACTCCCTCCCGCCTATCCGTGACGTTTCAGTATTTCAGACTGAACACAGCCTACAGCTCTGTGTGTCCCAAAGGTGATTTATTTTTCTTTATGCCTTACCCTGACAGCTGAAACATGGCACTCTGGCAGGCAGCGAGATGAGCAGTCCTCTTCTCTGCTCGTGTACAACCAGACTGCTAAAAAAATGTCTCGTAACCCGCTAACCAGCTTGTCTCTGCCAGCAGCAGCAGCAAAGGTGAAAGCTATAGGGGACAGGAGAGTTGAGTGCCCGGGAGGGTAAAACAAGAAGGTACTGTATGTACTCTGGCATCTAGCTGTCTCGTGAAGATCCACCACAGCTACTCGCTCTCGTGTAACCGTAAGAAATTAAGTACAGAGGCAATAAAATTGCCCAGCGAGGAGGAGCAGCTCTGCTTGCATTCACTACAGACCCTGCGGCAGCTGATGTATGGGACATACTTCCCAGGCAGCAGTCGGCGCCACCGCTGTTTCCTCTGCTTGGTGCTCTTGCACTACCAAAACCACTCTTCTGAAGAAAATCCAGAATCTGGCATTCTCGAAACATCACTGAACCATCCATCTTCAGCAACCACCCAGATACAGCAGTGGAGGAAAAAACAGCACTTCACTATATTAGCCAAGGTTACAAATGATTTAATATTCAACAGTGTGGAATACCTAAATATTGTGTGGTTTATGAGTGAAAAGAGTCCAACACAGGACAAAAGAAAGAAAGCGCAGTGGCTCAAGCCCAAACCCTACGGGACCCCTCATTTCACATAACAGGCTTTAACCTCAGAGATGCTGTGCTCGTTCCTAGTCAGTGTTGCATCAAAAGAGGCCAAAAGTACAAGTTGCAGTCTTCTTGGGAAAGCAGGCGGATGGCAGAGAAAACTTGGAAGAATCAAATTCACTTTCCTGGCTGGGAAGCTCAGTGTGCCGGTCTGTGACTTGTGTCAAGGCCTTAAATACACTTGATCACAGGTACCTTCTCCCCTTCAGTGCTCACAACAGCAAACTGGCACTTGTGTCAATCCATGAGCACCAACGGTAATGACAGATTTTAAACTGTCATTGTAACAGCCTGTCTTTATAAGGCAACAGATGTGATGGATAAAAGCCTCCAAATCCTACACAGATCATGTTAAAATCATAGTTCCTAAAAACAAAAATTACCTTTCCTTTTCCATCTGGTTTTCTTCCCATCTTTGTTACTGCACCCATCGCTGCTGCTGCTGCTGCTGCTGTTCTCGGAGCTCTGAGAGTCGGACTGGGCATCGCTGCTCTCCTCTGAGCCATCAGAGAGCTCCTTCAACCCGTCTGGAACATCCTTCTGCAAATGGAAAAAACAGATATAGTTACCCACTCCACAGTAAATTCTCCCAATTAACAAAATACTTAAAAGCAGCTGTTCTCTTTATTTACCATGCACTGATTGTGGATTTTTTTATGCTGCCATATGCAATGTCAGAACTCCTCAGCCACTGGCCTCTTAAATGCTCACGCGGCCTTCTGTGAGCCCATGTGAAATACTTAACACAACCCCAGCTGGCACGTCTTTTACACTGCCCTTCCCATCACTTCACAGGTATGCTCTTCCTTAACTTCTTCTCCATTCCTAATCACTAACTCCAATACACTCCCTCTTTACGAGCAATCCAGTCAATTTTTGAACTTCGTGATAAAAGAAAAACAGCTCAGTGCCCCACGTTCCCACATAACGTTATTTTTCCAACCAGGTCCTCAGCAGCTCCGTGCCTGCCGACACAGGTCCTTGCAAAACCGGAGCTGGCAGGTGCTTCTGCGTGGTGAAACAGTGGTGGGTTCCCTGCGTTCACCTGCGTGGTTTTAGGCGGATAACAGCCAGCAGAGAGAACCAGCAGTGGTTTGCAGTGGTTTTCGCCCTGTCCACACCTAAACCCAGACTGCCCTCTAGTGATTGTCCTGCTGGATTCAGATTGTAACCTACATTGGAAATTAGTGCTAATTAGCAATAAGAGACTGTTCGCTGCTGCTGCTGAGGTCGTCGATGCCACCACTGTCCAAGCATCCAAAACTGCTCCGGACACCTCGCAGTGGTGCAGAGCTGAGAAGGGCAGGACAGCGGCCGGAGGCACCGGCTCATCCCCACCTGACACCGGCCACCCTCGTAGCTGCACCTCCGCTCCTCTCCCATCACCTTGGCCGAGCCATCTGCCGTACCTGAAATTACACTATCGTCCTCAATTCCTCTTTAGTAAGGTAACCGAAACTTTAAATGTTTACTGTATAAAGCAAACAGGACAGTGGTCGTAACAGCTGGACAAATGAACAGGTCTGTGTGCATCAGACAGGGAAAAATCCTTCTGTTAACAGCCACTGGAAAAAGTAAATGAAAACACCTCTCCCCCTTTAACAGGAGACAACTGATTTATTGTCCCTTCTCTGAAATAGAGCTATGAGTAATTTCCACATGTAATGCCAAAAAGTACTTAAGACAACACAAGTGTTATCAATGTAATTAATTCCAGATTTCTTCCATCAGCAAGGTGAACTAATTCAGATATTCAATTTATTTTTGAAGTGCAGGGTGAAAATACAAGTTCTTTCAATTGCACATTAGAAGTTACTTGTAAACCAGTGGAAGAGAAGATATCACCAAAAGCAGGAAAAAAAAAAAATCAATCTTTATATCAAGTGTCAGCGAAGTTGACAAAGCTTAAGCTTGCATATTCCCAACACTGACACTCCTTTCATTAAAGCTCCTTTATAGCTTAACCTTTGGAAAGACAATTTAGTCACCTGAGATGCAGTAACTGCACATTTATTTATTTCAGTTTTTTCAAGATATCTCTTTCAAAGTCTTCTGCTGAGAGGAGATGAAGCCTCAACATGGGTTGCCTTCACCTCCTGCCAACACACAAGCAGCTGGAAAACCTGAACTTCTTGGCTTTTCTGGTGGGTAAAGATAACGGAGCCAGACTCTTCTCAGCAGTGCCCAGAGAAAGGGCAAGAGGGAACAGGCACAAACTGAAACACAGAAATTCTACTTCCACATCAGGAAAAACTTCTTTATTGCGAGAATGATGAAACACCGGAACAGGTTCCCAGAGAGGCTGAAGTCCTTCATGATTGTAGGAATTGAAGATCTGACTGGACGCAGTCCTGAGCTACCTGGTGTAGTTGGCCCTGCAGTAAACAGCAGGTTGGACCAGATGATCTCCAGACGTCCCTTCCCACCACCACCATCCCGTGACTCCAACCACCCCTTGCTTCTGCAGACAGCCGGCCCCTTTAGCTCACAAAGCCCATACAATGTCAATGGCTTTCCTTCCAGCTGGGTCTCTTCTGACCAGAGAAGGGTTTTCACCAGTTATCTTCTGATGTGGCGTCCAGTCCGCACTGTGGATCCTGCGTTCTCCTGAATTTTCCATGCGAGACATCGGTGTAAGATCTTCATTAACACCAACTCCTCCACGCAGCTGCAGCTCACCCTATTGCAAGTTCAATTTTCAACACAGAAGCACACCCTCAACTGCAGAACCGTCCTCTCTACATTAAACTTGTTCTTCTTTCAATAAGTAAGCTTATTCCTTTTAGTGAACCATACTCAATAATCAAATAAAATCTGGTCTCTTAGCTATCAGTCCTATAAATGCATCTGGTGAGACGGCGTGCGCTATGGTAAAAGTTTAACTAGTCAGACTTCTCCAAATACCACGTCAAAAATCTTCCTCCAGACTGGAATCTTCCAGGCTGCTGGTAAACAGCAAATTCACCGCATAGCATGGAAAAATTCAAAAGGTAAATGCACAAGGGCAGAACTACAACACAATCATCTAAACAGGGACAGATGCTATTATTTTGTGTTCAACATTAGCAATGAATTTGGGACCAACAAATCTGAAGCTGGCAGGCAGAAACACACTTCGAAATCATCAAGCGTAAAAAGACAGTTGGGGTGGGAGGTCTACCTGAAGGTCAAGGAACTGGCACACTGGACTTCAACTCGGCACGGCTGGTGGTCGCTGGGATAAAGGCAAACCTCAGCGCAAGCAGGGGCGGCACGGTTACTGCCGTGCCGTGGGACAGGGAGCTCATGGGCTGCACCAAGAGCAAGCGTGGCTGAAGGAGGGGGACAGGGAACATCTGCAGCCGCCCCATGTCCTTCCTCAGGCAAAAATATCCCTAACGTTCCCACCTTGATGGCAGTGATGCAGAGGAATCCAAAAGAGAAACAAAGTCATTCAGAAGAGAAAAAAAGTCTAGGACAAATATACACAACGTATGTGCACCTCATATAATGGTTTTCTTTAGATTGTTCTACTTTTTACTACTTTGATCTTTTCCTTCTCAGCCTCCTGCCAAAAGGACTCTAGTTTCTCAGCGTTAGCGCATCAACTTTCAGTCTAAATCCTACAAGTGTACATGGAAGGTGAGAGCATTGACCTCACTAATATTTGCCAGTCATCATTTTTTTCCAAGCAAAGTATGGAGGAAGCTATAAATAAAACCACAGAGACACAAACCAGATAAGCAGGGGGTACCACAGACAACGCCGAAGACCAAGAGGCTCCAGTCACTACCTGATGGGCCACAGGACCCTCCACCAGCACAGCTCCGGAGAAGGCCAACATGAACTCTGTCATTTAATACAATGGGGAAACAGGAAATGAGGATTTGGGATATTTGCGAGGGGGAGCTGTGGGATGATGCAAAATTTATACAGGAAAGTTGAGGGGAAGGGGATGGAGGAGAATCCAAGCCAGGGAGTGGACAGAAAGGGGTATGGAGAGGGGCCGGTGGCACGTAGCCAGCAGCAGGTCAGGACACGTGTCCAGCCCAGCCCTGCCCTGGTCACCTCGTACCCCACTTCTTCTCTTGCTGCTCCGCTCATTTGCCCTGATCTGGATTTGCCAGGAATGACAATTTTTGCCTGACTGCCAATTTTCCCCCTCTCTGGGAGTATTTCACTGTCCATTACACACTAAATACCTCTAATCTTTTCCTTAAGAGCGTCGTTGCCATGCACTCTACCAGAAATCCCTGCCTTAGGCATACAATTTCGCCTTCTATTTAAGAAAATAATGTTCAGTTTCTCTATTTATCTGTTGACCCACAATATGTCAAGTGTTCTCTTAAAACGTGAATCCTTCCAGGCACGGCTGAGCCTTGGCATTGTACCTGTACAGCCTGAAGCAAAATCAGACCCTCAAAGCTCACCCCGCACACACAGTCTTTGCAAACCATGAAAAATACCGATTACAAGAAGCTCCGATACCAGAAGTTACCAAAAATTCAGCACTTTTGCTACAAGTATTTGAATGTCACGGCAATTTGTTTTATTCTGTAGTATTTAGGACTACTCGGAGTCAGTTTTCCCCAGGGGTCCAAGCAGACTGTTCAGGCTGGAAGAGAAGCAACCAACACATCCTCACTAGGGCAAACGCAACTCACTGCAAGATTTAGAGCTGCTGCAGCAGAGCACGGCTGGCTGATTCGGGGTGTTACACATCCCTCCAGCACCAGAGCAAGTCTGGAGAATCTGATCATTTTTAAAGAGATTAAATGTTATTCTTTGCTTCCCCCTCCCCATGCAAAGCTTGGCTATGGTCTCTAAAGCACTGAAACAGTCGTTCTGGGAGTCAGTTTGCTGTTTGTATCATTACTGTCAAGCCTGAGTGTGTCCGAAGTTGTACGCTTCCCATAACCACCCTGCTTGCTGCTGTCAAAAATGCACAGCACCTAGCAGAAGAGAAGCCCGTCCATCAGCTCGGAACCCGATCTCCTGAGTCCTTAAACAAACCTTTGCAGCTTCGTTAAGAAAGCAGTCGTGTTTCTTGAGAACCATAAACCATGTCTTGTGTGCTCTGCTTTGGGAGAGTATCTGTTCACCACCACGAACAGACTCATCACTGAGGCATGGAGTGCTTGGTGCACTGCAGATCACTTCTGATTACTATAATCAGACAAGGTTTGGGAAAAGGAGACGATTAGGTACTTGATAACAAAGCTGGAAACAAAGGGACGAAAAAGAGGAACAATAAAATCACGTTAACAAAAACTAATGTGAAATGTAGTTCACTTGCTAACAGCCATTAAGAATTTGCCTCTGGAGTGTCTCCTGGCCACCAGCACTCAGCAAGCACCTCCAGAAACACCTAATCCTTTGAGCATTATTTCCCAGAACTGACATACTCCTTGGTTATAATTCTCTAATCTCTTTTACATATCTTTATCATCAAGAAAAAAAATATTTTTCTTTATAAAGTAAGATCCCAGCAGCCTACCAGTCTCCTCACTACTCAGTAAGGCCGTGATACCATAATCCAGTTCAGTGAGCCGGCAAAACTGCAAGTGCAACTTTGCTTCACTCACCCTAAGCTTCCTCTTTTAGGAAGTGTGATTTACTGGGCACCTGGCTCTCCTCCACTCCACTGCGGTGTAACAACACATCGCTTGAGGAGCGGTCAGCCCCGTTCTTCAAAGCTTTCTATTTCTAACTGCTACCCAAGCCATCACGTTTTCTTAATCCCGGATCCTCCAAAGGATTTCTCATTCAGCGCACCATCCCAGTTTCCAGGCTCCTCTTGGCAACTGTGCTGGGACTACACACGGCAAAGGGGACCTGGGACTGGTGCAGTAAGGCTGAACCTCTCCCTTTCCTGCAAGACCGGGTCTCTCAGTGCTCCATGGAAGTTACCATCTCCAGCCTACACAGCCCTAAGGAAGGAAAGATGACAACAAAACCGCAGTGACTTCAGATACACAGGACACAATATGCCTTTGGAATAACTCAGTAGCTCATCTGGCCTCCTAATTAACACAAATTGTTACGTTTAACCAACCTACTC
Source organism: Elanus axillaris (assembly GCA_026212715.1). Lineage (NCBI taxonomy): Eukaryota > Metazoa > Chordata > Aves > Accipitriformes > Accipitridae > Elanus > Elanus axillaris. The sequence continues at coordinate 29,321,604 of JANZLQ010000017.1, read as the reverse complement.
CTACACTGAGTTAAATAATATTGGAGTTTTGCTGAAGCTTAGTATTAAGAAAGATAATCAGTTTTAACTTGCAGATCTCATGAGGAAAACAAACTGAAGTACCCCAGCAACTCCGACAGTCTGTTTTGCTGCTCAAATGCATACTCGGGCTTGACTTTGCTCAGATGATTTACCCCACTTACAACGTGCCTGCAATCTTTCAAAAGCGACTTCTTATTTTTACATCTTCAATTATTTTGCTCTTCTCTGAAACTTTTCAGCATAGTTTTTTGCCACATCACGAAACAGAATTTACAGACAACTACTCAATTACTTGTCTACTACCAGATCTAAATCTTTTCCCAAGCCATAATGTTTTGATAAAAGGCATTTTCCCAATCTGTATTCTTTACTCCCAAGACACAAAACTTCACACTTTTCTGTAGTGAAACAAATTTTGCAAGACTCAGTCCAGTTTATCAGCAAACAGATACAACCACCAATGAAGGGAAAGCAGTCCTCTCCGATAGCCCTTACCTTAAACCTATGTGTTAACAAAATAGTGGTTTATGTACTTAGATGCAGTGAAATCAGGTCAACCTCCGCTTGGCACAACAATGCTCAAAGTAAGAAGTTAGTCAGATGTCTTGCAATGGCATTTTTGGAAGCTCTGAAGATGTTTTACCCTGACAGCACACCAGCGCCAGTGCATGGCTCCCAAAGGAACATCCTCTGTTGTCACGTTATACACAAGTACTCAAGGAATAATGAGCTTTTCCAGCTTACAGGGCAGAAAGAGGAGATGGTGAGAACGGAATTCAACCTAGCTAAATTTTTGGTGATGACAACGAGGACGTCCTTTTCAGGGCAATTCTTAGTTAATTCCATTGGTAATCTAACTGGCACTTGTAAAGCAGACTCTCATGCGTTTTGAATATTTTAGGGTTAGATGAATCTCATCCTAAAAGTTATCATTTCTCTCTACTGAGCACGGAGCGAGATGAGGAAAGTGGTTCTAGCAGAGACACCTATGCTAGACACGTCTATGCGCAGGGAGAGAAATCCTATCTTACGGCACAGTTTTCAGAGTTCAATTTACAGAAAATAAAGAGCAGGCTTCCTTCTAGTAGTTTAACTGGGGTAAAAGGTTTCAAATAAAGATTATTTCTTAAAGATGCCAATCAGACAAATCAAGGAATCCACACTTTTTCCTACAAATGCTCTCTGCCTACTAGTCACAGACTGAGGATAAGGTAATTTTTGATTTCTAGATACAAGTTGAGATCAGTGAAGATGAAGTTACCCTTTCAGGGCTAATATTTCATTACCATTTTAATTACTCTTTCTTTTCTGGGATAGTAATTAATATCAGCAAGCTCCGCCACTGTGAATAAAAAGTAGCACCTTCAGTTGTACTTTTAGCACCCAGGTGCTCACCAGCGAGCACGAAGACTTAGTGTGTGCATTTGGAGGGAACGTTTATGCTACGATTCATGCCAACGAGGAACAGTCCCCTCTTCAGGATTATCCTAATCCAAAATATTTGTAAATGGATAAAAGTCACCTGAGCATTCAAACAAGATTCCCCAGCTGAGCCACTTACCTTCAGAGTGTACACTCCCATGCGCCCTGGGACCTTATAGAAAATGCCCTCTTCCCCTCGGGAGTTTGTATGTAACATAGCATTCAGGCATGCAAGAGGAGAAGTCCCACTGAAAACAAAAACACAAGGTTAATGTTTGAATGTATTTGGTCAGTGTTAATCTTCTGCTGGGAGACAATAATGGCCCCTCACCTCACCGTCACACATGCAGAGGCAGAAAGATTCCAGATCCAACTTCTATTCCCAAGGAGAATACAAGTTGAAGCTGCTGTAATAAGCAACAGGGAAACCAGTCCATGTACCCACGCTCCAGTCCCAGGAAAAAAAAAGAAGCAAACAAAGCAGCCCCCAAGCCCAGGCTCTCCAATCCTCTGCCAAACATCAAAACGATCACACATTTTTAAAGCTCTAGATACTCAGCATTGCTCATCCAAAACTCGGAGCAGATTTCTTGTGAGCTAATGACTGACTGCAGAGATATTTAAAGTTGTGCTGTGGGGTTTTTTTTCCAAAAAACCTCCCCACGTCATACTGAAATGAGGGTTGTGAGTTAAAGAATGGAAACCAATTATGCAATTTCCCTTGAAAATTGTGGAAATCTTCAATCCCAGTCAGGAGAAGGGAGGCAGAAGATCCATTTTTTCACCGGTGCTGGTGGGGGTTTCTTTGTTTGGCTTTTTTAAACCCATCCTGCTGGAGCCAGAAGCAAAATCAGGTGGACACAGCAAGGCAAGTGACTTTTGTTCCCACTGCAGGGTCAGGCTGCTCACATCCTCTACTACATCGGTGTCCTTGCTTGTAATGCGCATTGATATCGAGCACAACCCCTGCACAGAAATTAAGCGAGAAGTTTTCACCTCCCAACACCCCGTCAACAAAGGCTAGAACGGGAACCATCAAATTAACTAAAAACCTAGATTTGTGACTGATTGACCGAAATCCCTGAGCAGCTGTTTGTCTGTAGTAAATTAGGCTATGAACATTCAAACAAATTGCAACAGAATGGGTGAAATAGCCCCTGGAAGGAAAGGGAAATAAAGGTGAGGACAAGAAGAGCCCTCTGACGATTTGGGCAGGGCACCAGGCTCAGTGGAATTAGCCATGTCCAGCAGGAGCAGAAGCCAGTGTCCTCAAATAGGTCTGGTCTCCTCTGCCCCAGCACGTACCAGCGAACAGGCAGCAGACCCCAGAAGGAACACCGGCCAGATACGGTGGCTCACAAACCACAGAAGAAATACCATTACGAGAGGAGGGCTAGTATTTATGTTGCTAGACCTGATCCCATCTGTGCTGACTGCGATGCAGACATAGGGCGAGACCGGTCGCCGTCAGAGGGAATGGCAGGGAGCCAGCGGGGCATCGTCCTGGTCCCCCCTGCCTGCGGCACCACAAACCGAGCATCCTGCAGACCTGCTCCTCCAGTTGAGAAACAGGCTTCGAGAAGTACTCGAGCTTCTGTGGGAGCTCTGCGGTTGTACTGAGATGCCCCAGGGCTCGGGCACGAGCCTGAGCAGGGCCACGCAGCCATCGCCCACCGGCGGAGATCTCGGTGGGGTTGCAGCCTGCAGTCAGACCAGATGACTTCCTTCCAACCTACATGCAAAAGGTCAGAAAACAGCCTCTACGGTGTTAATGAATACGATGGTGCAGGGGTGCTGCTGCCCTGCGGTTTTCTCTCTCCCAATCAGTGCCTCGGTGCACGCTTTGCGTCGACAGACGCTGCCTGTTGCGGTTCTCTCCGGTTGAGTGTCAAAATGGATGCGACACAGCCGAGAGGACGCCTGTCCAAACCACGCGTCCACCAGACCGCACTGATGCCTCTCTGCTCTGCAGGATCTTGCGCTTTCTGGGGTTTCGCCAGCATAATTTGTTAATATATAGCAGTGAAAACAGTGATGAGGAGGGAATGTTCTAAACCCCAGCCCAAAGCTCACCTGACTGCGCTAGCAGACGGCTCAGCCTGATGCTCAAGCAAAAACCACCGGTGCTGGAGAAAGCAGCTGAGCCTCAGGCACACCAGGGACCACCCAGTCGTCATGTTTTGGTTCTTACATGGCAAAACTCAGTTTCACTTGGGTACTCTTACACTGACCCAGTGACTCCTCTGGCTAATAAATGTCTTTTGGAGAGACAGCCAACTGCGATACAACACAGAAATCAGCAATGCGAGCACCTCGCTTTGATCCCTGCCAAGAATTCATGCCTGTCTTCAGACACAGCATATCTAGGTTGACGTTCCAGCCAGAATCCCTATTGCTGAATATAAGCTTCTCCTAAACGCATTTGCACGCCACAGAAAAACTCTTCCTTGACTAAGCCCACCAAAACCGGCTCCTGGCTCATCATTCCCTGCCGCTCCCACAGCTTTTCTGTGCACCTTCCCCAATGGTGAAGCAACTGCTGCAAACAGGAGCACCACGACTGGAAACAACTCTTCTCGCACCAGCTTCACCAAGGGTTATGTGCCAACTTCACGGGGCTCATCCTCCTCTCCAAAAAGCCACAGGGTCTCCCTAGGAGCTACAATTCAGTGCTATTTCCTACAGCAACCCCAAACTCTTTCCAAAGGCACTCCTCCCCAGGGTACACCCTTCCCCTCTTCTCATCTTTGCTCCTGGAAGCGATTTCTGCGTGCGAGTACTACGCAAGAACTGCACGCAAGTCTATTTTATACAGGCCCAGCTGTATCTAGCAGTATAAACAATACACCTGCCCTTCTCCCACCACCGTCGATCATCATCCCTCCTATCACTGCATCTAGAAAGTTATCAGAAGTCATTTTATACTTTTTTCCAGATCACTAATACCATGTCGCACGAGCAGTGAACGCACCGAAGCATTCCCACGTTCAGGAAGCTCTGGGGCAGCGAGGAGAGCTCTGCCACGTACCTGACCTTTAGCTCATTAGCTTTAGTACATTCTTTTTAAAAACGGTATCAGAGCAGAATATCAATGTCAAGCCAAGCATTTTACAAAAGTCTAGGCAGAGCTACGCTTTGGAAGCTCACCAAGGAATGAAGCCTTGGCAGGACCTATCTTTACAAGAGCTATACTCATCTGGCATCTACACTGCTCCTACTGAATTGATTCCATTGTTTAACAGCTTATCCACTATTTTTGCCTTTTTTTTTTCCTCTCATGTTTACCCATCTCTAGTTACGTGCCTTCCTCTACAGGCTGTTCTAGAAAACCGGTGCAAATCTAACAGTATTCTAGCCTTTCATAAAGCTTATTGTGAAAATTTTAGAAGTTAAAAATCAGTCGACAAATCTCACCCAACTTTCAAAGAAAAAAAAGGGGAGGGGGGGTCAATTTAGGTATAAGATGTGTGGTCTTCATGTCCTATTACACCCTTTCTGCCTCAGTGAGTGAGTACTCATGAGCCCTTCCTTATTAGCTGTCTTATTTTCATGGCTATCAGTCAATTTAAGCCCCCACTCTGGGTGCAGGGCGGCAGTTCACACTTCTGAACAGAGCTCCCCAGTGCCGCCGCTGCTGCAGGGTAAAATGAGCCGCCTAAGCAGCAGCCTCCAACTTCACTGATCTGATCTTGATTTCACAGACAAACTGAAAAAAAGAAAAACCATACCCCCAAATTATCTGAAAACAAGCCGAGATGCTCACCCCAGAATTCAGATGAAGCCCTAACCAGCAGGGCTGTACTACACCTACCTGCATCCCATGGGAAACCACTTCAGGCATTTTTCTTATATAAAAGGTGGTGTTGCCCACAGCTCTGACAGTTTGCTGACGTCAGAGCAATGTGCAGTGAGACTGTGGTTACATTTATTCTTGGCAGCGAAACCTGTTCTCCGAATGGAAAGATTTCACCCTTCGCTTGTTCTTTGCTGCCCCTTTGCTCAGAATCCCCTAATTTCCACTTACTACTTTTTCCAGCTACCCGTGTTTTGCACCCATCCTACCTTTTGATACTTTAAAGGCAACAGCTGCCTAAAACCAGCCTTAGGAACCAGATGTTATTATGCCATTTATTTTACTGTCTTTTTTTTTTTTTTTTTAAGTAACAAAGGCCATCTCCTCCATTTGCCAGGAACACACACCGGATCATCAGCCACATCTGGCAGTTCCCATCATTCCCCCTCAAAACCAGTACTTTGCGAAGCAGATGAAGTAAAAGACAAGTTCCTGCCTGCTCCAGATTCATCATTACCCACTATTTCACTTCATTCCCTTCCATCCCGCCCAAATCCGCACTGTTCCACCTGCAGAGCCACAGTCAGTCTGACCATCAGCTTCTATGAAGGTGACTGCTAACACACCTGTCCTTTCGGAGGTCTCAGAACAGGATTCATCCTTCAGAAAAGATTACACGGAGCTCAGCAAGACCATGACATGAGCAGCTCCTCACTGCTACGCTCCCCCACGGCCCCTTAGGGGAAGCTGTGTCAGATCTGCTGGAGCTCAAGCCCCTAACTCGATTTCTAAAGCTTCTGAACTGAAATGTTCCCCAGCTCGGTGATCACCGTCATCAGTCACCCTGGGCCCTAAATAAGCTCAAATTGTGGCTCTTGGGTTGAAGATGAGGAGTTTGAGGCGTGGGTGCACCAGCCTCCTCCCTTTAGAGGGGCAGGAATTCCATTGCCGCTTCTGAGGACGGTCTCGTTGCCGGTGTGTGTTCTACCACTTATCTACAGCAAACTGGCTTGACAGCTTATTGCAGCACGGACAGACAGCATGCTCACAGTTATGGTGGGAGGAGAAAGAAAAAAAAAAAGGTATATCCACAGTCATTAACATCAAATTCTCCCAGAGAAACCGGAACATTATCCATTCCACCAGTTCCCCTCCCACAGCTAATGCTCGCCGTCCAGAGGCTGCTTTGCCCCTCCTGCGCTTCTCCACGTAGGGCTGTGTTCATTGAGTATTTAATTTCCACTCAGAAGTCTTCCAAAATGAGCCAAGATCAATTTTCACTTTTCCCACTGCATTAAATTTCCGTATTCCCCTGTTCTCACAGACTACCCTGTTCTATATATTAATATATAAAATTAGTATTAACAACAGCAGCACCCCAGAACTGCTACAGAGAGGCGGTGGGCAGCTAAGCTCTCCCAGCAGCAAAGGAGATCTCGCTCTCGTAGTTAAGTGCAAGGCCAAAGTATTTGTCCAGAACCTGGCAGTTCGGTGCAAGTCGCTGTATTAAAAGCACACGGCCACGCTCAAATGAGGTATTTTGTACCCAGCGGTTTAGGAACAGAGGTCGAATTTGAACGCGAGCAGTAGAGCACCCCGTAACCCTTCTAGGGCTTCCTTCAATTCAGCAAGCAAGGTGCAGGGTTTGGGGGTTTGGTCTGGTTTTAGAAACAAGGGAAGGCTTATGAATCAAAACGACATTTTCTTCCGCTAATTCAGTTTGCGATGTTCACAGCTAGGATGCAACGCGCACTGGTTGCTCTTTAACAAAGCAGCGGGTACAACTCCAGACTCGGGTTTATGGCACCCAGCTAGAAGTCTTTTATATAAAACAAGTGCACTTGAATTAAGATGCTTAATCTAGACAGGGCACACTTCTGATTTTACTGAACTTGTAGGGTTTCCTCCCCAGAACCAGCTACCGTAGGGAAGTTGGACATCAGCTCGTGCCAACACTAGAGGGGCTCAGCCCCGCAGCCCCTGGATCTACCTGGCCTGTTTTCATCCCATCTCTCATTTATGCACTGAAAAATAGATTTCCTGCACAATCAAGATATTGTAACGTTATCCAACTGCCAAGTAACACAAGGCCCTTTTCAAATACAGTGATGTTTCAGTAGTTTGTCAGTAACGTACTTGTGGTTCATCAGGCTACTTTCCTGATAACAAAAGCATTTTCCTGATGAAAACAGGAAAAATTCCTGACACAGAAAATAACTGACTCTGACATCCTCCACCTCCAGAAAGTTACCGGTGTCTCATCTAATGCTTCTAACAGTCATTTCTGACAAAAATTTCAGTTCATCACAAATGGCAAGAATACCGCTCCATATGCGACTGGGGGGGGAACAATCTGGGGCTAAGGTATTCAGGCTCTAATAGTAGCAGCACCCTGCTGCTTTTTCTGTGCAAATATTTTTCAGAATTTCACATTTTAGGTGCGCGCACACACGAGCTGTGTTTGTGCTTCTCTATTTTTAGTTGCATTTTCATTTACGCACTCACAGCAATGGATTATCTAACCTTTTTATTCAACTAGAGAACAGTATGTTAGCTGACAACTACAGCGAAAAAAGCAAACCTATTTTAACTATTATGATAATAAGTGGGATGCTCACCGTTATCAATTATCCAGTGCTTAGTGTCAGCCCACTGACAAATAAACAGCACCCTTAGGAGAACCAAGATAAACGTGCCTTTGTTTATACTAGTTCACTTCTCAGCTGAAAATTACTTCTCGGGAAAGTTCAGATCAGAAAATTTGCTTAGGCTGATAAGTTCAGCTGATGCTAACAGTCAGCTATAGGCTTTGGTCATTAAAATGAGCTTGCATTAAAAGTAAAAAAGTATTTGCAACAGTTCAGAAGATGCAGAGGTAACTATAAGAGCATTTACAGGATCAATTTGGTTTCCACGGCATTACAAGTACATACTGAAACTTCCTAGTTTTTACTTCTCAAAAAGCTGAAAATAGCATGGCCTTTCAGTAAATCTGCCAAAATGAGGTAGCAAACAGCGTACGTAGGACTGACGGTGCTACTGCAAGGGTCATAATCCAAACTCTCATGCCTAGACCTCGGATCTTCATCACGAAAACCGGGAAACATCGATTTGTTCACCGTTTGAAGTCTTAAGCCATTTTACTTCCCCCTAACTTGTGCATTACTCTCACTCACGGTCTATTTCAGCTTGAGAAAAACATACCTACCCATTCAAAGCTACCTTTATCAAAAGCAAAAATGGTTTAAGTGCTGACATAGGCTTTAAACCACAGCATCAAGAATATTTTCATTTACAGATGCTGTTTTAGAGAGAGGTCTAATACAACCAAGCACCCATCAATACTTACCAGGTGACCACCCAGTGAACAGGCTGAGCAAATACCTGTTCTTAAACTCTGATATTACCAGAGCTGGCACCGACCCTCTAGGTATACAACACCTTCGACAGTAGGGTCCTAATGACGCTTATTTTGCCGCGTTGGGGCAAATACGAAGTGCCTGTGAAGTGGCCGTTTCAGTTACAAATTCAGTTCCCAGTTCTTTTGCTGCTATTGCTGTGCTCAGCAGTGCTGCCTTCCACTGAAAATGGTGTTTTAGTAATTATTCCCTTCTAATACCGACCTGCCAGCTAAAAATAACCAATTTAACAGATTCACTGGAATTTATAAACATGTTTATACTTACAAACCCGTGACTGTTACACAAACTATACATTTTTTACATTGTTGACTGAACAAGGGTTTCTGGTAACTTCTAAATATTTATTCTATTCTGAAAATTAATGTTTTCCCTACCCACACTTTCATTTCATTGAGTTACAAAACTGATCTCATAGCAATGTCCAGCAAGTGACAGTCCCTCTGCCTGCAGAGCAGGCGCATTCTTTACTTGTTTTCTTGGACTGCTGAAAGGGCTCCCAGTGTAATAATCGTCTCTGTAGTTAAGAGATAGTTGTAAGGCCAGTCAACGGCACAAGAAATACGTATTCTGAGCTCTCTCGCCCCTCCGAGTACTTCTTTAAGCTACTTGACATTTCAGACAGACACATACATACCAAATTTTCCTTCTGAGAATTGCCAAATTTAAGCCATCATGAAACCATGGCATTTTAAACTCCACATTAAACTCAAAGCTTCTTCAGACCGAGCGGGGAAAAAGGGGTTTTGAGAGTGGTAAATGTACACAAGGTTAAGAGAGTAATGTCTACTCCAAGCAGCTGCCTGTCGAAGGGGAGGAAGGAGGTGGAGCGTTTCTTCCCACACGTTCAGTCCCGCTGCAGCGTGCGTCCCTTCCCAGCAGCCTGGCTCCCGAAACCTCAGGGACCGAGCTGACTCGTTCCGATTCGAACACAAAGCGTTTTCATGACCACACGGGTTTTGTTCAGTCACATGTGGGTAGGACGCCAGATTGAAATTTTTCAGTCATGACGTATTTGAACTTAAAACCCTTGCCCTCAGAGCATCATACAAGGTGTATTTATCTACCAAAAGGTGACTTTATATTAAAGCTCCATTTTTAACTCGGTGAGTTTAGGGTATTTCTCCACGTGTGCACAACAGCACGGCGGACCCAGCAGGTCCCTTGCAGCCTCTTACCGCAGGAGCCCACCGTCGGATCCCGCAGACCGAGGGGCATCTGCCGACGCTGCTGGGCACAGAAACACGGCTCGGAATTCCCTGCCTTCGCAGCAGCTAGGTGCCGTAGCACCCAGCAACCTCAGCGCCAGGGAAGAGTTAATTATTGCCTTCTGCTCTAAATGGAAGCTTTATATAAAGCGCATGCAGCAGCGAGCGTCTTCATTTCACGTCATCGCTGCACGTTGATGTAACTGGATAAAAACGCCCAAAGGGGCTGGACTGTGTTTAAGGGTGAGGGTTTTTCTCGTTTTGTTCTTTTGAGCATCCCCTTCTTCCCCACTTTCCCTTTCAATCAGACAGTCACAGAAATAGCTTTTTGTTTATTAGTATATTAAAACGTGATGTTTTAAAAAAAACACAAAAACAATAGTTTCAGATCTATGGAAGTGTCAGAGCAGAGAGATGTTGTAAGCAGACATCACTGTACCAACTCCAAGCTTGTTAAGCACATTCACGATTTAGAAAAGCAGCTTATTTTACACGTTAAATTTTGCTTCACCCAATATGCGGTGCCAAATGTCCCCCAGACAAAAGATGCACAAAAAATATGTCATGCAAATCAAGCATCCCCCTCCCCCCAAATTCCGGTTTGCAGACAGCAGGGTTAATTGGTAAGACACTACGCATTCACATGCTGTTAGCCTGACATTTTCCACAGACTTTACAAACAGATTAAGATTTCAAGTTTGCATCGCGCTGAAGCACTAATGCAAACGGCATGCAGGAAAGGTAGATTAAGGTAACAGAAGCATTAACACCAAATATACTACCATTACTTGGTTTCTAAGTCTGTGTGAAACAAGCAGTTGCTCATTTAATTAAGGCTTTTGCAGCTTGCGTTAATATAGAAGAGTAGCTTTAGAACAAATCAGCAGTGGTTCTTACCTTCTGGAGTTGGAGTGCAACCCAAAAAAAGGAGAGAAACACCCCTTTAAAATCTTGAGCAAAACAATTGTCTAGTCATTAATATGAACCCTCCCCCCCATCCACCAAAACCAAATTTTAAAAGTTTCAGGCAGATCTGCAGTAACACTAAGGCCAGGTTATAGCAAACAGATACGGGGGGTGGAAGATGTAGACCTGTCAGGTTTTTTCAGGCTATTTTCAAAGAAGCTGGCATACAGCTACCCACCCCAGGCAACTCCCAGATGCACTCTTTTCAATCTTCACCAGTTAATTAGCTGTTTGTAGGGCGGACCCTTTGGAAATCTCACATGCAGACAAGACCGCGGTGCAGGAATTTCCTTATTCTGCCACACACCCTCAGCAGGACTCGGAGCCCCCAACTCCAGGTCAAGTAGCAGCCCTGAAACCCAGAGGACCCAGACAGACTTCCAGCAGTTTAACGAAGCCAATATTTATGGGGCAGGAACGAGCTGGTACTGCTTCGTCACCTCCGTGGGTAATCCATGGCCTCGCCAAGTCGTTAATAAGCCAAACTAATGCACCGCTGGCCTCGTTTAAATATTTCCACAGTAGCGGGGCCTGGGGCACGTAAAATGTTTCATGCTGTAACGCCAGTTCACGGCTTCACGCGGCACTCGGAGTTCATGGGAATTCGTGCAAGGTCAAAACAACGCGCGGGCAGCCGGCGACCGCAGGGAGTTCGATGGAGCCGCACGCAGACCGCGGCGTAACGGAGGGCCCGGAGACCCCTCGCGGGCGAGGACCAGGCTGGAGGACGCTATAAAGCTCTTAGGCACACGCTGAAGCTGGACTTGATTTATAGCTTTAATTAGTGGTCTACCATGACAACTGAATCTGACCTGCAGGGACCTCAGCAGACTCTGGTACCGTACGCAGAGTCGTGGGTAAGATTAAAAACCCCAGTCGAAGTCGTCTGACTTCTGGACGCGGTTTACGGGAGTAAGCAATACGCTCGGGTTCACAGCACTTGATGAGCTCCACCTTAACAGTGTCCACAGACAAGATACTCGGTCATGCGCTGCTCACATCCTTGAGGGACTATGCAGAATCTAGCATTTTCTGATTTTAAAAGAGGAAACCAGATAGAAGGACCTTCCTCTAAGGCTTTTGGGGCACAGAGTTAAAATGTCAAAGTTTTGGGATTCCCCCCCTTTGTATTTCTGCTACAGAACCACGAGCCAGTTCATACTGAAGATAAATCCTAAACCTAGATTTTTTTTTTTGAGACCTCAACTCTAGCGTTTTCTGGAAGAAACAGTCAACCTTTTAGATTCCTGCAGTGTTCATCAGTAGTGTATTACACCCCGCATTTTTCCTTGCAACAAGCCAATATACTCTTTCACATGATGAAAAGCAATGTATAATTTTATTTTGAGGAGAGAGCAAAAAACTGCTACTACTGCAGTCTCAGGATTAGAGAAGTGGAATATTTTGTTAGTTATGGATTTGATACCTTTGTGTAAGTGATACGGGAAGAGTCACCTGGTCAGAGTTTCTCCCAAGTGTAATGAGTATATTTAACAGTCCCTGCTAACGGTAACAGCATGATCTTTCTCTGAAACCATTCATTCCCTTTGAACTATTATTCTTCCCTACGTGTATTATTTGTGGCATCCCCTGACTTGTCTCCGTGCTTCTGCAGGGACACCAAGTGGTACAGAAACCTGGGGCTGCTTCAACTTTTAGAAGAATTAATGCTAATGAAGAAAAAAGAAACAAGCCCTGTGAGGGTCTGCCCACCCCAGGGGGTCCCTCCAGAAGATCAGCTTTCAGTCCTGTGGTCTACAGGGGAACAAACCAGGCTCCCCACGAAGTGTGGGCACGGTCTGCAGCCAAAGCTTCGTCATACAGAACCAAAAGACAAGGTGGCCTGGCGCTGGTGGTGCCAGGAGAAAGCGTTCCAGGGGCAGAAGGTGCATCTCCAGCTTTTCCTCACTTCAGGAAAAGTCCTGGTGGGGACCCCCTGCCTGGTTCACAGGATGGTTACGAGTGTCCAGAACAGACGATCACCCAACATACCGCTAACCTTGTTAAATATTAATCTGTAACTGTCACTATGACTAAGACTTGACAGCTGTTTGACCAAAAATAGCTTTAACCTGTACTTCACACCACAGACTTCATGCACAGATTCCACCTGGATATAAAGACATCATGAAGGTCTCAGAATACCATGTTCCGGTGGTCTTCAGTTAAAAATTTCAGTTGATGGCTGTTTATTTTCTCCAGAAAGAGTCAAATCCAACTTTCAGCTGACTAAAGGGAAAAAGCTGCAAGAACTTACTGCACCAGCATATATATTGGCCTTGGCTGCTGTCAGCCCCTTCTCCTGACAGCTCGCAGTAATTAATAGAGCGAAGCTGAAGAAGACTCCGGCAATTGAAACGTGCGTGCCTGTAAGGCTGGCCCTAAGACATCTGCTTTCCAACAAACGCCCCTTTCCCATCAGCAAAACATCAGGAAAGAGCCCCAGAATCCCAGCTGTGAGTAGGAAGTCCTGCACGTGACAACCCCAAAAGATTAGTAATACTTTTATGGACATTTTATAATACCCATCTTCCAGCATAATGGAAAAAAAAGCTAGAGAGATTTGAAGCAACCCAACCCTGGTAGTTCTTAAATAAGAAATGCGGATGCCCCTGTCCTATACCCCCCCCATACACACTTAACGTTATCAATATCAAATCTACGAGACATAACCTCAAGGTGTTCCAGCTCATTTGAAGATTACCATTAAAGAACCTGTGGATTAAAGCACGCGTAAAGTTATTTAAAGGTTTGTCAAGCTGATGGCTTCAGCACCTTCCAAGCCAGCTCATCATTTGCAACTTCACACGCTGGAAAGGGGGAAAACCAAAGCTGGTTTGTGCTAACAGAGTGGGTACGACCTGCCTGACACACCGTACCCCAGCTGCACACGCTAGAAGCGGCCCTTTTAACTGTACTCTCTGTCCACAACTAAGCCTACGGGGGCTCCGAGGTGTTGCAGTGACTCACCATCTTACAAGAGGCCGCTTTGCTGAGGAAGGAGGCTGGGAACCACGACTTGGAGTCATTTAGATGGGAAGGAATGTCTGGAGGTCACCAGCACAACCTCCAGCTCAAAGCAGAAGCAACCAGTCCAACCCTAAGTATCTCCAGAAGCGGAGGTCGCACCACCCTCCCCGGTCCTGCTCTAGCGTTTTTATCACCCTTATGGTGGAAAAAAATTTTCCCCCTCGTATTCTAACCAGAGTTTCCCATCTTGCAACCTGCGTTCCTCGCCGCTCAGTCTAGCGCTGTGTACCCCCGCGAAGAGTCTGCCTCCGTTTTATAGAAGCGATTGGTAGAAGCGAATGCTCACCAGAAACGCCAACCACCAGACGGTGAAAAGCGGGTTTGGATATAGCAGCTTTTAAACGTACTGCCCTGCAAAGAGCCTGAGCAGGATAAGGTTCCTGGTGCGGTTACCTACGGACTGCCAAATCAATGAGTAGTTACAAATACTCTACGCCGGACTACACAGAAAGATGTTTTTTTTTGCAAACGTTGTGTCACTCAGCCTCCTCACTGTGGGACGCTGCCGTTATCACCGGGCAAATTCGATCGTAAATACTATTTTAAGAAGTTGTGAAAAATTTTAGTTGAACAAATTAACACTATAAACGCCAAACCCTCGATGGCCAGTAAGGACAAACCCTTCCGGCACCCCCTCCCAAGGGGGCCCTGCAGCAGAGGGGATGCCCGTCCCCAAAATAACCCATCCTGTGCCCAGATGCCGACAGCAGCCCGTACAGAAGCCCGTATGGGCACAGGTGGTATGACCCGAGAAGCCGGCTCACGCAACAGGAAGATGCCACCTATTACAGTCTCTGCCGCTCGGAAAAAGGTATTGCTGGGCTTAATGAGTACGCGAGAAGCTGCGTGGTTAGGCAGGGTCAGAGGACGCTGCGGGAACCCAAGCGTCCTCTCGAGGATGCTTTGCTGTAGGGCCATCCTGAAGCACTTTCGGCAGGTCCTCCCAGCTGTTCCTACCTCCTCTACCCTGCTCCTGCCAGCCTCCCGACGCAGCAGTGGCAGGAAAATGAGCTTCAGATTGGCTTTCTCGCTTTGGCACGCTCCCTTCCAGATTCCCAGCTTCCAGCTGTCACGAGGAATCCGGAGGCAGCGCAAGCGAGCTGAAAGCACAAGCCTGCAGCAGGTCCCATCGCGGCCGCCAGAACCTTCCCCGGTTGCGTCCTGCCCGATGAGGTGTTTTTCAGCTCAGACGATCGATCGGAGGGGAAACACTAGAGATGAGCTCATCAGCACGTCAAGTGGCCTGAGGCCATTTTAAGAGCGATACCATGAAGGCTGCTCTGACCCGTGCAGGTTTCCTCCATCAAAATTTGAGCTGTGTAACAGCTAAGCTCATCAGTAAAAATATATCACCTTCAAGGTGGAGACAATTTCAAGTTGCCAATGTGCAGCTATTCATTAAAAGGAGAGGGCAAGCAGGCTGCATAGCAAGAAGTTGTTTCCTTAGCGTTTTGACTATAGACCTGAAGGATGAGGGCAAAGTGCTGGCATACTTCTTCCACAACAAGTTATCGACTGGACTGTCAAATATTCTACCAAGATAATTCTGTATATTAGTCAAATGTGTCTAAAAGAAGGACAGTGGCCTATATATGTTCCTCAGCTATAAGGTCATGACCAGAATCAGACTGAACTGATGAAAATTCTTCATTTCTTGAAAGCGAGTGAAAGCGTCCAGAGCCATTAAGGAATTTGCTGAAGGATTCGGTCTATACTTACTGTCCTCTGGACTTGTGAAAACACTGAGGAACTGGAGAATCCACAGGGGAAGCGAGTCGTCAGAAGATCTGCTTTTTGGGAGGTACAGCTATATAAGGACTCAAATCCAAGCTCTGCAGTCTCACGTAGACTCAGGGCAGCAAATCTTCACGTGAGCTTTGTACAGCTGCCCTGCCAGGCAGGGGGAAGAAGGTGGCTCAGACGGGAGGCACGTCTCTTCCATTGGTGGGCAGTTTCAGTTTTCACATTTTCCTCACATTTTTCAAGACAGAGAAACGAGAACTGTATTTTTCACTGGCTATCAATTGAGTGGCTTTTTGCCTGGGAGAGCCTTTTATGGTAGGCTTCGCATGCTTTTAGAGAGCAGCTTTTGCAAAGAGGAAAGTCTAACAGTTTCGATAGGGGCAGCTTTTAACAGGGAGAGGAAACTCTTTGTAAGAGATAATCTGTCTTCACAGCCAGTGTCAGTGGGATCCAACACCAACTTTATCCTTTCCAAAATAATTTAAGAACGCTACTTCCTTTTGAAAGAGCCCCTTCCACCCATACCCTGTGGGGGGTGTTGGGTTTGTTAATTTATTGGAGGGGAATTATGTTGGAGGAAGAATTTCCTAGCATCAAGCTGTTGAAGGAACAACGGCCCTGAAAATCAAGGCACGGAGGAGCACGCAACTGCGTCCTAGTTCCTAGCTCTGCAGCAGAAGATGAGGAAATCAAAGTACTGAAGAACAGCTGGGAAATACTTCAGCGGCAAAGCCTTCTGCCAAGAATAAGGAGAGATCGTTTTGCTGGTCCTTAACTCTGAGATGCAAGAATATCCTCTAGCAGTAAGCAGCTTCCCTCTTCCTACAGCCATTGCCCAAGTCCAGATCCAGCCCGACCTTCGTGCGTATTTCTGAGAAGTCAATGAGGGACCTGGTGGTCTTCCGAGTTCATCCTCGCTCCTCTTGCAAGAGAGTGACCAAGTATAGAGGGGTTTTTTCCCCCCACTCAGGCAAGATCCTGATTTCATAGCACCGGAGCAGTAATACAAAGGAGTAATACAAACGTGACACTGCTCTAAACTACACAGAAACTAAAAGCCCCATGTCTTCTTTCCAGGCAAGGGCAGTCACTATCACTGTAGTTGTCCTCATGGCTCAGGAAGACAAGACTGTTCACGTTACCAGACTCACAGAGGACACAGAACCACAGAAATACAGCAGGCTTCTGATTTCCAGCTAGCAAGAGAGGAGAAACACAGGAAACCTGCCAAGAAACCTCACGGAAGCCTCAGGCTCCAGTGCTGGCAGCTCACTTACACAAGCATCAGACTGTGCAGCTCCAGCCCTCTTCACATCACCGTCTCCTCTGGAACCAAGTCCCCTCCTCAAGGATGCTCCGACTCGGATGCTCACAGCATCTTGCAAGGTATTTGGAAGGACCAACTTGCCAATGCGAAGCCTGGAGGGCTAATTTCAAGTTTTAAAACTCAAAAACAAACAGTTCATGACACTTATCTCTAGTCCAAATATGACTAGTGAAAAGGGGACTTTGACATCTACACTTCTTTTTTTTTTTTTCCCCAAAGTGTTTTAAGAGTTTGTTTTGGTTTATGTCAGAAATTCCATGAATACTTGAAATAAAAGTAGCCAGAATACCATGACTGTTTTCATTTTTACTAAGATTGAGCTAATGTTTCGATCTATTTCCTTGCTTAATTAGTATTTGGGCAAAAAAGTCGGTATGTTTGGACAAAGGTCCACAAGCTACTATTTTATACAGTGTCCCCTATAAAATCCAAAAAACCCAACACATTCATGGCGATTATGGGAAAAGGCTACCAAAGATACCTTTCAAAGATGCTAACTCTTCGGATACTCTTACACCGATTTGAACATACCCAAGGAGATTAATGGAAATCCAATGACAAGTTCACAATTTTGATATAAAAAGCTCCTTATCAGCAAACAAATGTGATCCTCTGTTGCTAACCCTCGATGCCCGTCTATCCCATGCATTCCAGTTTAGGGAACTTTCACAGCTGCGGGGCTTGGGTTAACACCGTTATCCCATGCGTCTTCAAGGCCTCATTCAAAACGTAGAGGTGTTACAACATGCTCGGGCTTCCCCAAGCTGCACTGCCAACGGAGATAAGGCAATATAAGATGCTGGACAAATCTTAGAGCCAGATATGGTTGTGCTGCCAATTCATCGAGTGTTTATCCCCATGTATTTCATTTCCACAGTTTGCAAGCACTGACCTGTAGGTAGGAAAGGATCTCATAGGATTAACGCAGCCTGTCAAAACAGGCAAATCAAGAAAATTAGGATGACAGATGACACGAAAAGTGTAGCTCTAGCTTCAGGATGCTGTAGGTCTCCAGAACCTACACCTCGGAGTACTGATCCTCGGTTGACCTTTAAAAATCTCACGATTAAAATTACTTGAGTACTAGGATAAAATTATAAATACAGGTACGATGGTCAGCCAGTATCACCGCAGGTTTCTGTATTGCTACAAAACCCCCTCCATCTTATGAAAGACCTAGCCTTGTCCAAAAAACAGTCAAATTGTCCTGCGCATAGCAGAAATCTGTTGTTTTTTCCACACTCAACTGTCACCCTTCTTCCCTGCAATTCCAAGTCCTCTACAACCGTACCAGCACTTTGAGTCCTCTAAACTCTTCCAACATGCCCCCAAGCCGCCGGCCAAGGGGCAGCACGTGCCAGGAGCCATTAGCACAAAAGGGAGATGGACTGGCTGCGCGGCCCAACAGAAAAATGACTGCTGGACACTAGCTGGGCTCCTCGTCCTCTCTGCCTCCTTTCAGGTCATTTGTCACTTCTGAAACTATTTTCTTGCTGGAACTGAGATTTTAGGAAGTGAGATAGATCAAGGATTTGAAACAATAGATGCTGAATCAGGAAAAAAAACAAAACAATCAACACATACACAGCGCAGTCAAAACTGACAGAGTTTAAAGATTATGTGGTTTGTGGAAGTAGTTTACTACCAAAGAAATTTGCAATTTTGTTTATTAAAAGCAAATTGCATTGAGAAACAATTCAAAAAAACTCAAACGCCTTGATGCATGCGCTAACAGGAGAGCCCACGTCCTGCCTGCAGACTTACACATCATTTTGCCAGACTAAGACACTTGCAGCTGCTATCTCAAGGCAACTAAACACACGGAAATTACCGTAACCTGCTGTCAAAGGCTTTGCCATGGATTCCTGCTGGAAGCTCCACGTAAGAGCACTCAAAATCTGATGAGCAAAACGTGCTTATCTTACAGCTTTTATACCTTCTCTAACATGATTTTTCCTCTAATAAATGCCAGTTTGTGTTAAGCCCATCTTGTCACAGGCTATGACTTATCAGAAGCCCAATCCAGCCACAAACACATTACTGGCACTAACTGGAACTGAATTGCTTAAGAACCGATAACCTTTTAGGTCTTAACTTAAATAAAGTTTTACTACAATCAATCTAACATGTAAGGGGAAAACACTACATAGCATCCAAGCGTGGCTAAGTCAGTCAGGTGAATAGCGGAACTAGAGAAATTGAGTTTCACATCTGACTGCTCCCACAAACATCTTCCAGAATTTAAGATACTCGGGAGTTTGCGCTGTCCTGATGCTCAGCAGCAGCTCTTCTAGAGAAGAAAACAACTTACTAGCAGCTCAGGCTAAAACCCCAAATCGACTCTAAGAGAAGGACTGGAGGTTGAAAAGGATTATATGGCACCATGGCATTTCTGTCCTGCTTTTTTTTTTTCTTTTTGCTGTTCTGTCCAAAATCTGGCCTGGCCAGCCAGAGACTGGATCTTTCACACCACATCTGAGCTCTTGCCTAAGGCTCTGCCCCAAAAAGAACACTCTGGAATCGCTAAAAATGTTCACCACGCCTAAGTGCCTGGATGTTTGCTGGACTTGTGCTTTGCCATCAGCAAGACCACCAGTACAGATAACTGCATTCCTATCCTTGGGTGGGAAGAAAGGGCTGACAAGTGCCATTAACTGTTCACCAATGTGCCTTTGGTGGATTAACAGTATTTAACACAATACTAAAGCTGCCCTAAGGCTGGTAAACCTCTAATCTGACCGAATGTAGCGCTGCCCCAAAGCAAGGCGCGTAGTCAGGGCAGGAACTAAACCACACTTTTGTTACCTCTTCAAGAGCTAAATTAGTATATCTGGTCTCCTTATTTTTAGATAAATTCACATTTCCAAAAAGCACACCACCTTTGTGTTGACCACAACTTGAGTGGAAGATGTTATCGATAGCAGAATTCCTGCACTTGGCCCCTTCAACATTTCCTGCAAAGCAGATGGATTGCTGTATTAAACTCCCTTTCTCTTTCTCGTAGAGAAAGAGGTATAAACACTTTGTACTTCATGTAGACAATTGTTCCCTATCTCAGCAAATACACCTCTCCACCTCGGGGAAATATATATGAGCAAGGACTCAAGAATTAAACTACGAGTTGTCATCCGAGTTGCTCTGTTTCTAAAGCAGCTCAGTGTCACCTGGGTTGGCACCTTCCGTTGCCCAGCACGCCAAACACTCAGTCTGCTCCTTATGGGGAACAGGGAGATCTCTAAAGCAGAGCCACACGCTTCTCCAGAGTACGAAAGAAAACAGCATGAGGAATGAAGTTTTCTAAATAAGGATTTGTAAGCGAGGCTGCTTTTTTACTTCCTGGATAGCTTTAAGTTCTGGTTTAGGTCATTTCAATTAAACTTATTCCCTTTTTTTTCTTTTTTAATTAAATAAATAGTTAAGTTTACTTTAATACCTGGAGTCTGAACTACCTGATCAGGTCTAGTTTATCTTATATGAGCTGCAGGTCAGAGTCATGCATACCTGGCGTGCTGGTTTGGGCTGGGATAGAGTTAATTTTCTTCATAGTAGCTAGTATGGGGCCCTGTGTGTGCTGAAAACAACGCTGATAACGCAGGGATGTTTCCGTTATTGCTGAGCAGTGCTTACAGAGAGCCCAGGCCTTCTCTGCTTCCCCCCCACCCCACCAGCGAGGAGGCCGGGGGGGGCACAAGGAGTTGGAGGGGACACAGCCGGGACAGCCGACCCCGACTGACCCAAGGGGTATTCCAGACCATATGATGTCATGCTCAGCATATAAAGCTGGGGAAAAAAAAAAAAGGAAGGGGGAGGACATTTGGAGTGATGGAGTTTGTCTTCCCAAGTCACCGTTACAGGCGATGGAGCCCGGCTTTCCTGGAGATGGCTGAACACCCGCCTGCCGATAGGAAGTGGGGAGTGAATTCCTTGTTTTGCTTTGCTTTTGTGCGTGGCTCTTCCTTTACCTATTAAACTGTCTTTATCTCAGCCCATGAGTTTTCCCACTTTTACCCTTCTGATTCTCTCCCCATCCCACTGGGAGGGAGGTGAGCAAGCGACTGCGTGGCACTTAGTTGCCAGCTGCGGTTAAACCACAACACCTGGAAATTAAGCATGACCCTTATCTAGCTTTCTTGCTGAAAAGTACCAGTGACTTGAGAGCCTGTTCGCAAACAGGACCTGGACTCCAATTCTGCAGGTATTTAACATTTCAGTCCCCAAAATACGTATGAGATAGAGGTTAACAGTAAACTAAGTTGGAACCAAAGTATGAATGTATTTTACCAGTATGGGTACTTAACTCACCTGATTTCTTTAAGTCCTTCTTTCTGGATAACTTGAAGGATCTCTTTATGGCTCATAGGTGTATTTGGATATTTCTCCAGGACCTGGCAAGCAAAAGCAGATTGAGAGGAAGTTACTCATTTGCATTTTTAGTTTAATGTTTGACGGCATAGAAAACTACATATAATGGTTTGGACTTCTCCGAGGATATGACCAAGGAAGAACTATCAGCCTCCTCACATCTCATTACCACCACCCCTTCCATCTGGAGGATATAAGGAGCAAAGCGACTCCAGAAGACTGGCCAAAGGACTTGTTTTAGTGCAACTCCCAAGTTTTATTTCAAATGTGCTGCCCCTAGATAACACCTCTTGGAGAATTAAATGCTCCACAGTAACAGGGTGGCTTCACAACCATCAGCTTCACCTGGGAATGCTTCATGAGCCATCAAGGTACCTCAGATACACAACTTCCAAAAACCAAATCCTTAAGCTTTGCTTAAGTTGAAAAAAAACCTACCAATCGGTTTGGTCATAAGTATAAAAAAAAGTTAAGGAAATTTAAGGTTTAACACTCTTAGTGTTCTTTGAAAATCTGCGCACAGTTCAGGCTTAAAGTTCATAAATATGGTCTACAAAGATGCCTCCTACACTAGATTGTCCAACACACGTCCGCCCCTTCCCCAGCCCGCACAAAGCACACGCCGGTGCCTAAGCATCACTCGCCTCCCTTTCAAGAGGGCTAAGATGCAGAAGGGTAATTCACAACAGCAGACAGAGGGATGCTTAAGACTTCTGAAGGAAAACGCCAGTTACTGCACGGCATTTAGATATTTTAAGGAATATTTGTGCTGGGGGTGATGGGCAGGAAATGCCTCCTTTCCTTCTTAATCATCTGCTTTTGACCCATGCCCAGCACATCAGCCCTTGCGCTCTGACTTACGTCTTTAACCAGAAAACAAACCATCAGTATGTTAAGTATTAAAACCTACAAGTGACTTCGCAGAAAGAAATGACCAGTTTTAATTTCCTCTGTTCAACAGCTGCGCAGAATACAAGGCTTCTAAACCTCTGCACCTCATTCCCTCCAGAAACGCAGAAGCTATCCTGATGGCTGCGGATTTAGCTCTTTGGAGAGGACTTTGAAAAGACCTTGCTGAACCGCAGCATCTGTCTGCTTAGAGAAACAAAAGACATACGTTTAGCACCGTCTTTAGCTTTGGAAGCCCTGGCTGATGTCCTCATCATGTAGGTTATGTTAAAGTCTGACTTTCACGGCAACTTAAGCCATTTCCAAACCCGGTTCGTGCCTTTTGCCAAGGCTGGCTGGCTGCAACGAAGCACACTCCGGAGCACAGCACTGAACAGCAGCACAGCATTTCAGCTTCAGTGACTTCTTGAACAGCAGAGTAGCACATGTATAAAAAAGGTGAGTTTCAAACAGACTTAAGTGGGATTTGCTTACACTCACTCTGGTATCAGCCTCAGTGACTCATTGCACTTCATTTCTGGCTGTATTGTAACTAAGGATGCCCACAGCAAAAGGGTAGAAAATTAAGGTGGCTGAAGGGTGATTTAAGTCAGACCACTGCAGTTTTTAGATTTATATCAGCTCCCAATTCACATTCGCTCAGCGCCGCCAAAGAGTCAGCGTACTTTTACACCATTAACTTGGAACAAAATCTGAAAGCTCGTTCTGCGCAGTGTGCTGAAAGCCCGTGGAGGGCAAGAAGAGTTAAGGTTATCTCAATTTCCATCTGTGGTGTCAACTTTTTCATTGCAGCTAGCAAAACGAACTTGGAGAAAAATAAAGTAGCGCTATGATTCCATAAACAAGGAACTTCAGGGCATTTGCCATTTCTCACACAAGAAAATACAAGTGTGCATTTTTCTCCTTGGGCACTGTCTTTTCCTCTTGACTTTCACTACGTGGACAGGCTCTTGACAAGTCCCATCTCGCTCATACCGAGAGCGGCAACAACACATTTCATTAATTTTTCACTAGGCATAACCGCAATGCAAGCTAATACCGTGTTTGACCAGAGAATATCATTAAGAGCAGAAAGGAAGAAAAGCTTTTCTAATTACATCCTTGCATGCCCACAGGATGCTTCTATGTATTTCTCCCAGGCAACCTGGCCCCACATCCTCCTTCCATAGGACTTTTTTCCTGTAGTTGAGCTCAGCAAGACGATCAGTCTGGCCTCCTGCCGCACCTGCTTGGCTTCCTGCAAAGCGTGATGGACCCGACCCCTCTTGTGCTCCGAGGAGGCTGCTCCTGAAGATCAACCAGCTCTCCTGGGTTTCTCTGCTCTACAGGAGAGATTCCCGTCGGATCCCATGAATCGGTTCTCTGAACAAGCCACAGCCAGGCATTTCTATGCTTCTACTCACTTTCTTCCTTTCCCAGATGATCTTAAACTCTCATTTCCCGGTCACAGAAACCAAAGGTGCCGCTGTGCACCACTGTTGGTATTGCCAGTCAGCTCTCCTCACCCTGCTAGGTCTCCTCTAGCCAGTTTGTCCAGCACCTGGCTCAAAAAGTTGTCCTCAAGCAATTCCAGAGATCTCCTAAATTGGTTATGCGCTGCGTCACCTTGTGCTTCCAGCAGATGCCAGGGCAGAGTCAGAACCAACTCCCCATTCATAAGGCTTTTTCCAGTTGTCTAAAGAGGGTTCATCCACCTCCCCTTCTTGACCAGCTGGTCTGCAGCAAACACCCACCACGACGTCCCCTTCGTCACCCTCCCCTCGGAACTTAACCGGTAAGCTCCCCACTGAGTCATCACCAGTTATAGATCACAGCTCTGCACGTTCCTAAAGCTGTTCTTGAGCACAGAGGGCAAACCCTTCTTCGTTTTCCACATCTCTCCTTCCAACCTAAAGAACTCCAATCACCCATCCCTCCACTAGTTTAATCCCACCGACACTGAGGCTCTGCACCTAACGAGAGCTGATCAAAAGGGAACTAAGCTATTACTATCAAAACTGCACACAGAGCTCTCTAACTACGTCCCACGCTGAACATTTTTACATACAAGTATTTCAGGCTAGCCCGCAGGTGTGCTGGGGAGGTACGAGAGTCCCTCTGGAGAAGTGGAAGAGGCTCCTTTGTCACAGACACCCAAGTGCCTCTCTTTATTCTGCACTTCTCCTCTGGTTTTCAGTCTCCATCCCACAACAAACCTAGTTTAAAGCCCTCCACACTGTTAGCAACCATGTTCGCAAAGACGCTTTTGCCCATCTTTATCAGATGGATCCCATCTCTTGCCATAAGTCCTCATTCCTTAGAGTCCCATGGTCGTGAAACCCCCACCCTGCCTATAAACGCGGGCAGAAGCTGATGCTCAGACATCTGCCTCCTGCCGAAGCCTTTCCCAGTCACCTGCGGAATCCAGGAGACCACCTGAACCCCCAAAGCCTCTGAAACTTGCTTCCAAGGCCTATCATTGACTTTTTATCTGCTCAAAGTCTCCTTTGGGAGATCTTATTCCACTTCCAATATAGGGACGATGCTGATGAATCGGGATGGGGGGGATAGGATATTTATTAGCAGGCAGCACCGAAGATGCTCAGGGGACTAGACTACTTCCCCTGGAAGACAAAGTTACGAGACAGAGGATTTCTTCAGCCTAGAGGTCAAAGAAAGCTGAAAGAGAAAAAGGCTGAGGATAAGACATCATAACAGCCTTCAGCACCTATGAGAAAGTTAAAAAAGTGGAGCTAGACTCTTCACCCTGGTGTCTAACGAAAGGACGACACTAGGCAAAAGCTGAAACGAGAGGTGCCAAGCGAGCATAATGAATAGCATCTTCATGACGAGGACAGTTGAGAAATGGAACAGGCCGTGCTATTTCCAGCCTTGGAGGTTTTCATCAAGACCTGACTGGATAAAGCCCCAAGCAATGTGGTCTAACCTCAAGCTGAGCCTGCTTTGAGGGGAAAGCTGGACTAGAGAGCTCCTGAGGTTTCTTCCACCCAGATTATCCTATGATCCTACACATGCCCACATGCATGAGTGGGAAGGGGTACTAGTCCACAGACCAGAACTCTACCAACTTCTCTGTAACGTCCTGGATCCAGTCTCCCTGCGAGCAACAAACTTCCCAGGACAGCAAGTCTGCTCAGTGGATGGGTACCTCAGTCCTTCATTGAAGGAAGTCTCCAGCCATTACCACCAGCTGCTTCCCCTTGGTGGCACTGGGTCATACCCACAGACCAGGCACAACCAGTCCCAAATTTGCCAGTCTCTCGGAACTGATTGCTCCTCTTGTGTTGCCAGAGCCCTGTACTACTTCTCCATCCAAACGTCCGCATCCAGAGGAAGGCTTTTTGCTGCTGAAAGTAACAAAAACTTCCATCTTCAGCACTGCTCCTAACGAGGGAATTCAACTTTTTTTTATCATCTTAGGTAGTGTGGGGCTTGGGCTGTTGCGCTACAGCATCTCGGCAAATAACCAGTTAATCTCCCATTTGTCCTCCCTAGCGTTGCACAGTCTGCTCACCTCCTCCCACCCAGAAACTTGAGCAGAGCCCATGCTCCACTGGTCAATCACAGACTATCTCAACTTGGAAGGGACCCATGAGGACCATCGAGTCCAAATCCCTGCTCCACACAGGACTACCTAAAACTAAACCATATGACCGAGAGCATCATGCAGACGCTCCTTGAACTGTGGCAGCCTTGGTGCCATGATCACATCCCTGCGGAGCCTGTTCCCACGACCCACCACCCTCTCTGTGAGGAGCCTTTTCCTAATGTCCAATCCAAACCTCCCCTGATGCAGCTTCATTCCATGACCTATCCCTGGTCACCAGAGAGAGGAGACCAGCACCTCTCCCTCCGCAGCCCCCCTTGAGGAAGACGTAGACTGCGATGAGGTCACCCCTTGGCCTTCTCTTGTCCCAGCTGAACAAGCCAAGTGAACTCAGCCGCTCCTCGTAAATCTAGCCCTCGAGGCCTTTCACCATCTTGGTCACCCCTCCTCTGGACACACTCCAGTAGTTTGATGTCCTTCTTATATCGAGGCACCCAAAACTGCACACAGTAGTCGAGGTGGGGCCGCACCAGTGCGGCATGGAGTGGGACAATCCCCTCCCTCGACCAGCTAGGGATGCTGTGCTTGATGCCCCCCAAGACATGGCTGTCCCTTTTGGCTGCCAGAGCACACTGTTGACTCATGTTCAACTTGCCATCAACCCAAACCCCCAGAACCCTTTCTGCAGGGCTGCTCATCCCCCAGTTTGTACATTGTCCTGGTTCCAGCTGGGACAGAGCTCATTTTCTTTCTAGTAGCTGGTGCGGTGTTGTGTCTTGGATTCAGTAGGA
>JANZLQ010000017.1:29280673-29294910 GCA_026212715.1 Elanus axillaris | reverse complement strand
CCCCAGCTGGCCAGAGGGGTATTCCAGACCGCGGGACGTCATGGCCAGTATGGAAACTGGGGGGGCTGGGGGCGGGGGATCGCTGCTCGGGAACTGACTGGGCATCGGTCAGCAAGAGGTGAGCAACTTTGCTGTGTATCACTTGGTTTGCACATTCCAATCCTTTTATTATTATTGTCATTTCATTATTGTTATCATCATTATTAGTTTCTTCCTTTCTGTCCTAGTAAACCGTTCGTACCTCAACCCACGAGTTTTACCTTTTTTTTTTTTTTATTCTCTCCCCCACCCCACTGGTCAGGATTATCCCATCCCAGGTGGAAAATCCTGAAGCTACCATCATCTTCAACCCTGGCCTCCAGGAGGAGCACCAGGCATTCCCTGCAGTCTTGTCCGGGACAAGGCCTCTCACAACCTCACGG
Source organism: Elanus axillaris (assembly GCA_026212715.1). Taxonomy (NCBI): domain Eukaryota; kingdom Metazoa; phylum Chordata; class Aves; order Accipitriformes; family Accipitridae; genus Elanus; species Elanus axillaris. The sequence continues at coordinate 29,294,488 of JANZLQ010000017.1, read as the reverse complement.
TGTTCAGCCACTGCAGAGACTGACATCCTATCACGGTATCACCACCACTGGCATACCAGCTGAAGCAGTCTGCTACGTAGAGTAGACAATCTTCCTAGCTCAGTTTGATGGTGTTAAAGGCCCTAGTGTCAAGGTGAACTTTCTCTTGTAAGATTACACCAAAGAACCCAAGACATATCAGGAAGATGACAGATTAGAAATAAAACTTTGATTAGAGGAGCCCAAGTAGTAAGGAGAGCCACTTTTTTTTTTTCTTCTTGCCTACAGTAACCCATCTTCAATAATACGCATGAGTAACACTAGGCCATAACAAATACAGCATTGAAGAAGACTGATTCAATGAGTGACACAGCTGTGAGCACCCTTGAAGCAAGCTAACAATGGGATTTGAGCTGCCTTTTTCCCCTCCCCGGCGTGAACATGCTGCTTCTGAACAGAAAGCCTAGAAGAGCAAAGAACATATCAACAGAATTGTCAAAAGGCAACTGAGGATCACATGTTGTTGATCTTGCAAACGAAGTTTATAGCTCTGCATGGTTAACTACAGAACAGCATCATGCATCAAAAATAAATTTTATTGACTTAATTCATCTGACATTCTGCTGAGAGATGCCATATAAATTCTTGTCTATCAGTATCCTTGAAAGATAATTTTGCCTGCCCGATCACAGTGCAAACTCCCATTTATTTTCCATTGGGCTGGATGTACAAGAATACTCACCTGAGGACATGACTCTCAGGTGGCTTCCAAGTATAGAACTGCAGCGTTTTGCTAGAGCCACTAATGCAGTGCCACAAGTCTGGGTACTGCAAAAATAGATCGATACAAAATGGCCTATTTTCAAATGCACAAGAAAAGTGGTTGTAACTCCAGGTTAATCATTAAAGCTGACTTCAAAATAATGCAAATCTGTATCTCAAGAAACCCAGGAGCACACAAGTAGCCAAAAAGGCTGCTCGTCCACTAGGAGCGAAGACCGACCTCCCAACACCTAAACCCTTCCTTGACTCTTGACCCCAGATGGTCAACAGACAGATGAGGAACTTGACTTTGCCCCTCTCCCCACCCCACAGCACACCAGTGAAGACAAACCGCATGAAATGAATGCTGCTAACAATACAGCTTGAGACTGAAGGTGTTGCTTTGCTTACCAAAACCAACCAACCAAAACTCTGGCCACCTCTACTGAGGAAAGACTTTTAAACAGTCTTCATAAACACAATTATCTGCTGTCAGATTATCTGCTATTTGGCAATAAATAGTAAAAAAAAAAAACCCTCGAACTTCAAAACATTGGGGTTGGTACTGGGTCCAAGACTGTTTTCCATTAATGACCAGATAATGGCACAGAGTGCACCCTCAAGTTCACAAACACCACAAAACCAGGAGGAATGGCTGATGCACCAGATGATTGTGGAGCCATTCAGAGGGACCTTGACAGGCTGGAGAAACAGGCAGACAGAACCCCATCTCGAGTCCGTAGGGAAATGCCAAGTCCTGCACCTGGAGAGGAACAACCAGGTGTAGGCCGTGAGCCAGCAGTGTAACCCTGAGGCCAAAAAGGCCACCGGCACCCTGGGCAGCATGAGGCAGAACGTCGACCGCGGGCTGATGGACGTGATCCTTCCCCTCCGCTCTGGTGAGACAGTACCTGAAGTGCTGCGTCCAGTCCTGGGCTCCCCAGTTCAAGACGGACACAGAGAGACTGGAAGAAGTCCAGCAAATGGCAATGAAGGTCATTTTAATGGAGGGGAGCATCTTCTCCATGAGAGGTTGGGCTGAGGGATCTGGGATTGTTTAGCCTGGAGAAGACAAGGCCCAGGGGCCAGCACCTGACAGGAGGTTGTCAAGAAAACCACGCCAGGCTCTTCAGTGGTGTCCGCCGAGAGGACATGAGGTAATGGGCACTAGCTGAGTGTGGTGGTGGTCGGGGGGGGGGTAATTATTATTCTGACAGTGGTCAAAGACTGGAAAAGGTTGCCTAGGGAAGTGGTGGAGTCTCCAGCCTTGGACTGAACAGTGTCCTAGGAACCTCACTTTCAGCCGCGCGGTTGGACTAGGCAGCCTCCAGAGGTGCCTTTCAACCTCAATTATTGTGTGAGTCTAAGATACAGACCTTCCTCAAGCGATCAAAAGAAGCTGATTTAGTCACTAAACATCTGAGGTTAAGCATCACCATGTAATTTCATGTTCCCTGTACTTTCGAGCTGACCAGGTTAAATCCAAGGAACCACTTTCCACAGGCTACTGCAAGTGCTAAGCAATGCATGGCAAGGAATGGGAAGCTCACATACAAAGTTAACACCTTCCGTTTAGGAACTTCACCCGAAGACAGCTGGGAGAGTATTTGGGGACACACACACACACAAAAAAAACCAAGAATCACTCCACACTTGCCTTTTTTTAGTTTAAGAATTTTCCTTAGCCATCTGTTATTACCTATTGTCAAGACACTATTGTGATAGATGAATTTGATTAGACAATACAGACAGACATTCTTAAAATGACAGAAACAGCCTTCAGAAAGTATCTATCAAGTAGTGATCCATGTAATCCAACCAGCTACGCAGCAAGAAGGGATCTTAAACTTTCACTTAGGATAACTGGGAAGATGGGAAGAAGGGAGAGAAGGATGCAGAAGCATGCAGAAAGGGAAAAATATTCAAACACCTTCACATTCTCACTCTTCATCTCAAAATACTGGAAAACAGGCACATGAAGTTGCAAGCCTAACAAAATCAAGCAAGTTATGGTCAGGAAGAGAAGTACAGATTCAAAGTTTTATGAGTTTTAGTCTGAATGGCTTTGATACGTAAGGCATAACTGTAGAAAAGGGTCCTCAGATTCACTGCTCCTACCCCATAAAACTGGCATTGAAAACCCTTTCATCATCCTCAAGTTCAAGAAGACATCTAAGGAGGAAAAATAAAACACCGCCGTTATTGCAAAAGCAGGAACAGGAACAGGTCATTGTCTAAAGGCTTCTGGATCACTGAAAACATTTTATCCGGCGAATACTAAGCAATTAGGCATAGTTTAAATAGAACAAGATCATGATAAGGGCCCAAGATCTGGGAAGCGCACCAGATACTTAAACTCCGTCTAGACCAGCTCATCTGGAAAAACAACTTTTCTGGCTTAGCAGCCATGGCTTTGTCTAACAGCTATAGAAGTTTGCACGAGAATTTAGAAGCTTGTTTACAGTGGTCAGATCCTTCCCAGAAACCTCAAAACACACACATCTCCCGCGCAACCTGATCTCCAAGCAGATCCAAGGCCAAAGCAGGAATGACGCGGCTGGACAGCCCGGCCCTGAGAGCGGTCAGGAGACTCCGAGTCACCAGTCCCGTATTTTCCAAAGGCACGCAGCCCCCCCGTCAACTAACTTTAAGCAGAATGCCAAGCTCTACCAATACCCCAAACGAGGATAACGAACATTTAAATCCGCACGAGCCGCACCACCGCAGGACGGCTTCGCACATCTCCAAACACAACTGGAACACTTTTGCCCATAACTGCCTTTAAGGAAGAGGCTCGGAGGCCAACAACCACCCAGTGACATTAACCCAGGCACTGTTCCACAGCCATGCTGGCCCACTGTGCTTTTGTTAACTTCAGCTAATCCTGCACCATAGGATCAAAGTTTCTTGTGTTGGGCAACCGCCACCGCAGGTGAAGCCGATTAAAGAACTAGCTTTGGCTACACAGGACTGAGATTAATTTGCACTATCCTGATAACAGTCATCATCTCATGCTCTTTCTTTAATACTAACTCTGAGCCCACTTAGATAAGCAAAGCAGTTCACATCTTCAGATGCAGTAGTAACTGTGCTGCTTTACAAGCCGATCCAGAAGAACCAGGTACAAGGATTAAAGAGATTCTTAAAAAAAAAAAAAAACGATACACCTTAAGGACCTTCTCCGCTCCCTTCTCCCCTTGTAATCCCATATCAGATCTTTCACTTGAGTCCTTTTTTAGTTACTGTGTAAATAAATAAAAACGACTACAGCCTGCCACACAACTGAATTTGAGAGACATTTTAAAATTAAGACTCAGGATTTATAAACTACCTTCATACTACGCTCAGCATTAGCCAAGATCAATACAAAGAACAAATTAGCAAGTGCCAACACTGGGTACTGAAAAAGCCTCATTCCTTGAGCTAGTTATTAATACTGAAAAGTGTCAGTGTTCAATATAGATAAAGCCGTACACTCGAGATAGTGTCCCTGATGCTCAAATTATGCCGCCTTCGGTGTTGAAATATTCTAGTTGGCTCACTGTTAACAAAAACCATTAATAGAGTTATCTACGTTATAGTACACATTGCTTTCCACCCTGAAGCTGTCCTGGTTTCTGCAAAGGTTTCCAAGAAAACAGGGTCATCAGAACAAAAGGTATTTCCTAATTTCACATCTTGGAAGCAAGGCAGCCTTCTTACTCTTTACGGTATTTACTGTGTGAAGAATTTATTCACACCACCTGCAATTAAATTTAAAGCATTACATTTCAGAAGCAAGGTAGGCAGCTGTATCAACTGGACCCAGAAAAGTGAGAGAGTCCCCTCTGAGCACCAGCCTGCCACACCGGAACAGAGTCTCCAACAAAACACGGGAAGAAACGTCTGCTCTTCCAAGCAGCTCAGTTTTGCCACGTTTCCCCAGATATCACAGATTTAAAAGCGTTGGCAAGAGCGGAAAATTGTGTCACACCTCAAATCTGTAGCAGAGTAAGCAAAACGCATTTCACCCAAGCTGTTTACAGAATAAAAAGTAAGCTTGCAATTGCATCCGAACTGTTGGAGCAGGTATCTGACATGTTTCTCGGAGAACTGAGGGTGGTTTAGGTGTACCAAAGGCCGAACACAATAGAATAGTAAGAGCTGGAGCTCTTGCTGCATGAAATCCTTGTCATTACAGTATTCCTAAAACAGAAGGGCAATTCTGGAATGTGCGATAAAAACAGGGGAACACCCGAGTGGAAGATGTTTCAAGGCAAGAGATACCATAAAGAGAAAGCAAATTTAACAATAGAAATTACTTCAGGGTTCATATCTCTTGTTATGGTTTTAATAAACTCAAGCTCAAAGTCCATATTCAGCTTCCAGGTCGAGATCCAGAGGAACCCTTCTGCTTTGGCCGTGCTGCCTACCAGCATTCCTGACTTTTGAGAACGAAATGCAAAGACTCTGGGATTGCCAGCACAGAAAGTTGCATTGCCAGCATCTCCCTATACAACAAGGATTTGCCCATCAGCAAGTGTCCTCTTAACCTTAAAGGAAAATATTTCTCCTACAAGTCTGAACTTGCTGCTCAAGTCCGCAAGGAGGACAACCAGGTCCCATCCAGCAGGAGGGAGGAGGAAGAAGGGTGGGGGTGAGGAGGAGGAGGAGGATGGGGCTGGGAGCGGAGGCGAAGCGGGGGGCACGCCAGCACGCATCATCTCGCAGGCGGTCCAGACCGCAGTTGGGAGCAGCCTCCAGCTCAGTGGCTGGACCTCCGAGAGGACCCGCGGTGAGCGGCAGCGATGCCTTCGGCAAGCTTGGCATCCCCAGTGCTACGGCACGGAGCTACAGGACAGAAGCCATCGAAATCAAAGAGCTCACGTGATAAGAGCTCACAACAACCAGCGTGCCGATGCATCAGCGTTAAGCGCAAATAGGAGGGTTTAGAAGTTAGAAACAAGCCAACCAACCTCTAAACATGATTATCCAGGGTTGGCTGCTTTGGGAGTAGGTTGGCACGCATTTTCCAGCATTGTTAATCCCAAACCAAAACAATCTCATCTCTACATCAAAGCTTTCACCTCATTTTTAGAAATCTTTTTAAATGAAATCAACAACCCTTCTCCCTCTGAGCCTCATGTAACAGCAGTCTGGTCTCAAAGGGAACTCCCCAAAGCTACAGCAATTCCCACGGGCTGCACTGGCCGAGCTGCAAGATAACACGCACTTGTAAACGAGAGAGACGCAGACCGAAGAAGAGGGATGACTGCCCACACAAATTTTTGGTACCAGACGCTGGTACAGCCCAGGTTTCGCTCTGAAAATACGCCAAACACTGACCTGCACCTCAGACACAAACTGCCCAGCGTTACCAATGTTATTTAAATGAATGCAGCGAAGAAACGCAAGTGTCTTGGGCCACTCGATCTGCAGAAAGTGGGACGTGCATCTCCTCTGAACTGCATCCCAAGTCTCTCTAGTGAGCAGAAATCTTTGGTTGAACCAGAGATGTTCCTCTGCGTAACAGAGTTAAAACTGTTACCATACCTTCTCGCACAGTACTAGGCAGAGCAGGAAATCTCCCCATTTTGGATTTTGTGCCTTTCTTCAGTCCTTTGACAGGAGGAAGGAAACCACATGAAGATAATCTTCAAGCACAAGAGCAAGACAAAGGGCTAGGATTATATTTATGGCTAGGATTATATTTATCAACTGATGATTAACTGCAAACAACTTAGGAAGAAAGCAGTGAGAACCTCAGCTCTTACACCTTTGTGTTTAGTCTACAGTTGTCAAAGCCAGCGAGAGCAAGGGTGTTGACCTGGACACGTAGTTAGAAGCTGAAGAACCAGTCTTAGCTCGGGGGGGATTTCCATATATACCATTTCATCTGGGCTTTTTCTAAAAAGATGCAGACTAGATTTACAGTTCCTGACATTTGTCATTCTCCTAGCTTCTTACTAGGAAAAGTAAACTTACTCTTCCTTTAGAGCTTATAAAGACACTGCAGTCAACTCCACTGGGTTACCAAAATATGGGAATTAACCAAGCCCACCACGGCTCTTCCCCTTCCCAGTTCCACCCACTCTCAGCTCTAACTGCTCATCAGGAACAAAACTCTCATTAGTGGGGATTTCCATCCAGAAAGCTGGACCATCACGTAGCTACTAACGCTCTGCTCTCCTGACATTTTCATGTACCACATAACAATGCGAGCAGGACAAAGTTGTTGGGAATCAAGACCCTTCTTTCCAGTGAAATACCGGAATACACCACCTGACTGTATATCCCAGAGCATTAGGGCTAACAGATGTTTCTCAGACATTTATCTCCAGCATGACTACCAAAAGAAAGCCCACCACCACCAAACACATACCTGCTTCCAAGACTAAGTGCAAGCAAGCCTGAGTGACTCAAAGCAAATCCATACAGTACAGCCTTCCTTTTCCTGAAGCAGGACTAGTGGGGAGGGAAGTACAGAAGTAGTAATTTAACTTTTAAGAACAGAGATAAATTGTTCTAACTGAATTTAAAAAACTCAGGCTGTGATAAAGTTACCAGCTTATTTCAACTCACGCTGTTCAACAAAATCCATTATCCTGAGCATCTTCTGTAGTTTATTTCTAGGGAGGACAATTTACCGTATGATAGCTTTGTAACTCAAATTGGTTATTCAGAGGCAGGAAGACTTTCAGATGGTAAAAGCTGCAAAAGTAATTTAAATGAATGTGTGTGAAAGGATACAGGCAACCAAGTCTACTCGAAACAGGAGGTAAGACAGGATCTCCAGCTCCTAAGTAGCTCTGGAACAAACAGGTTTTTCTTTAGCTGAAAAGATTTCAGAGTCTTGGCACCAGCAGTGGTCTCTATGCTAGGTCACAAATACAAAGAGGAAGAGCTGCATCTTCCTCCCTTCCCCACTCTGGGGCTATCACCTCGGGAACCCCTGAAGCACCTCTACTCGTTTTGAGCCCAATACTTGTTTCCATAGCCAAGGTGCAGGTCTTAAGTTTCCTGCACACAGTCAGGAGCTGATCAGAGATATGGTGTTACCGCTGCATCAAGCCTGTGTTTGACAAGGGTGCCAAACACCCAAGTGAAGATCACAGTGCCTTTGTAACACGAGGAGCTTCCACTGTTCCTTTCCTTGGCACACATGACATTTTGTGGCTTACGACATACCATAAATGCAGGTGCAGACAATGCAGTGCTACTTGGTTTTCATCCCGTCACTGTGCCTGATGGGAATCAAAGGGCAGAAAATAGAGTTTCTAGGTACAGCCCACCTACATGCACATCACCCCTTATCTGCATAAGGGAAAGCTCAACAAAATCTGCGAGTACCTTAGGCACGTCCATGTGGGAAGTCTTTCATCTTACAATGCATTAGCCAATATTTACGCCTACATGGTACATCATCTGCAGGAAGTTCTGTCAAGGAGCCCTACTCCCACCACATCAATACTCTTTCGTTATTGGCATTTCCAACAGTTAAGTGAAACGTTAAACAAAAAAAAAAATTATCTGCATCACTCCACCTAAACCATCAGTGCTGCAGCACAGTGCCATACCACCACTGCTTCGCTGTCAAGGCAGTGGAACTGGCCAGAGGGTCAAGCTCTCCCCACGCCGGCCGCCCGCTCACTCATCCCTGAAGCCACCAGACTGTAATTAGGCTAAACCTGATGCAGAAGCAATCTGTGATACCTAACTACCCGTTACTTGTTCCACATTTCAAGCCCCTAAACTTTACCGGGAATAAGCCTGCAGCATCTGGGAATCTGACCATCTACTAGCAGGAACAGCAGAGCAGAAAAAGCAATTCTGGCAAAGCCATTTCAATCCCATCTGTCAGCAAGTCTTCCTCCTTGCCTTTTAATATCCTTGCTGCCTTGCCTCGCTATTTGTGGCTCTTGGAAGTTGGAGGAATAGGATTTTCTCAGTTCAGCTCAGCTTTCAACATTCTTCTGTATGAAGAACTTCTACAGTTCTTGTTATAGCCTGGTATTTCACTGACAAAACAGAAATATTAAGTTTCAGAAGTACTAACGCATCCATATTTACTTTTCCTGAAGCAGCACGTGACCATTTCCCCCACCCCAAAAGTGCCACACCACCAACTTATCCCTATCTCCGTTACACTGCTATCCTTCCATCTTTAAATACCAAAATGAAAAAAGCTAATAGAGAATTAAAATATACTGTTAGAAACTACAAGCTGGAAACAAGGCTTTGAACACTCCTACTGCTGTGTCTTTTCTAGCAGATGACATCTGGAACGTGCTCCTTCTAGTTTCAATGCCAGATCTTCAGGAAATTTAGCAATCGCTGAACAAAACCAAACATTTAGTACTGATTACGAGGCAAAGAAGGATGAGCGTTATGACAGGGAACCCACTCCATTTATCATATGATATTCATCAACATCTTCATTCACACATAGCAAGGTTCAAGGCTAGTTAATAGCTTCAGAGTATTCTCAGGGCACCAAATTAGCATGCGCCTCACTAAAATGCAGTTACACCACAGGCAAGCAGCTCCTTAGAAGGCTGCAATGAATCATTCATGAATACAGGAGTGAAATCCTTCTTAAGGGAATAAAAAAAAGACATCCCCTCCCCCAGACCTGTCCAGCACAAAATGACTCTTACCGGGTGATACTGTTAGGTTTTCCTTTATAGCTCATCCTTTGCCAGAAGCAAGAGTTGGCCGTACTTTTCAATTTAAGAAAGCTCTAAGTGATCAGAGTAAGTTCTGCCCATGTAACTACTACAGCGTATCATGCCAGTATTCAAAACGACATAGGATAAAAGCCTCATGGAAACTTCTGTTTGAAGTGGTTGGGGATTTTTGTTTGTTTCTGTTGGTGTTTTGTTTTCACTGTTTGTTTGTTTTCAACAGCAATCTGTCCATCAAGGTTTAAACAAGAGATTCTCCAAGACCGGATAGGAAAGAACATCTTAGTCCATTACTGTTTCCAGCAAGCTTTGGTAAAAATGCACTTCGGAATTCTCGCTATTGATTATTCCCTTTATATAAAGGAGGAATTAAAATTGGGCAACCTAACGCTGTAAACTTAATCATCACTTACACTTGGGCCTCTTCCTGGAAATAGAATTTAAACTTCCTAAAAGCCATGAATCCACAGCAACTTGAAGAGTTACTAGCTCAATCCCCTCCATGCTCCGGAGGGCCAGGCAGCAACACCTGCTCATTAGGCTACATCTCAACCTCACACAGACCTCTTACCTCCTGGCCCTTCCTTTCTAGGAGGAGAATTCCAGCTGCAGCTACAGAAGCCAGCAATAGCTGCAAATTTCCTTATACACTCTTTCAGCAAGGAATAAGCTTTATGCAATGCAAACCTTTTACAGAGAAGTGGGTCAGCTATAAAAAAACCAAAGTGTATGTGAAATTCCTTTTCGGTCAGTCACTACAGAACAGTGTGCTGGGCAGAGGCAGCATGCAAAATACCGTTTCACTCTGGCAGCAACGAGAGGAGTGAAGAGGGGGACTGAAGGACTTGACCTAGATTGCAGTATCTTTTCTACTCATCCAATTAGCCAAATGCTATTCAAGGTTTTCACCAGAAACGAGGTCAAGATGGAATGGACAATTCCATGTCATTAGAAACCAAGTGCCATTAAATGCCAGTGCATGTTACCACTTCACGCAGCATTTCAGACTGGAGTGCGTCGCACCATTTTTAAATGTCTTGGAAGAGTAGCGTGAAGAGGCGAGATCCAAGAGTCACACTTTACCTCGAGGACCCGGTTAGGCAACTGCACAACTCGGAGCGCAACAGGAACCTGGAGGAGGACACGGGAGGACACCAGGCTATGCTGCCGCAGCAGCTCCGCAGACGCTCGTTGCTTGTTTCTGCGAAGATACACCACTGGAGAGGTGAGGCAGAACAGGGACACGGGTTTAAAGTTGTACACTGCTATGCAGCAGAGACAGCAACCAGAATTGCCTGTATTTATGACCATTTCATCTCAAGGATATGGCCGAGAGGAAACCGAAGCGCTGCTTCTAATAAACTGTTTCCAGATTTGTGAAAAACTCGTCCAACTGAAAGACAAGATGACCATTCTGCAGACTCACCTGTGCTCCCACCAACTTCCAAAACACCCACCCAGATGCTTGATAAGCTCAACTTTAAGTGGAGAACAGAGAGCTCTCTCCTGGAACAAATCCAAGCTCAACAGGATTATATCAACCCCAAAGACCGGGAGAAGTCTGACATCTAGGACAGATTTATTGTGGGGAAACCCCAAAAGTGACCATCCCTACAAACAACTCAAAGCTTCTGGATTTGGAGCTTACGTCCCTGAATTTAGTGAACAGAAACCAAAGTGGAAGAGCACCTCTGAGGTGAGGGCTTCTGCGCAACATGCCTTCAGCAACAACGTGCGTACGAGATGGGAGAGGGGCGGAAGTCTATCCGTAGAAACCAGTGGAGTGGCCTTTTAAAAAAAAACCAAACAACCCTCTGCATTATTTCTTGAGGTTTGAGAAGGCTGAGGACTTACACAGTAGCGATCCAAAAGCGACACGAGAAGGTCACATTATTAGCAAGAAACAATTATTAAGCAAGACCTGCTGAACTGCTTCTGGCTGTACATTTTGGCTCCCACGCACAGAGAAATAGTTCAGGATTTGGACGTGAAATACTACAAAGTTGTCACCTCTGCACATATATACTACTTACAAGTATAAATGGTATTAAGTTCCCAATGAGTATTTGTAGAAATAAAATTAATATTTGAGTTTAAGCCCTGTAGTAGCGCTTATGTTCAGTTAGTGAAAGGAGAGCACGGGACAGGCAGCAAGGTGGTACAGCTCTGGTGCAGGTCACCAGTTCCCCAAGAAGAAAATCAACGGCAACGCAATTGGAGAGCAAACACCAAAGAGGTCAGAGTCCCAGAACCTGTGCGTAGCAGCCCAACAAGGAAGTCTCAAAAATAAATAGTCCTCAGACAGCCATCCTGCACGGGGCAAAGAGCTAAACTGAAGCCAGCTCTTCCTTGAATCAGGTAGCACACCAGACCTATGACGAGGGGGTTTTGATAGTTGTATAGAAAAGCACGGGCACGTTAAAACCAAGACAACCAGCCACTAAACTTAAAGAATTCATTTTACTTAACTTACTGCCAAGCAACTGCATTTGTCTCAAATGACTGAATTTCCTGTTAAAACACCAAACTTCTGCAAGCTGAAGAGTCCATGCCGATGTCGAAAGCTGGTCCTGCACCTTTGGCACATCTCCCTTCCTCCAGGCTGCGTTACCACGTGTGCTGGCAAAGTGGTAAACAAGATCAGGGATCTAGTCCAAGCTAAAAATAATTTTTTTTTTTAATTAAAAAAAATAACCAAACCAGAACAGCTTTACAACTGGAGTTTGCCAAGTAGCTTCACACACTCCTGTGGCAGAAGAGGCCAGCGCGAGGGCAGCGCTGACACACACCTCCCCGTCTGGCAGCAGCAGCTCCTAAACCAGCCTTTGACTTGCAAATATCACTCAGGAGCCTGCAGGAAGCGTCTCCGGTGGGTGCCAGCCTTGGATCCTGCACAGGTTCAGCCTTCTACAAAGGTAAGGAGAGTCCCAAAAGGAAAGGAAGAAACAAGCACTCATGACAGCATGTGGGACAGACAAAATTATCAAGTTTCATGGCGTAGCTTCATGGATTTGTTAGCCTTTACTTAGAATACCACACTCCTCTTTAGGTTTTACCATTGATACAATAAGGTTTGAATGCAAGATGGCTATTCCGTATCATACACGGCCGTTTGCAGGCTGTTTGTCAAACACAAGGAGCACACTACGAGCCAAAGGCACTGCAGCTATTTTTACCCTGCGCATTAGACCTTGGGTGCCGTGCTATGATGCGTGGAGTCAACAAGTTCAGGTTAAGGATGACTGGCAAAGATCAACGTGATTTGCACTCTTGGTTTCCAGAGGTGAGATAGCAAGCCTTTTCGCAACAAAACTGACAAAAACCATCACAGCTTATCCCTGCCGGACAGGTATTTATAAATCTCCAGCTGAAAAGTGTCTTTAGCCATGAACAACATTACACTAACAATACTTACGGTTGTTTAAATGCACCAGCTTAACTGATGTCACCAGAACACGCACCAATTGAGTAATATTTATTACAGCCCATGAGAAAAACCTTATTTAAAACTCCACCTTGTTCCAATAACTATCTAATAATTAAGAATGTTTTTTAAAAATAAATCAGATTACCAGAAGAATATCAATGCTACTTCAACTTCTAAAATTCGTCCTCCAATAGTTAGAGCCAGGATAGGATTATCAACCTTTTTTCCTGCAGCAAAACAGTTGCCACCTTTTATGTTTTTATCCTTGCTGGAAAAAAATGGTTCTTTCCTACTTCAGCTTTCACATTAGTCAGAAACCTGAAGCAGAGACACCACGGGAAACTCATTGCCTACTGACCTAAAGAGGGAACTAACACTACAAACCTTCACTTGAATTTGAAGGCGATGATGAAGTTACTCATTTAGCTAATTTCCTCTTCTGAAGAGAAATCTCTCAGAATAGAAGCTCCTACAGCTCCCCACAATCTCATCTGAATACAGTTTTATAGACCTTGAAACTACCTGGACACATGCAAAGCATCTGACACCGTCCTGCGCGACAGCCTTGGAGATGAAATTGGAGGGACGTGGATTTGATGGATGGACCACTCGGTGAATGAGGAATTGGCTGGACGGTCACACTCAAAGAGTTGTGGTCAACAGCTCGACGTCCGAGTGGAGAGCAGTGACGAGCGGCAATCCTCGGGGGTCGTTGGTATTGGGACCTGCCACCACTGTTTAACATCTTTGTCGGCGACGAGGACAGTGGGATCTGGGGCACCCTCAGGAAATTTGCCAACAAGACTAAGCTGTGTGGTGCGGTCGACGTGCCGGAGGGAAGGGATGGCATCCAGAGGGACCTGGACAGGCTTGAGAGGTGGGCCTGGGCAAACCTCATGATGTTCAACAAGGCCAAGCGCAAGGTCCTGCCCCTGGGTCGGGGCAATCCCAAACACGGATACAGGCTGGGGATGAAGGGATCGA
>JANZLQ010000017.1:29268783-29280478 GCA_026212715.1 Elanus axillaris | reverse complement strand
AGGTCTGTAGCGACAGGACAAGGGGTAACGGTTTTAAGCTGCAAGAGGGGAGATTCAGACTGGATAGAAGGAAGAGAACGTTTGCTCTGAGGGTGGAGAGACGCTGGCCCAGGCTGCCCAGAGAGGTTCTGGATGCCCCATCCCTGGCAGTGCCCCAGGTCAGGTCGGACGGGTCCTTGAGCATCTTGGTCTAGTGGGAAATGTCCCTGCCCACAGCAGGAGGTTTGGAATTAGATGACATCTAAAGGTGCCTTCCAACCCAAACCAGTCTATGATTCTGTGATCCCATGAAATGCAAAAGTCTCTTGTTACCGTAAGAGAGAGTTGCTGAGTGTTGGCAAGATACTCACCCTGCCTGGCAGAAAGCCTCGGTGGCTGCTCTGAAGTCAGTGCTCAGGCATGTCTGTATTACCCCAAAACCGCTACTGTGTACCTTCCCATCTGGCTGGGAGAGCCAGCAATGAGGGGTAAGATTGCTGAACTACACTCAATTTTTTTGTTTTAAACAGTACAACCAAGGCTTTGCATTTCATTTCACCCATTTTGCCACTGGTAAAGGCAAGCAGCAGAAATGCTTTTCACCAAATCCTACCTGTCAGCACTGGTGAGCACTCTTTGAAACAGATTACGGGTTTAAACACAATTAAAAAAAAAAAGGTAGCTGTACAGCAGGTAGCAGCAAACATCTGAATCTGTCAGCACAGGAGGTGGCTTCTTCCCCATTCAGCAGCTCCGAGTTCCGATAAGCCATGAGCACTGTGGGTCTTTTATAAGTCACTAGCAAAGCTTCCAAATGAAGTGGTGTGTTTTATACCAAAAAAATTGCATCTCTCTGACCTTTCCATTCTTCTATATTCTGGTATGAGTAGCGTATAAACACTGACGCTGTCCACACGTGCTGGCACAAGACGAATCTTTCACAATCTCAACTCACCACCACCACCGCTTGGTGCAGGACCAGCAGACCACCTAAGGACCCCACGTTTCCTTTTCAGATCTACTTGTGGTTTAGGGCAGCACTGCCACAAAACCAGAACATACAAGGCATTATTTGGAATGCAAGGCTCCATGATATTCCTCCAGTTACACAGGCCAAAAAAAAAAAAGAACGAGAAGATAAAGAGACGACCCTGAAATTCAGGGCTAACTGGAGCCATCGGATTTCCATGTTCAAGTAACTATGGAAGATACAGGTGGATAACTTGAACCAGGGCAGCTCTTTTGGAGGATATTCTTTTTCCACATTCCTTCCCCTAGAGCAGAGAGGAAACCTTAAAGCTCATTCTTTCCTTTTAAGACTGGAAAACATTTAGTTGTATGCAGCTCTAGAGGTGACATTAGGTCAAAGATAGACGGGAAGCCTCAGCAGCCTGAAACACCAAAATAAAAGGCATTTGAAGTACATTAGCTGCTTGGTTAAGGAAAGTATACTCTTTGCAGAGAACCATGTAAATAAGTTTGTTACTGGAGGTAAGTGCTCACCTACAACTCAAAAGCTTTGTCAGAAGAAATAACTTTTTTTTGCAGAATTTATATTTGCACAGCAAAGAACTGAAACCCTCCAGCAGAAGTAAGGTATGGTAACCCCCTGCAAACACTTTCAGCATAAGGAAAAACAACATTTTAAGCATGTTTCAAGTGGCACTCCAAGGCTTAAGACAGCCAGGGCTCTACGTGTGCCTTGCCACGTGGTTTTCAGGTTGTTAATTCACCCTACGTCCCAAAGCAAGAAGGTCAAACACAAAGGTGCAGGTGCTTTTTACTTCAGCTGTCCTTCCAGAACAGATGTTTATTTAGTGGGGGAAAAAAAAAAATCCATCTAAGTTCAGGCATGAATTAAAATAAACCCATTACTGCAACAACACTGTTATCTGAGACGATTTTCTTTGCCATTTTCTGAACAACTCTGGTCTTCAACCTTCCAACAAGAACCGAGATTTGCAAGTTCAGATGGAAACACCTGCAAGAAGGTGAGCAAAGAGACCCTGAAGACCTGTAGCTGCCTTTTAAAGATTTTTGAAAGAGAAGCAGACTTTTCAAGTGACGGTGTGCATTAATACTTTAGAACAGAAGTTACCTAGCTCAGCCAGACTTCGGTCTGGGTTGAAACCTTTAAACCTTGCTACTCTAATGGCATAGTTGTTCATACAACCTGCACCAGAAGTGTTTCATGTTTTCCTGCCCACTAGCTGCTGAAAGATAATCTAAGTGATGTTATGACAGCACCATGAAACAAACGCTATCTTCTTCACGGCAGTAAGGATGGAATCTAACCTTCAATGGGGGTTAAGGAATGCTGAATTAATTCTGGCTGATACACCAACGGGCACGCTTGGGAGAGGGCGAAGATCGTGCCATTTAATTTCCATGACAAAGTGCCTAAGAGTTATTTGCTGACCCTCTACCACCAGAAAAGCTATCTTCACATTACATAAAGACAAAGTCAACTTTGAATTCAGTATTTCCAGAAGGACACTGATATTTAATAAGACTGTACAGGAGAAAGCAGAATTACATTAATACTGCATATACACTTTTACAGAAGGACAGCTACAGCAGCCCCTCTCAACACTCCCTCACTCCCACAGTGGCTTGGTAAGAAGAAAGAAATGCTCAAGACAGACGCAAGTTAAACACTGGCAATTAAAGCGGACATAATACAAACTGCAGTGCCTTTCGAAGTATTTGCACCGTGCAGTGGGTACTTGGCTGGAGCTGACTCTGGAGGAATCCTGCTTAAAAGCCTGTGGGCTCCCAAGACGACAGTGATAAGCCATCTTCAACCCTTCACCTTGCTCCATGAATTATTTCTGCGGAAGTTAATGGAAGGAGCTGTAAGACAGAGTTATGGCGGTGCCCAAATCCAAGCGGGCTCGTTCCAAGTCCAGCTTCAGCAGCACAGCCCTGAGAGCTGATGTCCCAGGCGAGAGCGGAACAAAGCCCTCGGAGGTGTACGAGGGCACCGTATTCCGCTGGACAGACAGTGCACGAGCCCAGCTACAGCACACGGACTCCATCCATCTGAAGCATCATCTGCCAGGTTTGTTAAAAGCTTCACATTTAAAATGCTCTTTAATGCAGAAGCGACTGTGATTTTCCAACCTGATTCTGCTGAAGCCTGCCACAGGGAAACAGGATCAGTGCAGTCAGTGCTCTGCGAGTATTACTGACCATTTACTTGCTAAAGCCTTTTTAGATTGCACAAGCCGCCGCTGCCAGGAACATCAGCCTACTGCAGCTTTTCAGCGGCCACAAATCCCCCAAGATGCTCCATTTGTGCATTGCATGCCAGAAAACACAGGGGAAGAGAGGAGTAAATGGGTTTTGTTGATCTTGGGGGGGATGCTGTACTGGGACAGAGTATAGACTGAGCTCAGAAAAAGCTTCTGAACAGCAAAAATGCAAGCCCTAAGAGATAATGCTTATTGCTGTGTCTTGTAAGAGGTTTAAGAACAAATTCAAATTTCCCCACATGGAAAGCAGGGAAGAAAGAATTCTTCCCAGCAGAACACAAATTGCATGACTTGCCAGAAAAAGAATAGGGACATTTTTACAAAGTGATCTTATCAAATCAATTTGGAATTCAGAATCCAGTAAAACACAAGTTAAGTGCACTCAGACTCCGGCAGAGCCAGTGCAGTTATTACAAGGAAACACAGTGTCCAAAATCTATAAAGCCACCGAAAACAGTTTTAGGAGAACATACAGTTACCAGCAATAGCACTGCAGCATTTTGTGCTCTTGAAAATAAAGTTTTAATCTGCCCCAAAGAGAGAAGTTCAGAAGTTCGGTTCCTGCCCCAAAGCTGCATCATTGCAATGACATCAGTAGGGCTTCCTGGTTGGAAGTAACCAGAAATCACATCAGTTTGGCCTACAGTGATCCAAACTGCATTTAAGCAAGGATTCCTTTGGGTGTTCTTACGCGGAACTACTGCAGAACCACAAGCAATTAATATATTGTCCGTATGCGAGGCAAAATTTATGCTCACATCAAAGCATTACAACCAGGTACAGCTGTTGCCCTTAGTTTGACCAAGCTCTCTTACGGTCTCAGGTTCTTTCAGGAGGAGGATTTTTCTTAAACACAAAAAACCCCACCAACCAAACACAAAAATTGTATAGTCCTACTGTCACAGCTATCAAGTGATAAATTCACATGCTTAGTCCTCTGAATTTTCACCTCTGCTCAACTCCACAAGAGTAATACTGCTCTACTCCGTAAAGCAGAGTTGCATAGCATTTGCAGAACGTGATAGGTATGATTATCCAATTTCTCACATTTTATTTGACAGGCTATTCGGTAACAGCGAAAGTATTTTCAATACATCCTACTGAAGCTGCCTCATTCAGGACATGAATTCAGATCAGACCTCTGATCAGATTCCACAGCTGGTTACAGTAGAGATGTTTGAGACACAGGAAGAATTAGACAGCCTGGGCTCTTCTTGGCCCTCCATTTTCACTCCTCCAAACAGTTTAAGCTAACAACATAAGCAGAAAACCTGACAATCATAGAAAAAAAAAAAAAAAGAAACCCACATACATCAAGCATGCACTTCTGGTGTGTTTTAACACACATTGTCGGCAGCGGATGCACATGCTGCATTGAACCAAAAAGCCACAGGATGCTCTTCATTCCGCATTGGCGTATTTGGGCAGTAACGCCCACCTGTCACATCTGCATTATTATAGTTTTCACTCCAATCCGGAGAGCACTCTTATAGTTTTCACTCCAATCCGGAGAGCGCTCAGGGTGCTGGCTCTCAACTGTCTCCACTTACTGTGCTTCAGCTCGCTGGAGGATACACCGGATTCTCTTTGGATGAAGCCAGAGGAGCACCCTTCAGTTCAGAGCACATCCCGTATGCGACCGGCAACGGCAAAAGTTCAGTCCTGGGGGTCAGACCAGAGCTACCCGCATGTAAAGCCCTGCAGCAGACACAGCACTGGTATCGACTCCTCCTTGCCGCCCAGTTTCTCTCCGCAGAGTGATTTCATCGCTCCACGTTACTTCCTAATGCAAATAGCACTTGGTGCATGAAAACACAGGCTGCAAAGCATGAGTTTTAAGCACAGAGGATTTGAATTTCCCTCTTTTTATAGGAAAAGCTTGCACGATACCCAGAATCCAACTACATTTTAGCAAAAGATGATTCTTCCACTTCTTTAGGGCAGTAGACAATGTGCTGGTTACTACACGATGGTTAGGTTCAATTAAACCGTCTTCTGCAGATGCTGCAAAGACCATATCTGGGAAACAAAACTGGCTTTTGTTCTCAAACACTCTCACTTGGAAAAGCCTTGCACAAAAAACGCTCAAGACACGCTTGCACATCTACATTTCTCGGCTGATTTGAAAGGAGACCACAACTTTTGCAGAAAAGCCATTTCATTGCTCTTGCAGCCTTAGAGACGAGTTCACTCAAGGAAGTCTGCATGATGCCTTCAAATCCTTCTGTGTGACAATAAAGTTCACGAGAGAGAGACCAGGCCAAAGTTTATCTAAGCCCTGTATTAAAATTAATACCTAAACTGCATTGATTGTTTTAAATAAGACTAGAAATAAAGAAAACGAGTTTAAGATTCTTCAGCAGCACTGAATTTTTCCACTGGAACATAGAACGAGGCGAACGGTTGCCCAAACCTCCAACTCGGAGCCTGCGGTGCGGCACCCCCACGGCCGGGCTGCGATGCTCCGCAGCTGGGGGGGTTCCCCACCTGGCACCGCTGCGCTCCGTTTCCTCTTCCGTGCAGCGCTGCCGAGCTGGCTGGTTGCACCTCTGCCTCCACCCTGCTTTGCTCCAAGACAGTAATATTTTATTATATATTATATATAATGCTCCCTCCTAGATTTTACCAAGTGCATTGACGCTTTGGGACAGATGGACTCCACTACCCTCAAGCCAAAAGCCAGCCCCCTCAGCTATCTTTTAAAAGAAGTTGTACTACTGCTAATAAAATTAACCACACCTCAGCACAGCATTGCACTGTCAACCCCACAGATCAGCTACAAAGCTGGCGAACAAGCTTACTCAACTCCAGCCAGAGCGAGCACAACTACAGATCCAAAGCTGCAGGTATGTGTACGTGTAATAAGTCACAGGGATTTTGACACCTTTAGGAGGTTACAGCTCCTAGCAGGAACACGGGTTATGACTTGGAAAATAGTTTTTAAAATGGCAGGCAAATAATTGGATTATTGTGATTGGAAGAAGGACAGATTCTGTAGTCTGCCAGTTTGCTACAGCAATTGAAGTGGATTACTCTTCCACCTCATCCTTTCCAAATTCCATTTCCGTATCAGAACCAATTTTTTAAGCTTCCATTTGTATCTCACAGATTCCCAACATGAGTTTAAAGCAACTTTCAGTTCACTAGAAGTTCTAGCATCCAGAAGATCAGATATCAGAGGATACAACCCACACTGGGCCAAAACAGAGTTCACATTTGCAGCGCAATTGCTGACTCCACAGTAAAGTCCTTAAAACAAAAAACCTGGGAAAAATGCAGGAAAAAATACATCCAAGTGCTGCAGTCAGTAGAAGATACACGCAAGCCGCGAAGAAAACGGCGGTTCTCTATTAACACGTGACAAAGTTTGTGCCAACTTTTGTGCAGCCTTGTGCAGCCAGGAGTCTATTTCTCTGGAAACACTGCCAAGGTATTTTCCTGGCTAGCAGACACATAGCTAGGTCACACAACAGAAGGACACCGTACAGTGGCTCGGTCACCAGAGCCATGGCTACCAACAGCACTACGCCTGTCCTGCAGAAGTCTCCGCAAAAGCATTTAACAGACCAACCTTAGCCACCGCTTCTTGTCCTCAGTGGAAGCAGGTCTTGTGCCTGGACACATACCGAGAATAGGGAAGGAAGCTGTGATAACAATTAAGGGATTAAAAAAAAAAAAACAACCACAGCACCACCAAAAAAACCTAGCATGCAGCAACAAACAACCCTGTCTCAAAACAAAACAAATCCCCAAGCTTTACCACCTTCAACTATCAGCTCATTTCACAAGCTCTGATTAATCATTTAACCTTCTATACGGTGCTACCTCATTCCACACCTTGCTGCAAAGTGAAAAGCCAGTTCTCGGATTCACCAGGAAGGGCCTGCTGTGCTCCAAATCATCCTCCGGATTTTTTCCGATTGAGCGATCAGACCTCTGAAGGACTCGTGAAATGAAGAAATCTATGTCAGACATCACATGCATTTTGTACTCGGTTAAACCAGCTACTACTTTCTCTCAAAAAACAATCTGCAAGCACACACCATTCAGCTCTGCCAATCTATACACTGAAAAGCTGTAGCCGGGCACTCGAAATACGTAGTAGTAGTAAAATTAACTGCACCATCTACTAGGCTGAGCAGTCCCTCAAATCGATGTTTTACAGAATCCGCTGAATTTCCGCATATTTTTGCGGCACTCTTGGAACCTGTGCAGGTTTTCACGTTTTGTGTATACAGGTGAGCAAACGGACTCGGGTACTTGTCGACAAGCGGGCAACTTCTACAATTTAGATCCTCCCACCCTCTCTTCTGCGTACATCTTTAACAGAACGCAAGGAAAACCGGCATCCCTCAGCTTCCTTGCTCCATCACCCCCCAGAACACTGCACCTTATTAAAAAGGACAGTCTTAATAAAGTCAACCTGCAAAAAAGCACGACGTGTTTCCCTAACAGATAAGCTTTCTACTTGACTTCGCCTTTTGACCTTACTACATTATCTTCTGTTTGACATCGCAGATGGGCCTGCAAACCCCAGATCAGATCGTAGGTTCTGCGCTATCGGTTTCAGAGATGGCACGTCTTTTCATTTTAATTCTCCAGTTGACACAAGTGATGCAAACAAACCCCTACAGCAAGAGAGAAGCTGTGTTCACATCACAAGAGCTGCACAGTAACTGCCAGCGTCGTGACAGGACTCATACTTGGACATCTACGCCTTGAGAGGTGCCCACCACAACACGCTTCGGCTCCGTCTGCTTTCCCAAGGGCATTCTCACACTGCGTTTCCACCCTCCAAAGCCAACAAAGTCTCTTTAACCCAACAGGAAATCAGCACGCAGGAAAAAACACGGCTGCAGCAGCTCCCTCTCACAAACAGGTAGCGTAAAAGACTGCATTTTGTGTTCCTAGATGACCCAGCCAAGGAGCGTTGAGAGGAACCGTCTCCAGCCCGCGTTCCCATGGCCCGTATGCCCTGGTACTCCGGGGCTGTACAGCAGAACACGGTTTTGTCAGGTCACACACAGGGACTTCCCACGAAAAACAAACACCAAATTTCTTCAAACTTGGCACACGACAGCGTACGCTTTCCTCCACACAAACAAAGCACAAAGACAGCCCGTTTGTGGTTTCTGTCCAGCAACAGGACCTCTTGTCTGGATCTAAACAGGCCGCTAACACACCGCAACAGCCCCTTTGCCACCGCACTCCATCACTCCGCAGGGCAGAGGATGGCAGCAGGAAGATGCACAGAACATTCGGCTGCGCTCCGGTCCCTCCCTTTTTCGGAAAGCTGCATCACAAGGACTCTTAAACATAAGCAAGAAGAATAGCAACAACTCCGAGGCCCGGGCATTCAAAACGAAGCACAGAACTCTGCTGTACAGCCAAAGTCCCGCTGCCACGTGCAACGCGGTGCCTGCCCCCCTTCAGCCACAACCACCGTGAGCATCGATTCGGTGCTCCAGGGATAACGCTTCCCCAAGTCAGACTAAGGCAAGTACTCCTGGATATTTGTTCTCATCTGCCTGCACCAGCTTAACGGGCATCGCTTCCAGTTCTCTGGTAACCACTGGACTGCCACAAGCCCTACATTTAAGCTCAGCCACAGCAGGGCACTGCGCAGCCACCAGGCCAGCCGCCCGCACCATAATGTTAGTACAAGGTCCCTGGCACAGATCTGTATGTCAGATTACAAATTGAGCCCGGACACCAGTTCATGGTAGAGTTCAAGAATTAGCACAAAGAATTAGCCAAAGGCAACCGGAACGTGGTCATCCAGTTCAAAGGATGGAGATTCAGCAGTAGGGATACACACAGACCCTGACGACCTGGCCTCGGTGCCAGAAAACAAGCCCTAAAACTCGAGTTTACCAGTACAGATGTAATCTGCCTGTTCTAGTCTTCAGCAGAACAGATAAATCAACTCTTTTCTCTAGACACACTGCCCCACTGGCGTGCACCTGCAGTCTGGTTGCTCCACCACTCTATCTGAAGCGTGTACTCCAGGTTAGAGACATATGCAGTATATTTACCTTAAAACCCTGTATCTTAAACTTGTGTACTATATAGTATCAGCTTTTTACCTTAATGAAGCTTTTTACTTTAGCTGCAGGGACACCCAGCCATTGTCCCACAAAAAGTCACAAGTTAACAGTCATCTGCAGCTGCAAGTTTACTGAATGAGCCAGGAAATAAGAAAAGGTTGTTTATCAACAGTAACTTCCTCCCCGAAAGCGCTGCCCACACGGGGCACCCTTTCCTTACTTCACACGGCAATTCTGCTCCAATTAATAGCCATATACACCCAAGAGCAAGCATAGCTTGAGTCCCACTGAATCCACCTTATCCGCATACCTAACCTGAGGTCCTTCTACCAAACAGAAAGGCCACGCTTCTGATGCTTACCACCTTGTTTCCAGCTAATGCTGAACTGCTACAACAGATTAAGGTAATTCAAGTAGATATTACCTCGGTGGAAAGGGGAGAGCACATTCCCATCGACTCCCTTGCACTGGAGGACACCTAATTCCAAATAGCTGGTTAGGAAGACTAAACTGGCACGAAGCCAGATCAGCACCGTAACAAGAGCGATGGTTTTTTGCTGGTTTAGTTCCCTGGACTAACCTAGGAGCACCAGCGGTGAGGTGACAGAGAGAGCGAGGAGGCAGATGGGGGGCAGAATTGACACAAAACCATCAGCTGTGATGACCTTACGCTGCTGTTCAGCCACCGCAAGGCAGTTTGCCAGGGCAAGCAGGTCTATAGCCAGCTGCTGTCAAAACCCGCAACCCCAAGCCCCCTCCCCTGCACCTCCGTGCTGACACCTGTGACTATCAGGGCTCACTCCACCCTACAGCAAGGCAGCTTACGAAAGCTCAGCGAGTGAACTAACTCCACAAAAGAGCGCAGAGATGCAACACTAGGCTGATGAGAAAATGGAAGGTTTCTCAAGCTTGAAGAAGGTTTTATGTTACCTTTGAGGAGCAGAAGAATAGGGTACCTGAGAGCTGCCGTATTTCTTAATGCGGTTTTATAATATACCCTACAAACTTCAATCACCAGCAGCTGAGAAGCCAATATAAGCACACAAGCTAGGACAAGAATCAAAAGACATTATTTCAAACCAAAAACGCAGGGAAACTTTTTGAAGATTGGAGTTGGAGTTTGACCAGGATGTTTTAACATTCCCCCTGAATACACAAATAGAAGTATTTGCCAAAACTGAGGTTTTGGCAAGCATTTACTCATCTTTTCCTAATTTTGGCTGCCTCTGCTGTGAATCTAGGTATGCAACCCAGGGTAACATGTAACCTTCAGTTTTGATAAGTTTTCAGTGCAGCTTTTCTAAATACGTGTTTTAGCCTTTAAGTGGATTCTGGAAGAGATCAGTGGATGAACAGGAGTGCACATAGGCTGAAAAAGATCCAGTCCCACAAAGACCCTACACTGGAGATTCTTCCACTCTTTCTTCAAATTATTAAAAAAAGATACACAAAAACATACACAGAGAGGTACCAAAGTGTTCACCTGTGGGACAGGATCTTACATTCTTAAAATAGTTAACTGCCTCATATCTCCTGAAAGAGCAGCTATTTTGATGCCTTTCAAACTGTAAATACAAGGTCCAAATAAATTACTATTTATGAAAACAGTACTTGCAAGTCTCAGCCACAGATGCCTATTTACATTTGCTTTCTAGCCAAGCCTTTTCAAGTCTTGTTTTAACAGATACCTCTTCAGTTATGATAGAACCTGAACACCTCCCCCTCTCCATTAAGCAGATTCGAGTCCCCACTGCAAATACAGATCTCAGAAGCATGTGCTGTACTTCCACAATTCAACGCTTCTGTCCAGCTCCTGCAGGCTGCACTTAGTTTCCTCTATCTCACACTTGCCCCACTACTCAACATCCCTTTTCTTTTATCCACCCTCTAACATGCCTGCCCCACAGAGAAGCTACAATACACCCGTGCTGAAAACAGTACAGTAACAAAGACCGTCAGACTGGGAAATGAGGAGATAAAAATTCTCAATTTACGGTTTGCAACTCACTACCTGACCTGAGACAATTCAGTAGCTCCTACTGCAACAAGTTCTGCTGCATGAAAGACACTGATGCACCGAATACTGAAAAAACCCACTGTGCATGTCACTTGTTATCAGTCACGGCATTTCGCAAATACGAAGAGGTAATCTCTCCCCTACAAAGCTTCCCATCTAAATTTGTGCTTAGAAATATTCAGCAACCGGAGAACAGGTTGCAATTAATAAATAAATAAATAAAAATTAAAAAAAAAACAAAACCCGCAAGCGCGCAGCGATGGAACAAAGTTGCAGGCAGTGACAGGCCAGCAGCTCGCCCGGACCCTGCAGCCCTTCACCCCCTCGCACCCCACCGGGCTGACCCTGCAGCCCCGCAGGCAGCCGGAGGCCGAGGCTGCACCGACCCCCCAGATCGG
>JANZLQ010000017.1:29245940-29256298 GCA_026212715.1 Elanus axillaris | reverse complement strand
TCATCTCATCTCATCTCATCTCATCTCATCTCATCTCATCTCAGTCTCATCTCAATCTCATCTCTCTCGGTTCCGCTACATCTTCTGACAGCTGACAGCAGGGTCCCCCATGCTTTTTTGAGCAGAAAACGTTCCAGTGGGCATCTAACCAAAGGGCCTGGATTTATTTCCTGATGAACATCCACCCCAGTGGCTTCCATTCAATTTATTCCACTTAACGCTTTAAATTACTGCTGGGGCTGAAGTACTCTGAGATCTTCACTAGCCTCTTATAATCCGTTTGGTGGCTGTATCTGCCCCCACCCCCAGGAGGAACACTTCCCTCCTTTTTCCATGCTTTCAATTTGATGCTCCTTTAAAGGTTTCCCCTCATTACACACAAAATTCCTTGGCGGTGTTTGAGCCTAGTCTCATTTCCTCAGCAGAGCTGTCATGCAAGCCTTCGGCCATCCACTGTCTTCATCTTTCAGTAAAAAGTCTTTCAGACTTTTTGGCGGCTATCACCACTGACAAGCTGAAGGGGATGATTAAAACCTGTAAGATTGACTCTTCTTCTGTTGCTATAATTATGGACAATATTACTGATAAAATTCAACCTCAGTTTTCATCCAAGGTTTAGTCTGAATCTCATCTTGTCAGTACATTGACTATTCTTTTCTCCTAAAGTACGTACACTTAGGTCTGATGTTTTCCCCATATGTTATGCAGGTGTCTCTGTTCTGTAGCGTGGCCACCTCAAACTCTGTCCTCATGTTAACTGCACCTAATCCCATTCATGAGGTCTCCAGGTATGTTGCCGTTGTTGGAAGGATGTCCTCTGGAAACTCGGATGCTCTTGTCCTAGTATTTTGCCACTGAAAACTCTGATGCTCTCTTCCAGCTCTTGGGTGGGGTTTAGGTGGTTCTGCTTGCATTCACAGTGTGAATTCAAAGCGAGATGAGCACTCGTAGGAGAAAGAAACTTTGATTCCTACTTCTTCCCTTCCCTTAGTATTTCTTCTGAGACTGAGGGAAACTAAGAAAGAAAGTACTTCCCGAGTGCGGACAAGTGCGGAATGTGTGGGAAACCAGTGGCTGCTGTGTGCCTCCACCAACATTGCTCTTCAAGGATCAGCGCTTGACTGTGAGTATACCCACAGTGTGAATAAGCATATAGGCAACACATTTGAAGGCAGAACAGCTACAAATAATTAATTTATCCTTCTGCTGGCATAGAAGTTGGGACTGAGGCGACAAACGACAAGTATAGTCTTCCAAACAGAGTCTCAATCTGGGGAAATTCATTGGGGAGGAGGTCTCAAATCACCACAGTCCCAGTGGACAGATCGCTTGGAACGTCTGAAACCTGCTGCAGCATCACGAGATGTGCCATGGAGCATGCTTGGGCATGGAGAGGTCAGGGTCACCCCACCATCTTCTTGCAGAACAACAAATGTTAGCAAGACAGCAATGCACAGGAACAGCGTATAAGAAATAATAATAGTGGCATGGCTCTCTTGCTAAAAGCCATGGAAGACTGAGTAGAGAACCTGACGAAAAAAGTCACTAGAGAGAAGTGTAGGGCAAGGGAGCTGAAGAGGCATTGGGGAGAAAAAGAATGAAATTCTTGCATCTTTGCACACCTACAGTAGTACAGGGAAAAGTCCACAGGGTGTCATCAGAGCATCAAGGAACAGCAAAGAAACCCCAGCCCCCAAAAAAAACCTTTCCTGCACAGCTTTTGTCTTGGGAAATCCACGCAACATATTTATAGTGGCCGTAGTCACCTTTGAGCTGAAATACTTGAGAATCTACCCAGTCGTAAAAACATTTAGCTCTTTTGCAATTTTTTATAGCAAGTACTTTACAAAGTACTTACAATCTCAAAGTACTTTACAAAGATGATAATAAGCTTTAGCACTGTGTTAGCAATAGGAAAATTGGGATTCAGAGCAGCTTGCTCATCATGACTCAGGAACAGGCTCAGGAGGAGAGACGAGCTCTCCCGAGAGCCAGGAGTCCTGGCGGTCTTTGTGTTCCCTCTGTACACGCTCCTGGGACAGGCAGGAGAGCAGCAGCCTCTACCACCACCACCAAGAGTGGTGGGACGGGACCGAAAGAGAAGCAGGGCTCAGCGACAGCAAATGTTACCGGTTTTCTGGAAGGAGACTGAGATATAAAACGTTTGGTAAACCTTGCTTTGAGCTACCCTTGCCTATCTTAACCACACCTCCAGATGTTTTGGAGGTTTCAGAGACAAGGCACTGTCTGGGTGGCTCATTCTTCACACACAAGAGGAGAGCAAGAAGAAGAGGAGCCAGGAGCTGTATAAATTTCCCCAAACACATCCTTCTGCCCTTGGCACGCGAGACTGAGGGGTGGCCATGTCACCCCCCCGTCCTTTCCCAGCACAGACGTCGTTTTGATGACCCTGGCTCTAGCACCCAGTTCCACTTCAGACACAGAGTCCTAAATTCAAAGCACTTACTACACGACGAGAACCGGCTCTGCAGCTGTCCCTCGCAGCAGTCGCTGGCTATGGAGTAACCCAACGCGTGTCCTGCAAAGTGCCCGCTCCAAACCTCTCCCGTGTCTTACCCGCAGGGAGCTGCGATGGTTCCGCAACCAATTACCCCTGCCCAGCGGGTCTGGGCCCACTAAAACCATCTTCTAAGAGTTTGAAAGCAGAGCTGGATGCTCTTCGGGGAGTAATTATCTGTAGTTGTTGCAGGCTGAGGACTTGGCTGGGTAGCCATCTGCCTTCACCCCACCACGGTCACCCTCTGTTAGCGTCGCACAAGCTTCTTGCTGGTTCTTCTGCAGCTCTTTCAATCGTGTCTTCGAAGGGATTTCCATCTCCAAGAGACTCTGAACACCGGGGGTTACGTCAGTATTTATTTAAGTTGTAAGTAGCTTCTCTACTTCCGTGCGTCCCTGATCTTCACCACCACAAACCGGCCACCCAAGCGTACCTGGCGTGTGTTGTGTCTTTGCTAGTTCAGCTTCTACCTCTCCTGATCCTTCCGTTTGTACCATGCTTGTGGCTCTTGGGCCCCTCACACTTGTACTTTTTTCTATGTTGTACCTGGACACGGCAGTCACGGAGGGGCAACGAGCCTCCGTGGGCATTTTTCTTCAAAGGTGGGGTGTAGAAGTTTGGCCCCTTTAAAATATCGACTTAGGTTCGTCACTGAAAATGTAAACATTGGCATATAGAACCATACAAATCTTAGGAATAAATTTTAGATTTATGACAAGAAACGTCCTGTGGATTGTAGTAAGAAAGAAACCAAAATTGTTCTAGTGAATTTACCCTAAAATTTACAGATTTCAGTTAAAAATAATAATCTGTTTTGAACTGTCAGTAGACGGGACATAGCTCTTTAAAATCATGTTTCTATAACCTGGTTCAGTATTCTCGTAAAACTTGGAGCGTCCTGTGTACTGCTGTAGGACTACAAGGGATGGTTGTTCCAGGGAAGCAGAGAGATCTTCAACCTGAGAGAAGGTTCTGCTCGCTGCTAAAGAGTGTCATTCATTATCAAAGAAACTGCAGCAGGCGTTTGTAAAAAGACAAACCAACCCCAAAGAACAAGGAGACAAATCACAAACCAAAATCAAGCTAAGGCGGAAAACGTAGACGCTCCTGGGTATTTTCTGCATTGCAAATGTTACGAAGTCGGATCATCAATATTCATGAAATGCAGTAGCTGAGGGCATCCAGGCGCCGCACAAACCTTGAGCACGCTCGTGCCCTCTTGCCACGGCTGGCGGGGGGACACGCAGGAGAGGGAAACAAAGACGGAGGAATCGTTCATATTCCTTACGCCGAACCAGCAGCTGCTCTCAGGGCTGATGCTCTGCCACCGGCGTGGGAAAAAGCCAACGGCCCCAAGTCTGTAAGAGCATTAACCAGACACTGCAGGATTTGCAAGGGAAGAGTATTGTTGGTGATTGGAGCATTTTTACCTGCCTGAAGTCACCTTCTTGTCCCCTGGGATATAGCGTGTGCATTGCCAAAGCTGACATTTCAGAATGTTTTTGGCAGTTATACTTGGTGTGGAAAAATCCTTTGCCCTTCTCTGCACCCTTCATGCACGATTTCTGAACTCCTCTGAGAATAAGTGGAGCTCCTGACTGCGTGGCGATGCTTATAATTTGTCATTTTCCTCTTTTTGTTCTCTCTGTGTTACCTGGGGACCTCGCTCTCCGATGTGCTCGCAGGCTGCCTTGGGTGGCAGCGGAGAGGTAAATCGAACATGGCAAAACCCGACGTTCTCCCTTCCTTGTCTCGTCCCTCTCCGTTTCTTCCCGCTCTGCCCTGGGTTCGGCCATCCTCCCAAGTGCCCAGACTGTACCTTGCAGTAATTTCAAATCACAGAATCCCATAAAATAGGATTGGAAGAGATGGTCAGGGGTTATCCCGTCATCCCTTGCCCGCCCGTGTGATTAACTGCCTCCTAAACGGTTCTTGACAGCTGTCCGTCTAATCCGCTCCCCAGTCTCCCGTGGAAGCCGTTCTCCGTTATACGTGTGTGAACTATCCTAGTGCTGTGTTATCCGTGGGGGCTTACCACAGTTTTCCGGAACGCTAATCTAAATCTTTCTTGCTGTGTTTTAAGGCCAGAACTTCTTGTCCTGTCTCCTTTTGGGAGCTAAAACAGCTTTTGCAGCAGTCTTTTCCAGTAATTGAAGATCAGGGTTACCTCTCCCCATAGTCTTCTAGCCCTAGCTGGAAACCACCCTGCTTCTTTCAATCTGTCATGTTTTCACATCATTCCCACTGATTTCTGGCAAAATCTTTCAAATGGTCCCCTTCTTGGTTGAAAAACGGTGCCCGGCATGGCTCACCCATGGAAGTGCTGGGCTGAAGGAGAACAAATCACATTTCTGTCTCTGCCTCCCTACAGCCCGTTTCTTTTGGAAAAATCTGCCATCATTAACTCCACTTCAGCCTCACATGCGTGAGCGTGTCAGAGGTTCACCAAAATCTCTCAATATGTCATAGTTTGCGCCTCCTCCCTACCTGCAAGGTGTCTTAGCGGAAAATTACGTTGGTTTCATGTGATTTGCTTTGGACCAAACCACCTTGGCTGTTACTTTTCACCTTGTTCTCCTGTGGATACTTACAGACGGATTCTGCTGACCCATTCAGTGTCTTTTCAGGAGTCGAAGTTAGGTTGAGTACGTAATTCCCTGTGTCCTCCTTTCCCCCATTTTAAAGACATTCTTTGTGTTTGTCCTGTTCCAGTTGGGACACTTTCCCTGTTCTTTATGAGTTCCCAAAGCCCCTTACTTGCAGCTCCAAGATTGCTTTAACAACCTCCCTATGTACATTGGTGTGAATTAAATCAGACCTGGCCAATTTGGAAGCATCCAGTATGTATGAGAAATCTTTAACCTACTGTTTTCTTATTTTAGCCTGAGTCCTCAGCCCTTTTTCGCTGACATTTATTGTAAGCCATCTATCTGATCGCAGCTGACCTTTTAAATGAAGACCGAAGCAAAAAAAATGATTGCATGGTTCGTTTTTTCCTCTAGTATTATCATTCATTCCCCAGTGCATAATGATGAAGAATCCTTTGATTTTTTTTCCTCCTCCTACAAATGCACCTACGGATTGACACCTTGTTCCCTTTCCTTTCCCTTCTTATCATGGGTCTTGTCCCTAACCTTGTCCACATCCTTGCCCCTGTGCCCGCAGGCACCCAGGCTGCCCATGGGACACGCACACAGAGGCAGCTCACAAGGAACGGCCGGAGTTAAACCACGCTCTGGGGAGCAGAGGGAGCAGGAGCGATATCCAGCATCAGCTGCCCGCGCTTCTGGAGTGTCGCAGGGGTTGCCAGGACAGGTCAGACTGCCAAGGACAATCTCACAAAGCATGGGAATGCAGTGCCTTTGCAGTGTTTTCTGAGTAAGAGCTTCGTTAACGCGCAAGACGTAAGAATTTCCCCATTTTCCAATGGCACGGGGAAAAATGCAGCAGCACTTGGGAGATGCCCAGTCTCTTCCCTGCTCAGCATTGCTGCTCCTGAGACAGGGAGGCTACCCAAACTGCCACCAGCAGCTTCGATTCACCTGAATGTCCATGGGCCCTTCCTTGCTGTAACTCTCCCCATTGAATCTCACTTCTTGCTCTTACCCCCAGGCTCTTCCCTCTGCAAGAACCACCTTCCCGACGCGTGCGATGTGCGGGTGCTCCTGGCCAGCTCTCCCAGCCGTCTCCAGCCTCCTCCTTTGCCCACCTCCCGTGCTGCGCCCAGTGCAGCTGCAGACCTCGCCGAATCGATGCCGATAAAGCAGACTGTGCCAGGGCCCGTTCCTGGCATCGGCGTCACTAAGATGGAAGGAACTAGGTGAGCATGTAAAATGAAATCCCCCCCAACCCAAATCAACTTACCGATTTTCAATAGGCCTCTCCACACTCTTGGAATTCATGCGACTTTGAGAGAGTGAGCTCCTACTTAGCAAAACCAGCTTTTGCTGCTTAGACCTTCTCCTAGTGAAGCCTCCTGCAAATTACAGGCGCTTCAGTACAAACGCTCCATCTGATACGGAACAGGAGAAACACACAGAGATACCCAGACATCGGTACCCCTGTTTGCACAGCAGCAGGAGCCCAAATCCCAAATCCCTGTCTCTAAACACGCACAGGTCCCACCGAGCACGGCACGCGATGCGGAGCGGCGCTTAGATTAACGCCTCGGCTGCAGCACCGCGGTGCCGGTGGGTTCCAGGCAGCTGGAGCTGCGGATGAACGAGGCTGCGGACGCCCTTTGCAATGATGCTCATTCTTTATTGGTGTCATTGCCAGGTTTTGAAGGGTGCTGGCGCTTTCTGGTCGTTCCCAGCACTGGGTCAAAGCTACATTACAGCATATTGAAGAGGTGTCCATCCAAAGCCAGAGGGAGTGTGAGATTAATGACCTCTCTCCATACAGTATGTATAATATATATATATTTATAATATGTCCTGTATATTCATATGTATAGAGTGACAAGGATGGGCCACCATAGAGTAAACTTTTGATTTCTAAATAAATCACCAGAGCAACAGGCACAAAAATTTGGTCCTAATCAAGGCCCTCACCTTGTCAATCAATCCGAAACAGACCCGAACCCACCCCCTTGCAAAAAAAACCAAAACCCAAAAAACCCATCCAAACCTGAAAACCAAAATAACTAAACAAACAATTGAACAACAACAAAAAAAAAAAGCCCCAGCCCAGCCCTGTCCCCCCCCTCTGGGATTTGCCCCCTGTACAGTCACTCACATTGACGGTAAATAGATCCCTTGGCTACACGCGCGCGCACCCACACACACCTACACACACTCATATGTAAATACACACGCACCAACATACAAAGACCAAAGAACATTACAAATATACATCTGAGGTTGCTGCAGCGATGCGGAGAGGCTGCGGAGCCACCCGAGGCAGAGGGAAAGCGCCGCCGCGAGTGAGCTCGGCCTCAGCCCGAATCACCAGCATCTGCTTACAACCTTCCTCGGGGTTTGTGCTAAGGAGGTCGGGAGGTTGTCGGCAGCGGTGGAGCGAGACAGAGCGATCGCCGGGAGATCACCGGACCCACGCGCACGATAGATGCGTTACAAGCAGCACTTGGACGTTGAAAGCAGCTCAGCCCGTCCCCTGCACCGGGTATACGGATGCCCGTCCTGTGCTCTGCTGGAAGGGCTTCCACGTGGATCCCACCGTGCCCAAAATCCTGCTGGACCTGGACCTGTCCTTTGCCATGACACAGATGAGGACCAACGCGTGCCATGGGAGATGGGTGTGGAGAACATCCACCCTTCAACGGGATGCTCCATGGCCTGGGGCAAGCCGGGGGGATTGAGAGGACACCATCAGCTCTTGAGCTTTGTCTCCCATGCCCTGGGTAGAGAACGGAGGTAAAAGAGACTGTCGCCAGTTCATCAGCTTCGGGCTCCACGAGCTGCTGATCTGGCTGAAGGTGAACTTGGGGCAATTAGAAAACAAGGACGGGAGGAAAATACATTCCTGCAGGCCACCCTGCAGACAGCTTCTCCCCTTCCTGAGGTCTGTGCTTCCTGACGCCGACTCCCAGATGCTATCCTGAAAACTAAATAAAGAACCAGGTCTCTCATCCACCGTGTTTCACGGGGCCAGAGCTAGCTTGCTCCAGGGGGTGCACACGGACAACGCCCCGGCTGCGGGCGGTACCTGCGGACAGAAGGACCTCACCCCAAGCCATGGAAGGGACCGATCTCTCGCTCCTAAAACACCTTCCTCCCGCTCCCTCCTCCCCAGGCTGAGCACTGACCAGACCTGGCTGCGGCTTGAAGGGAGTGAGCTCAGTCCTGGGAGCAACGTCGGCTTCCAAAATCGTCTACAAGCCAGCTGCTGGGGTGGGGGAGAAGGGGACAAAGACTTCAAAGAGGCAGACGGTGTTACGGGACACAGGCAGGGAAGATGGTGGCAGAGGGCAATGATCAAGAAGACGCCAGAAGACAGTCCCGACCTGCACATCGTCTCAGATGTGCCGTCACAGGGACTGGCCTCGGCATACATCCCTTTGAAGACCCGTATCCTCCCATGTCAACCAGGGGCTTGCTCCCTCATTCATTAGGATCTTGTCAAACAAACGGATCTCCCCCACCTCCGCACATCCAGAAGCCATTCTAGGGAAACCACAGCTGCTGGCCTGGTACTGCCAGGAATGGTCTTCAGCAAGGACCCACATTCCCTCAGTCGAACTGCTGAAAGCTGAATCACTCAGGAACACAGAGTGATGTCCTGGCATCTACGCACGCTGCTGCCTGGGATGGGTTTCAGGTCGCCGGAGTGGCCTTATGGCTTGCCCCCTCCTATCCATTACCTGTTTCACGTCCATCTCTCCATGACCCACGGAATAACCAGGAAACTTCTCCCAACTACAAGGTGACCTCCACATGGTACTACCCAGCCCGGAGGACAGCAATGTTGAAGTCACTCCTCTGGGCATCACCATCGTGTCCTGCGTTTCTTCGTTGCCTTTAGTTGCCAGGATGGTGGACACGCTCACCTCTGGTTTCACTTAGGTAGTAGCATCGCTCCCCAGACTATGTGTGTCTTTGGCAGGGGTGGGTGGAAGGGGACGGAGATTTCCATCTCCCGTTCTTGCCGTAAGGAGTTAAGCACCCACTTAGTCAGGGATGGGAGCAAGTTGGGTGTCAGGCAACTGAAGAGGACAGGGCCAGCCATCTCCAGAGCGTGGCACAGGTGAACGGAGTCCCAGCGCCACCGGGACTGACTTGGTTTGGTTAATCTGCAAGCCCTCTCTGTGAATGGAGCTGACATTCCTGGAGTGACAGCCACGGCAAGAAGTCAATGAGATGTCATTGCTGCCACCGGTGCTGATGCAGGCTGGAGAGTCCCTCTGGGCCTCTGACAAGCCCAGCGCAAGCTGCTTGCCACCACGACGTCTCCAAATCCTTGTAGAAATCACCAAATTCCCTGGGATCCAGCAAAGCAAACGCAGGACCAGTGTCCAGGGCTGCCTCGCCTTCTGCCAAAGCCACCAGAGAGGGGCACGTGGTCTCTCCTGCCTGCTCTGCGGATCACGACGGTGAGCAGTACGCCGACGGTGCCCACCTTGGCAGTGTCCCGGTGCCCCAGCCCAACCCAGCCTTGGATGTCCTCCAGTCCAAACGTACCTCCTGACTCTGCGCATCAACCACTCCATAAATAAATAGGTTAAATAAATAAAGTGACAGATCCAGCTCGGGGAGGGGCGGGGCAGAAGGAAGGACAGGGCAGCTCCCCTCGCCCCGGGGGCTGTTTGTGAGCGTCTCACACAAACACACGCGCACACAAAGTAGCTGAAGACAAAGACGAACTGGGACCGGTGGAGATGCTGCCGGCTGGGGCCCCTTCCTCGGCCGTCGGCAGGGCACAGTCCTCGCTGCGAGGCGGTGTGGGGGGCGAGGGGGTCCAGGACGTCACTCCTGAGCTGGCATCGTGGCAGCGCACGGGGAGCTGGAGGTGAGGGAGACATGCGTGGTTGAGGATGGCAGTGACCGCGGCGTCTGGCACCTGGATGGGGAGACGAACAGAAAAAACTTGGTTTCCTTCTCCTTTCCCTTCCCCTGCCTCCGCTACCCCTGAAATCCAGCCATTTTCTCAGTCGTTTGCTATGCAGGCAGCACCAAAGGACACCCAGTGTCGGGCAGGACGATCTCTTGTGTCTTACCATCCAGGATATATGTATATCATCGAATCACAAGATGGTTTGGGCAAGAAGGGACCTATAAAGGTCCCTCTAGTCCATCCCCACGGCTACGGGCAGGGACATCTTCAACCAGAGCAGGTCGCTCAGAGCCCCGTCCAACCTGACCTTGGACGGTTCCAGGGACGG
>JANZLQ010000017.1:29176616-29223082 GCA_026212715.1 Elanus axillaris | reverse complement strand
CCTCTCTCCGCTTTGCCTCGCAGCTTTCGGTCGGGTTTTCCTCTCGTGCGTCAGCCCCCCGCGTCCGAGTGCCCCCGAGGGTCCCCGGGGACCCCCTGTCCCCACCCTTTCGCCTCCTCGCTTTCGACACGAAATCCTCGGAGAGCCGGCCGCCCTGGTCACACCCGACACCGGCTTCGCCTCTGCTGCAGGGAGGAACGGTTTGGTTTCTCTCCGCAGTTGAGCGCAGCAGCTTTCTCCACTCTGGCTGACCCCGAGCGACCCTCTCCTTCCCTCCCTTGGGGGGTGCGCTGGCAGCTTGTCCCCCGCACCCTCGGCCAGCTAACAGCGAGAGCCCACCTGGCTCCTTCCGTCATCGGTTAATCTCTAGCCCCCTGCACGCAGGAGGGCGGTGGGGTTGCCATCCCTGCCACGGTATCTTCAACGCTATTGATGTGGCTTAGCAGAAATGATTACACTTGTGGGTGGGGTCTGTTTTCTCACCCAACAAAGCTGTCCTTCCCTCCTCCGGGAGTGAGCCGCTGGGCTTCTGGCAAAGCTGACTTTAGCCCTTCGTTGGCGTGCCGCTCCTGACTAAGGTAGTTTCTGTGACATCGCGAAGGAGAGCTGTGTGTTTTCCTAGGCTTTCCTCTCTCCATTTAATCTGTGCTGGGAGACAGGCCTTGTACCTAATGTCCTTTCTCCCTAGGTTTATCAGAGAGTTTTGCTTTTCTCCTCCTGAACGCTGTCTTGTTTTGCAGATGAAGAGTTCAGGTCAGCAGCTTCTAATCTTCCTGGTGACTGACTCTGGCAGTTTAAGAGAATTCATGCCTCCACTCTTTCTTGCAGTACCCACTGGTGTAATGTGTGCAGATACCTACCGTGCATCTGGAAAAAACCAAAATCTTTGGGGGGGGTGGCTTTATTGATATAAATCCCTTAAATGATTGGCCATACAGCTGTTCACCAAGGGTGGGAGAACATACAGTGTCAATGTAAATTGTGGTGCTGGGTGTAAGCACGCACCCATGTGCTTCCTCATCGGTGTTGAAACGTCACCCCAAAAATTGCAGCTACGACTACAAGACATAAGAAGACACTCTTAAGCAAGCCTCGGGTAATTGGGAGTGAAAGAAAGTATATTTGGGGGACAACTAAGTGTCAAGACACAGTTGTTGCCTGAAAGCTCTTTGGGCCCGAGCTCAGGGTTTTGCTTAATTGTTTTGAGGGGGATGGGTGTCTGACAGTCACTTTATCTTGTCTCTTAACATTGCATACCTTGACTATTGAAGGCTGTATTTATTTTGCTGCTGTGGCTGTAGTGTAATTATGTGCTGCTTGGCAAATTCTTGCCTGGATCACATGGCGTTTGTTGCTTTCTGACTTTGCTGGGAAGGTTTATTTCAATTCTCAAACTTAAAAATAGTCAGTGTCTTAGTTAAGAAGTCAGCGGATATAAGGTGGCTCTTGC
Source organism: Elanus axillaris (assembly GCA_026212715.1). NCBI lineage: Eukaryota > Metazoa > Chordata > Aves > Accipitriformes > Accipitridae > Elanus > Elanus axillaris. The sequence continues at coordinate 29,221,632 of JANZLQ010000017.1, read as the reverse complement.
TCCAGAGAACTTGTGCTTTTAGTGATCAGCGATTTTTAGTAATTGGTAGCTCAGTAATTAGTATTAGTTCTTGGTCTAAATGCAGTTTTTGAGTATTTGAGCAGAGTATCATCAGGTTTAGTAGTGAGTGTGCACGTGCAGAGCTTGGAAGCATTTCTGAACAGTCAAACCAATTTAGACCAGTAGGTATTTATTTCTGGAGAAACTGTTTGTAGTGCATCTACACCGGAAGACAAGTTTTATTTCCTAAGCTCTGAACTAAATGGCTAGGTACGGTGGCTGTGAACACCGCTTGATGACTGGTAGGTGTGTCAGACTTGTGTCTTCACGGTGAGATTTAGTAGATTTTGGGGTATGAAGGGGTTTGCTGTGTGGTGCTGAATTCCAGGTGCTTACCTGCACAAAGGTGGCATAAATGTATTGTTTCCTTAGTTCTTCTGAAAGTAAATGGTTAATGAGGAAACCTGCTCTGAAGGTGTCCTGTGCAAGCAGTGTCAGTGGAAGGGGAAACTGTACATTAGCACCTTTAAAAAGCAGCCCATCGGTGAAGGGAAAGATCTTGAACTGGGTTAAAACACTCGTCCACTTAGTTGTTCTCCGCATTATTGCAACAAAGCGATTGTGTTATCTCGGCTTACCGCTGGTAACTACAGTTTTCAGACTTTCTCAGGTTTTCCTCTGCTGCAGCGGTGACGGCAGCAATGGCAATCCAGGAACGTAACAGAGAGCCTGGAAAAGTGCTTTGCCTGGTGGTACCTGCTGGTCATAAATTGCCCTGCAGCAGCTGCACAACTTGGGCTGGTTTTGTAGCCGGAAGAGGAGAGTTTGAGGAAAAACCTCAGATGGAGTCTTTGACCTGTAGCAACAAGGAAATACTACTTCCAAAGCACTCGTGTACACAGTCGATGACATTGAAGGTGACTGGCTTATTGGCCAAATCTCTCCTTATATTTAAAAAAAGTAATGCTTGGTAGCTTGTTAACTCTGATTCATGCTTTTGAGTTTACACTGAGCTCCACCAAGAACCTGAGATAGTCAGGCATGTAAAATGTACAGTAGTACTGCTGGCTGTAAGCAGGGAGTGGTTCAGTCTTTCTAATCTTTATGGGAAAAGGTGGGTCTCAAAGAATATTGAAACTAGCCTGTGTATATAAAAGAGGAGCAGGGGGAAGTGTTTTAAAACCAAAGGCTCGTCTGCATATGTAAGTGAAGATACAATAATAATGCATTTCTACTTAATGTTAGTAACTTACATTCACTTACTTTCATCTTTCCACATTTTAAGGACTGATGAAGCATGATCCATGATGGCAGTTTGGATATAATTTGCTATAGGTGTAATTTGGTATACTCTCTTTAACATTTGACTTGGAATCGCTTCAATCTGATCTTTCCTGCTAAAACACAGTGAAGCTTTTGGATGTGATGAGGTGCATGTGTGAATGATTTCATTACCCTGTCTAGAGGTACTATAAATAATCCAGATGGCTCTTCTGCCAGAATCCCTAAGTCATCGTAACCTCCCTACAAAGAGCAGGGACCTTATCCTCAAATGCTGTGTTGCTGTTTTCAGGCAGAAAGGGAATAAATTATAGAAGACTTAGTGTGTCACAAACCATTTGTAGTTTTAATAACTCTTCAGTAATTCTCTGATGCAAAAGTCATGTTCATGGTATAATTTTTTTTGAGAAATTGTGGTGACTTTTCAGTTGTGCTCTACAGATGCTCAACAGTTGGGTCAGGCCTGTCAGGGGTAGCTGTTCCTCTGGGCAGTGGTGTTGCTCCCTGGTGCTCCTAAGCACTGAGTATTGGAGGCTTCTCTTAAACGGACCGCTGCCTGGTCTGCCCTCTCTCCAAACACTGCTAATTTTAGTACTTTCTGTTCTGCCATTCATGCTACCAGCAGATTTTCTTTATTTTTAATATTAAAAGTGTTAGTGTAAGTAGCTTCCAGTCAGTGTATACTTGAGATCTTAATTTTCTTTAGTAATTTTTTTATTGGCATTCAATGTGTCAAGTTAATGACAGCTTGAAGTGAACTGTTGAAAAATGATCTGTCAGAGCTCTGGGGGCATGCTTTGTGAAGGTGTTCAGGGTCAGCAGGTAAAGCACTGGCCTTTGGTGCCTGGACATAAGCAGCAGGTAGGGAGGACTGTTCTTGGAGGGATGTCCGTCTAAAAATTTGAATGTCAAACCTGAACTCAAGCATGTAATTGCTATTGTTTGACTAAGTAAAATGCAAATTAAGATGAGTCACAAAAAATGTTTTCTCATGAAATCTGACTACCTCTAGTAATGTGCTCAAGAGAATAAAGTGTATGTAATTGTTGTGAGTTTCCCTCTAAATGCTACTGATGTAGGTAAAGCTTTTATGGATCTTAAACCATACTGAAGATACATTTGTGTTCTTTATTTCTGGTCTTTGCTCACGCTGTCTGTAACTCCACAGATACAAAGAGAGGGAGGGAAAGCAGTACGAGTGTGCAAACCTATTGTTTTAAATGCGAAGGTATATGAAAATGACTTTCTGAGGAAATCCTTTTTTTCTCAGTTTTTTTCATTTCTTTGGCCTTTATTAGAAGTCATTTTGAGTTGCTAAGCACTTGCTTTGCAATCATTGCATATTGATACATTTAAGCAGTGGAATTTTTTAAAAATAAGTTCTTGGATATAAGAAATCGTAAATATAACAAGTTTCCTCATACATCTTACGAGGATTTCTTTGCCCATGATTGTGATATATTAATATTGGAAAGGAAGGAGTGCCAGCCATAGAATGGGGAAAAACTTGATAGACTGTGGGAACACAAACTAGGCAGAAATTACGTTTTGAATTGTGAAAATTCTTTTGGCTCTATGGTAGCTGCAACGAAGTTTGAAAACCAAGTAGTTTCTGGGGTCCAAAAAGAGAGTGTTACTACAGCAGCTGGAAGTACTGGCTTGATTTTTCCTTAATATTCCTTTTTTGTCTCATAGCTTGTCGGCTTGTTGGAGCAGCAAACAACTTTGAGTTTTGCTTGTATTGTGCCCAGGCTGTGGGTTCAGTCCGTATCTGACTCCTGGCATGGAGCAGGTAAATTAGAAAAAAACCAACCCCCAAACTAACGAACCACCCCTCCACCAAAAACCCCGCCCCAACTCCTATTTAGTCATTTCCATGACATGGAGTCCAGAAATCATCAGGCAGCAAGAGATGCAAAAATCATTTCTACATATAGGTAATTGAGCTGTAAAACTTTGTCATGGGAAATTTTGGAGGGCAAAATATAAATCGGTTCAGAATGAAAGTAGACAATTGAAGTGGATCCATCAGCGACTGTTGGACGTGATGCTCTGGATGCCATCTCAAGCTTGCAAGTCCCCTCAGCTCTTGGTTGCTGGAGGCTGAACAAGTATTCTTTGGCCTAGAGAGAGTGGTCCTCCTCACCTCTGCCTGCTCGGGACACCCAGCAGAAGGGTTACAGAGCAAATTGGACTTAGGGTGTGATACGGTATGATTGAGGGTGCTTTGTTGTTTGTTAATCTAGGGCTGTGGATAATAAGCAGCAGTTTTGCTTGTGCATGCCTCGCAGCCGTGATGAGAAGCATGTGGATGACTACAGTGAAGAGCTGAGGAGCTGAGCTGGCTGGAAACTTTTTTTTTTTAACATAGCAATTTTTTCAGCTGAGCTGGATCAGTTTCCTGATCTGGCTTCTTATGTTACCATATAAATCCGTACTGGCAGAGTGTATAGGGCATCTGGGGACGTGGAAGCACTGGAATAGGCGACACTTGTGCTGAAAATTCACTTTTAGGGTTGCAGTTCCACGATGCAAAGGGCTTGGCAGCAGCACCAGTGCCTAGTGTTCCCTTCTCCCTGCCCCCAGTATGAAGCAAACCCTAAACTGGGCTTGCTTGTCTCCCTGTGCTGCTGCTGTCACTGCCTCAGGGCAAAAACAGTTGGTGAAGGGTGAGAACGCTGCAGAACTCCTTACTCAGGCACATACCTGTGTGGTGGCAGCACGGGACACATAGCCCTGCTGCTCCTTTTTCTGTTTGTCCTTGCACTGACATGCTATTTATGTTCAACTGAAACTAACAGGCAGCTGTTACCTAAATGTGCTAAGTATGATCAGAAGACGTGGAGACAAATGGGAAGGAGTGTGCAGAGGAGGTTGGCTGCTCCAATTAAGCTAGCGCTGTGTCCAGGAGGAGACGGAACTGTCACTTCAACAATAAGTGGTGAAGATAAAGAGTGGATGAAATCGCGAACATTTTCTAGGGTAAAGTGTGTTTCAGATTTGGAGCGCAGGCCTGTAGCTTCTTGTGACAGGCTGTTCGTATGATCCATGGTCTGCTCTTGAATTTTACAAGACCAAATGAAATGCATGTTGGTGTTGGTAGCAAACTTGCCCAGGAACTGCTAAGCAGGGATACAGCCTTCATTTTAAGAAACCCAGGGCTATTTTTTAGTGTCTTGTTGAGTGATAAGCACAACTGGGGGTGCAGAGAAGCGATTTCCTTGTGACTTCTTGATTTACCTCTTTCGAAAGAAAATCTGTTACTCCCCTCTCTTTATCCTGAGAAAATGCTTAATCTGATCTACCGTTAAAGTTAATATTTAATTAGAGAATTGGTTGAGAGTATCCTATCTTGAAGGGTTTTTTTTTTTTTTTAGGTTGTGCTAAGCAGATGTTGCTGCCTTTAGTCCAGCGGTGCTGCATGTGCGAGGTTTTGTCTTGGCAGGCCGTGCTCGCTGTACCTGCTCCTGGCAGCCCTCGGGAGCAGGGTGTGGGCTGCTTCCACTGGTGGCAACGGGTGGCAACAGGTCGCTCTTGTGCTCCTCCTTTCTGGAGCTGGGGAAAGGCAGCATGTTCTTGCTTGTTAGCGGCACAGCAGAGGAAGAGCTGGAGAATCTCGGGAAGGATGGCGTCTGGGAATGGGCTGCTCCTGACAGGAAACTTCATCCTGCCTGGGGTTGAGAAATGCCCAGGAAAGACATTGGGTGAGAGCAGGTTGCACGGATTCCCCTGGCAGCGGCAGCCGGCGCCTGTTTTGCTCTGTGACCTTCTTATGACACGTGGAGAAGGGTTTCAGATGGTGTTGGTTTTTTGTAACCCTTGCGAGGGGGTAAGGTACTTCAGAAATGCTCTGTGAAAAATGAGCTTGTCAAATTCTGGGTGCTGTGGGAATTCCCTGTCTGGCCCTGAGGAGACAGGAAAGAGACCAGAGCTGCTGCTGCAAGTTGTCTTGAATGTTTTGTGTTTTGGTACAACTTAACTGTGTGGGTTTTTCTCTTCTGCGTGGGTTTATCTAGAAGTCTTGTGTGGGTTTAACTAGAAGTCTCTGCATGTTTTTGTTCTTTTCTGTAGCTAAAACAACTCAAGGCTCTCTTTCCCACTGGGATTGTGACTGTTTTATACTGCTAACCTAGAGAAATACCTATTTGTGTCTTGCGTTTCCAAAATCTGACTTAACACTCCTTGAGAAAGACCTGCTTGCCTGATTCTGTTAAGTATGGAATACCTACACTGACATCCATTCCTGTACAGCTTTTTCCTCAAGAATGTTTTTCAAACTGATGTTCTTTCATATTTGGACTAATGATTAGCTCTACAGCTACCAGATACGCTGAAGCAGTTGTTGGATTGGGGGGAGTGCTGGAAACAGTCTCTTCCCAATAACATGGGTCTGGTGTGTTGTGCTGCTTTATGTACTGGGAATTCCTTTGGTACTGCAGTCTAACAGGGCTGTGATCAACATCATCCTCGGTGGGAGGCCGTCTTGGCCCAAGATCTGAGCTTCAGAACTCTTATAAGACATGGTTACAAAGGTGGGTAGTACTGTGATAACTTCAGGTGTTTACCCATTTTAGGTCAGGGTATGGTACCGCTTACTTGCCTGTCCTTTGATTTATGAGACTATCAGAAGGTTCATTAAAGCTGGTCTTGTCAGGTGGTCTCCTCTGGGGCTTATGAGATCAAACTCTTGTGTCTGTTTCGTGGAAACATTCACTGAACAGTGTGTGCTTGGTCCTGAGTAAAAAGTTATTCTAACCTCTGAGATGGTTGTGTCTTAACTTGGTTTCACCAGCATTTTAGTCTCCTAGAATAAAGGTGACTTTACGTTTTACTTCAGATGTTCAGTTATTAACTTCAGGCATCTGGACATATGAATTAACCTATTGATGTCTGATGTATTTGTGTGCTAAGTGTCATCTCTCCTGCCCTTCTAACCATAGGCATGTTACCTCTTCTTCACCACCAAGTCTCGCTGCCAGCTGATTTCCCTGTAGGTAACTAACTTAATTGCACTTAAAGTATTTTACTCTTGCAGGTCTATAGTAAATGTCTGAATTTTGATAATTAAAAGAAGTTGAAAATGTTGGAAGTGACGTCTAGATGTTTCCAGTTCCTTAGGTAGCAATCTTAATTTCACACCTTCCAAGGCTTGCTGCAGTCTGTGTCTTATCCTCTTCCCTTCCTTTTCTGAAATGGGATTCCTCCAGCATAACTAGCTTGTTAAAAGCTGAACTGTCAGCATGGGCTAGCTATCCAGGCTTCTTTCTGTAATTGGGGCGAAGGAAAATAAGAAACTCATCCATCTGAACATGACAGTACGTACGCATGCCTCTCTGTCACTGTAGAGGAAGCTTAGATGTGTAGCTTAAATAAAGCTGTCTAATTGTTGGTTAAATGAATCCCACCAACGCTTCTGTTTTATGAAGCATACTGTGAGATGCTTTCATCTCAACATAACTTTTTGATCTTGCCAGTAAACATCAAATTTTTTTTTATTTTATTTTTTTTTTTAGCTACTCAAGTTTCTGGCAAAAAACAAAGATAACTGCTGGCTAGTTCTTTGAGTTTTGTACTTAATGTTGGTACGTCTAGGACGGTGTGGAGCAGAAATGTGAGTTCTCTGGAAAATCTGTTACTTTTCATTCCAACTTCAGTGAGCGGGACTGGTGAACAGAAGTGCTGGTGGTTTATATGGAAGAGGGGCTCAGAAACTCCACCTACAGCAGTGTTAGATTGCCGGTGTCTGCTCAGTCATGGTGGCCGTGTGCCACAGGGCATGTGTCCCAGCGTACCCAAGGCCTTGACCCAACCAGAGAACCAGGAGGATGTGGCTGCCCTGGTTCGGGTCCTGGGCATTCACTGCAGTACTGCCTGAGGCTGCTGCTGAGGGCAAGAAGCAGTGGACACAAGTCACAACAGGGCAAACTGGACCTGGGTATTAGGAAAAAATTGGTGAAGGTGGTACGTGACTGGAACTGAAATGCAGAGAGATGATGGGATTGCTCGCCTTGGGGGTAGTTAAAGTATTTCTAGAAGAGACCCCAGGCAACCCAAGTTAATGTGGCCCTGCTGTGGGGTGTTAGAAGCACAAGCTCCATGCACCACAGCCTGCCTTAGTCTTGCTGTTGGTCCTGGGTGCCAGGACAGGACCTGGTTTGGGGGTCCAAATTCCCAGTATGTGTCAGAGCTCCTGCTGGATCTCATCAAAAGCACTACAGTTTGGAGAGCCTGGAAGTCTCCTTTTGATCTTCAGAGTGTGAGATAATGGCCACCAGCTTTGTAAAGAGCTTCTGACAAAGTAGTTTCTTAAGAGGCAGAAGAAACAACTGATAAAGAAGGCATGTGAAGTCTTGCTCAGAGCAAGTTCAGGTGTTCCTCACCTAGCTTTTGCAGGAGCTTCAGCACTGCTGCTGAGCTCAGAGCGAGCAGGCACCTCTTTGGTCAGAGTTGCTGTCAGCATTGTGGTTTCTCGCCCTGTAACTTCTGGTGCTGCTGGCCCAGCTATTAGTGAAACTCTTCTTTAAGCTCAGTTCTTTCTGTGTAAATCCTGATGTCATTTTGTAACATAGTCCCTTTCAATGTTGTAGTCGAGTGCTTTGTTGGGGAGTAGATGTGGGCTACAGAGAGCTAGGGTAGGACCTTTACTGAGGCTGACTCTGTGACCACTCCTGGCTGCCTTCAAAGCAAAGGGAAATGGGTTTATTCCATGAGAATTGAAACTGGGAGTCTCTGTGATTGCCTTGCGACTGATTGTCTTGAGACGCAGCGCCTTTTCATGGGAGTTGAGACTCGGCAAGGTGCTAGCTTGAGGCTTTTTCTCTTCTTGCAGATGAGGTGTAGCTAACCTTGTTGCAGCATACCTCAAACTAAAGAATCCAAACAAGTCTTACAGCCTCCAATGCCGCTTTGGGAGAGGCCAATATTTTTGGGTAGCAATGACTTCTGATTGTAGGTGTGTCGTGTGACATTCTTCCAGTTTTTTCCACCCTTTCAAATACACATAATTCCCATTTCTCAGGCTCTTTCTATGAGTTTGAGTGTTGCAGTATCGGTAATAGCTTAAAAAGGTGATGAAACTTAGTGATAAATGTGATGCTTCTGAGCAGTATTGTAGCAATAAAACTTTTTTTTTTTTACTTCAAGCTTTTTTTTCCTGCTAATTAGTCTGACAACACTGCCATTCATCTTCTCACTCACTGGAGAACTTAGAGGCTGGGTAGAAACATCTGGTGTTAAGAATACTTGATGTCCTCCAAGAGTAGCGAGTTGGAGGAACTTTCATGGTCATGCTGTGCCATATAGCTTGGGGTGTGGAAATTGTCTTACAAATTCCTAGAACTTGGTATAAATCAACGATAAGTGCCTGCTGCCGTGCTTTGACTCTGTGAACTCTCTGTATTTCTTGATGCTGAAGGGTTAATAAATTAAAGCTTTTTGTGTGAAACTTGGGTATTGTATAAGCTGATATTCAGTAAATGAAAAGTTAAATATGTATTGAATTGTACTGATGCAAGCAATGGAGCTTCAAAGTTGAATGTACTATATCTAGCACTAGAAACAATGCTATTCTTTGGAGTCTCTGTAGGAAATATAGGTGTGTCCTTAACCACCAATTCCATATTGAAAATTACACACAGAAGGGGCTGTGTCACAGCTTATCTCCAGCCCTCTTGTAAGCGCGAAGGATGCTTAGATAGCATCTTAGACTGCAGTGCTTGGTGCTTTAGTACTGCCAGTGCGTATCTAGTACCAGCAATGACAAAACTTGCTGCTGTGGTGTAGTCTAGGTAGCTTAGCTTCAGATACTTTCATAAATAATGGTAATATTTTCTGTTTGTAATGAAAGAAACCTGGTTTTCCAGCAATAAGTAGTCACTTACAACCACATGCATTCTTTTCAGTAAGTTGGAAAAGACAGCCTGCAGACTGTTTCACCAGAGAAGACATGTAAAAGTCCAAGTGCAGTAAGTAACTACCTGTCCCTCATAAAGCTGCATTCATTTTGTAATACTTCAGACATAGTGTGAAGTGTGTAAAGCATTACAAGCTTTCATTTCTCAAGTATTGATAGGGACTGCGTCATGCAAACAAATGTCAAAATCTGTTTGGAAACAGTTGGAGAATCTCTGACTCCTCAGTTTTGCTGTTAGAAGTTTGAAATCCTTGTACCTGTGCGGGTATTTCAGTGTATTTCATGTCTTTCATCTGCTGGCGTGGCTGAAACTAATCAAATGTAGGTCAGTGGGTTCAGCTGAGAGTGTAAGTTCCAGCAAGTTGTCTGGTCTGAAAACGAAAGTGATGGTCTCTCCTTCCTATCTTCAGTAGCTCTAGTGGTAAGGAGTTTTACTTATTGAAACAAGTAGTAACTGATGTGAGTTTCTGCCTGCAGTGAGTCATTGTTGCAGAAGCTGGGAAGGCAGAGAGCTTCTGGGCTGTTCTTGAGCTTCTAACTAATTATAGCAGGTTGACTGGCTGAATTTTTTTAATGACCTTCAAGACACAGGTAAAGCTACTTGCCTCTTTGGTAAAGCTAGTGCTGTTCCTGAATGAATCTCCTTCCCTTCATTTATGTATTATTACCTGTCTTGTCAAGCTGCTGAGTATAAATCAACCAGGGTAAGTGTTAACTTGAATTTTATTTTTATGTAATTTGAGGGCAAAATTACTGTTACAGCAAGTAGTGGCAAATTTCCTGTTTCATAAATAGAAGCAGTTTATGTGAAAGCAGATCCACGTAGCATATTTTCTAGCTAACAAATATAGCATAAGTAGTCTAAGACATACATGAAAGCTGATTTAATTGGCTGTAATTGAACCTGAACGTACTTAGCGCACATCCTTCGTGGTTTAGAGTAGAATTCCAATTAGTTGTGAATTTGTGTGTGGACTGTCAGGTTTCCCTGCCATGATTTTAGGTATGGGACCTAATGGGCTTTGTTGACAAAGGGATTCACAGGGAGATATGGCTGCTTCATGTGACGCCCTCTCTAAAAATACGTGCTGGTAAAGGTGGCTGGCAGAACTCTACCTGGACCAGAGGTTAATATGGAGTATATTGGAAAATGAAAGATGTAATGGCAGAGAATTAAATCAGCCCTCAAATGTGGAATTAACTGACACTAAGCAGAGATTACTGCTGCATGGGAACAACTCTGAAGTAAGTACTGTTTCTTGCTAGAGCTTCATTTCCTTTTTTTTTCTTTTTTTTTTCCCCCCCTCCTTACTACCTTATGAATAAACCCCTTACTGTCTCTTTTGTCTCTTGGTATGCATAAAACATCACTAAAATAGTTCCTTTGTTAATTTTCTTTTGTTTTGTTTGTGGGAGCCTTGTGTAAGGTTTAGCTGCTGGAATAACAAAATGATAAAGTTTCTTTTTTCTGGAAGAAGTAACTGCTTGTGTTGAAACTATGCGTGGTCTCGTAGACCTAAGTGGCAGTGTAGGTGGTATCAACAGGAAGCTTTAGTTTTCTTTCTGAGCAGAGGTTTTTTTAGTTGTAAAGTTGGAACTTGCTTTCACATGACTTTTGAAACTCCTTCCCTGAAGGAGTATGGTTAAGAGGGATCCTGTGGGACCCTCATTGATTGATCTGCTTGCTTTCTGTGGCCACCTCAGATCTTTCTGTGCAGCATGCTTTCTTGAGGACTAACACATAAACTTTACTAGACAAAAGTTGCATTAATGCTTATAAATGAGTTGAAGGCAGCTGAGGAGGGGAGGATGAGAAAGCTTCATAATGGCTTCTGTGTCGTACGTGACAGGTTACTTGCACCGAAGTGAGACTCTCTGAACCTCTGTCATTGTCTGGGATCTCAGTTTTAGTCTACTTGGTTTGAATGTCAGGTAGACTCACTGCACCCAACATTCATGGCAGCTGTGCTTTGAACACATCTACTGAATTGATGTTTAGGTTAAAAATGCCAGATTCTTAACCATTGGAAATGGCTGTCACTTGATGTCTAGAACCTAGTGCCTGCATCCATTTTACCAGGGAATGGTCCTTGCCCTCGTTATCTCCTGAACTTTGCCCAGGCCCTAGTATGGAGAGTGCTAGCTCTCAAATCAAAATCATGAGATCAAACCCGTGCCACGAACACTTAGCCTATTGGCTGAAGTTCCGGTCCTGGGAATTTCCCTTGCTATCAGCTAGCTCGCTGCTGGATGTGCCTGTAGCATGCTGTTCAGTGTTCCATACCCTGGAGGGTTCACGGGCATAGCTGTGGCAGTTAGAGTTCACCCAAAGTCCCCTACCTTCTTGCTTTGCCAGAGGTAGAAAACCGTGTTCTTCTGTTGTACTGCCTCAGCCATCTCTGTCAATTTAAATCGCCAGTGGTGTGTTTGTTAATCATGCAAAATTATGGCTTGAATTGCCGAGGCGGGAATGCGTGTGCTGTTGTCACTCGCTTTGAACATGGAGGAGGACATGATGCCTCTCAAGGAAAGGTTACTAGAAGCTGGGCTGTTTTGAGCTCTTGTGGATTTAGCTTTAGTTTGTTACGACACCTTTTCCTACAGACCACCAGTCAGGTTTTTAAAGTCGTATAGCTCAGTTCCTCCCTTGGAGAAGTCATTATCTTCACTTTACAGGAAAGTTGTATTTTCTACTAATCTTTGCAAATAAACTTCATTACTAGCTTTTTGTTTACAGGTCAGTATTTAAATGTATGCAATGGATTGAGTAAGGGAGCTAGAACTTGAGATACATGTAGAACTCCTGGTAAGTCACTGCCATGTCATTGTTGAATGAGGCAGTGCTGTTTTAAAATACCTTCTAAGCAGGTACACGTGATGGGACCTCAACTCCAAATGCGTGCTGAATGGTACTGGTGCCTTTCTTACCTTCTGTTTATTTGGATTTGCTGTTTTAATTCCAGGTATGGGGATGAACAGCACTTCATGTTGTAATCAATCTATTAAACATCTGAACAATGCCACTTGAGAAGTGGCTTTGTGGAATTCTTGGTGTATTGATACTCTGCTTCCTTACAGCCTTGTGGCTTCTGACACCTAAATGTGTGGACGTAATCTGTTGGGGTTTTTTGTTTTGTTTTTTTTTAAAAGAAAAGTCTTACTGCTTGTGTTCCAGTTAATATTAAGATTTACATCTGCAAGTACCCAGTGCATAATAGCAAGGTAGTGGACTTCTCTCTGTTGGAGGGGAGTAAAGTGGAAAAAGAGAGATGTCAAGGTTTGTTTCTGAAGGTGATTAATTTTTTAAATATAGCTGACGAGAATAGCAGAGGCATGGAAGGTCACGATTGCTATGTAGGTGCAGCAGTCTGGTGTGCGGAAAACAGACAATTCACAATACCTCTGCCTCCTTGATTATTGGGGGTTTTAGATTTTTTTTTAATACTGCTCCCAAGTGCTCTTAAAGAATTTCTGTTAGCAATATTTTTTATACAAATAAAAACTTTTCTAATGAAATACTCCAGAATTAACATGTAGGTTTTAACTTGTGATTTTAATATAAATCTGAAGAATGATCGTTGAGGAGGTTTCAAGTGAGGCTAGTAGTGAGAGAAAATTTTGGTGCGCTAGAAGGCTGTAGTCTTGACCTAGATTTAATATGCATCCTTGAAACAAGTTGATGCACAAAGGAAGCTTGCATGCTCACAACTCGTCTGCCGCTTTGAAGGGAAAGAGGAACACTTCAAAAAGAATTTCAAGTTAGGAAAGTGTCCTTCACTCTGGTAGGTCTGAGTCTTGTAATTCTGAATATTGTTCATCGCTGAACTGGCTGGTAGCTGCAGGTGGAATATGAGGCAGGCTGCTTGGAAAGCTCCGGCGAGGCAGCTGCGGGTGGGGAGGCAGCAGTGCGGCATGAGGGTCCCCCCTTTCTGCAAAGGGTGAAGATGTCAATGAATTCACAATATGTGGCCTTTCCCAGATAAGAGGTCAGGCTGGATAACAATGCCATTCTATTGTTTTGAGGGGATTAAGCCAGAGTATTGGATTTGTCACCAAAAATGAATATTCAGCTGAGTCCCCTGTATCAGTTAGTCAGTGTTGATCTGCATAAATCAAATATCCCCGAAACACTGAGTCTTACTTGTTCATGATGTGTGACAGCATTTGAAAGCACAACAAATGCTGGCACCTAGAATGGAAGAATGTAGGTCACACTAAGAAGCTGCCGTCTTGCAGGATTGTCATCTGCTTCGTTAAGAATAGATTAATTGGTAGGAGGCGATCTGGCAACACTGCTACTGCTGATGTCCTGTGTTCTCCCTTACGTTACCAACTCTGGAATTTATCTGTATTGATATGGTATTAGTGAAACTTAGCCTGTAATGACAGTTTTATAAAGATACTATAAAATAATACAGAAAACCTGAAGATTCAGGAAAGAGCCATGGGGGTCACTAGGAGAGGCTGATAGGACTTGATCAGCCTATTAAAAAGGAAATGCACTTTTTTTAAAGAATCTCTAGTCTAGCAAATTTTGTGTTAAAAGCTAAAGGTAAGTGGATTGTTTGGATTTTGAGAATCTATACTGCATTCTTAAAGATGGATGCTAGAATTAAATGTGTGGTTTAAGATACCCATCATACTAGCAAATACCACTGGTGAAGAACTTTAACTTACCTTTATGGAGAGAGAGAGGTCTGGTCATAATTACTTTTCTTGATACCTGCTCTACAAAACCACCAGTTTTCAGCATACTGCAGGTATGGTGGATCACTAGCAGTTGAAGGTACAGCTATTCGCCTGGTAGTTTCTCTGCTTGTTACTATGAATGTTACTAAGAAAAACAGTTCTGTGTAGCAGTTGCTGTCGAGGTGGTGTGGATTGAGGCTGGTGACCTGGAGATAAAGGAGTAAATAATTACCCAAGCGATAGTTCATGAGGATACTAAAACAAAGTACGCAATGGGTTATGTAAATGGCACATTGTTTAGTGAATGGGTGACTGGTAGAGTGCTTGGGGAAGGTCCTTTGCAAAGGGAGAGGCCTCCAGGAGATAGACTCAATCGGAAGATGGGAGGATTGACACCAGTGACTTGAAAGAAGGGGGGGGGAAGTAGCACTAATCACATCATTTGTCACTGGAATTAAAGTAATTAAATCACTTGTTTCTGTTACCACTGTCCTCCCAGGCCTAGCTCCATCAAAACTGGGTTCACAAACAGGACACTTACCTTCATGGATGTATTCTCATACCCAGTTGTTGTGGAACTTTCTTAGACTACTAGAATTAACTAAGTGTATGTTTCCTAAGGTTTCATGTAAGGTATGTGTTACTTTATTTAGATGTAACTTCTGGTGCTCTGTAAATGCTGAATTGTCACGACTTGAAACCTTGCAGAGCAGGAAGAGTGAGTTCTTGTGGCTGCTCTAGTTTGCACACTCTGCACTAGGAAAATCTTAGTGCAGAGAACATGAAACAGTGAAACACATGAATTAATTGCATTTCTGTTTTACTACTGCATAATCCATGGTCTGCTCATATCTCTAGTACTTTGTTACCCTCCTGGTCACAGAATGTAAAAAAATGATGGAATTAACAGTTTAGAAGAGGACAGCAAAGACAGCCAAGAGGCCATTTCAATGTCACTGGCTCCGTGATTCTGGATGGAATGTTGGTCTTGGGGAGGCTGCTGCTGGTTCTCTCAGTAGCCTTCTCCAGGTGGTGGCTCTGGGAGTCCTGCACTGCCTCGATGCGTTTTCTGGGGTGCCTTCGCTGTGACTGCTGAAGCTCCACTCAAGCTCCGCTCACCGGTCCTGGCGCTGGGCTGCTGTGCCTGAACCAGTTACATGGGTACTCCCTAGCTTGTGCTTGAATAGGAGTCCCTGAGTCATTGTAACTTTGGAGACCCTAAGGAAACTCTCTTGTGTAAGTTTGTATCATGAACAATTGTAGTCTTTTTTTGTGTCTTTTTTTTTTTCTTTGTAAGCATTTATCTTAAATCTGACCAGTGTGGTAGTAGCCTTTAGTTAAAATAAATGGAAATCTGCAACGTGGTCTAATGTAACCGGTAAGTGTTGTCTGTCATCTGTATGCAGTGGGTACCCTGCATTATTTTATTTTGTTTTGCAGCAGTTTGTATGAAGTTATCTTAGGCTAATAGCAGCAGTCGGATTGCCTGGCTCCATGTATTCAACTGGTGAGACATGCCTGTTTGTCTCCTCTGTTCTCCATCCGCATCTGGCTGTGTTCTTCTGATGGCACTACTGAACTTAATTTTTTGGAAAGCAACTTACTTCCTGTGTTAGGATATACAGTTTTCTTTTTGCAGAGAAATGGAAATTACCTTGAGAGCAGAACAATAACTCAGTCACTGACTGATGGTTGCTACCTGGTAGAGTTTTCCTTTTGTTTTTCCCTTCCCATCTGTTCCCTTCCACTAACCAGAACAGACAGATTCAGAAACATCTTGTTAGCTTTTGGATAAAGTTCTATTAATTATTAAATTTATTATTAATTTTCTTTCATATAGGTGCCTCATTTTTGCTTTGTCTTACAACAGTGTTTGCTTGTAGTGGATAGTGTGCCTTCAGCTTTTGGAGTTGCCTGCAGTAGTTGGTGCACTTGCAGGTTTTAGTGTGAAATCAAGACAAATGAGACAAAAGGAAGAGTCTTGCTAGAAAGCGTAGCTTGCTCCACATGTCAGCTCAGACAATAACTTGAGACATTTTTATTGAAATGAAGGTGATAAAATTGACTTGAGAGATGTAAGTAACTTGCCCTGGCTTTTGTAAGGGGAGGAACTGCTGCTGGGAGTGCAGTTGTAACTGCACTAACCAGAACTTATGCAGAGCTTTTTTTCTGGCCGTGCAACTCCTTCCTTTCGCCCTGTTCTTCCCCAGCTCCCCACCTGCAGGTGGAGAACATAGCATGGGCAAGCACTGGTGTAAAACCTGAGGTACCTGGCTTTGAAATGAGCTGCCTAAAGATAGCCTGGTCCTGAGACCTCTGTATCCCACATGGGCTGTCTGACCTGATTTGCATCCTGCGGTAGGTTAGCGTTGTGGGTGATCCGTGACTGACTACAGCTCTCCGGGAGAGCCACGGAAGAGGTCGGTGAAGCTGGGACACTAAGGGAACCCCAAGGACTTGAGTGATTTTGGCTAAACTTGTTTTCAGCCATCTTGGTTCTCACCTTTCCAAAGCAAGAGGGGAACTTTGTTTGTTTTACGAGGATGTTTGTGTTCAGCAGTACTATTTTTTCTATTTCTTCAAAGAATTCATTGCCACACAGAAGTGTAGAAGAGATACATATAGGATCTGATAGGTACTGATATACATACAAGTTTGTATATATGGGAGGCTGGAGATACGTCTGCATTGTATGTATGTATGTGTACACGTATGCGAAAGAAAATGGGCAGATAAGCATGCATGTGAAGTGAGCTCTCTCCTGAAAGAGGAAGATGAGCTATCTTATTTACTTAGTTACTATCTTGTTTACTCATGAGATTAAATGTGTTTGAAAGCTGGAGAGGAGGGTAGATTCAATACTGTAAAACCAAGAGGTGTGGAGCTGCCATGATAACTGTTTGTACATCCTCCTACAAAGGCATGAGCAAAATCAGTATTGCCTGCTAGGTTTAAACTAAGGGCACTATGTGTTTGCATCTTGTCAGACTCGAGCATCATAGGCTTCTCCTTGTTTTCATTCAATTGCTCCTGTTTTGTTGCTAGTCACACTGCCTTTCCCCTCTTCCCAAGTAGCTGACCATGCTACACGTGATCAGGGCTAAAGACAAGAATTCAAATGCGATGTAACCCCTCACTCCTGATGAATAAATGTCTTGTTAGAGAAAGTGGTTATGACCTAAAGTATCGGTTTCTTACCTGGATCTACAGTTTCTTAGTACTACTGAAGCCAAGTAGTCCAGGTTTTCATGTTTCCTTGTTGTCTCAGTCTCTGTGGACTTGCTTCAGTGAGCAAGTTTGGGACTTTGTCTAGTGACTCCTTCTGTTGTTTTATTGCAGTTTTCTACTGAGAAAAAATACTTCACAAAGAATTAATAGGCACAGGGATCTACCTGTTAGACAAGTTCGTGTGAGACGTAAGCCACAAGCAATAGGGGATGATAGCGTGGGTTCCGGCTTGTTTTAGAGACCTGTTACTGGTGTTTTCTCTCATCTGTAGCTGAATGCCATGCTTTTTGCCAAAGGTAGCAAATCTGTATTTCAGAAAGAATTGCCACGACTGCAGAGGCTTGTCCCAGCTAGCCTAAAGCTTTCTTCCTGTTCCTTACCACGTCAGCTGAATTCTGCTCTGATAAAACTTAAACTTTCACTCAAGCTTTTGCCAAAGGATGAGTCTGTGAATAGCTTGAGTTTCTCTTTCAGAACCGTCTGAATGGTGATGAGTTTGCAGATGTGCAAAGTATTCCTGAATACTGTTAACAAAAAGTTTTAAGTCTTACAAGTGGCACTTTGTGCTGGATGCCTATTCCTTTCTTACCTGTTAAGGACGAGAGAAAGGAGACATCCCAGGGAGCTGTAGAGAGGCTGCTCCTGTGGGCCCTGCAGCTGCGGGCGAGGTGAGAGATCGCCTGGGAAAAAGCAGTCCTTGGATTTCATAGAATCATCAAACTGCAGAATGGTTTGGGTGGGAAGGGACCTTTAAAGGTCCCTCTAGTCCACGGCCACGGGCAGGGACATCTTCAACCAGAGCAGGTCGCTCAGAGCCCCGTCCAACCTGACCTTGGACGGTTCCAGGGACGGGGCATCGACCGCCTCTCTGGGCAGCCTGGGCCAGCGTCTCACCACCCTCAGAGCAAACGATCTCTTCCTTATTTCTAGTCTGCATCTCCCATCTTAGTTTAAAACCATTATCCCTTGTTCTACTGCTACAGGCCCTGCTAAAAAGTTTGACCCTGTTTTCCCTATATGCCCCCTTTAGGTACTGAAAGGCTGCAATAAAGCATTTCCTTCTGAGGAATGAGAATTGAGATTATTACCGGATAATCTAATCTGTAAATTTGTCAGCTATAAATGAACTGCTTTCAAGAAGTCACTGCAGCATCAAAACAGAGTTCAACTGAAGTTTTGCTAAGAAGCAAGTTTGGGTTTTTTGGGTTTGTTCCTTTTTTTTTTTTTAGTATGATGAGGAGTTAAGGTTCTTTAAAACAGGTTTGTATATGTTTGTTGTAATCTGTGCGTACTTGGACAGGTCTCTATAGAGCTGGAATCAAGTGGTGCCAGCGTGCCTAGGTGCTAAATGCTCACCTGGCCTGGGGTTTGCTATCACTCCTCCAAAATAAACTCCTCTATCTGAATCTTGTGCTTCAGCCACCTTCCACACCAAGTGCAGAGCATTATCTCAGCAAAGTCCCAGGTCCCAGTATTGGGTGTGACACCTAGAAAACCTAGGGTTGAAACTTTGTTCTGTGCTGTAGGTGTGAAGAAGGCAGAGAAACTTTAGAAATCTAATTTGTATAAAGCCTCTGAAAAGGAGTGTTGGCACTTAAAATGTTGAGTGTGTGTGCTTCTGTGGTGGTGGTGATGTGATAACTATAGGTATGTTACAGTTTGTGCTCTTTGTACAATGTGCCATAAGTCATGAGGCTGTATTCCTTCTGATTTTGTGAATTTGAAAGTTGTTAATTCGAAGAAGGATAGCAGATAGATTTCTTTCTGCCTGGTCAGTCACTTTCTTTTCTTAACACTGTAATTTCTAGGCAGTTAGGCAATAAAGATAAGGTTTATGTCCTTTTGTGGCTATTAAAGCACTTGCAAGAGCTCCACCTTGCTCTAGTGGTTTGAGGTGGATTAGTGTGGGGGATGTTCAGGTGCACCTTCAAACCCTGGGCGAAGGTGCTGTAGCTCGGGCTGAGATCCTTACCTTCCCCAGGATCGCTGAGCACAGGGAGGGGTGCAGGCGAAGGGGGCTGTCCAGGTGGCTCCTAGTGCTCATTGATAGCTGCAGTTGAAGTACACTGTTAAGAAAAATACTTGCTGTTGCCAGAGAGCCTGTAGCACAGAGGTGGGCAGCTTGAAGGCCCGAGGCTTGAGTATGAATTTGTGCACATTTGCTTTTCTTTCCTGACTTGAAAATACATAGAGCTGTTAAAGTACATTTGCAAAGCAGTTACTAACAAATGAAATGCAAAATGCACTTATTTATATGCTGCTTATGGTCTGCAGTTGATGGTGATTTGACGTGCAGGTTGACTGTCAGACTCCTAGCACTGCAGCATTGCCCCTCTCTTGCCCTACATTCCACTTCCTACTGCCCAGCATCCTCACCCAGATGAATGGAGTCTTTGTCTGGAAAGAATGCAAACAAAATTTGTGCTGTCTGAAAAGGGCTAGCTCATCATTTGTAGCTCTGAAATGGACTGGAAAATAACTTTTTCTCCCTCCCTCTTGCACTGACAGCATTCTGTCTTTCACTTCTCAAGAATAGTTGGTTTGTGATTTAGCAACAGAAGAGTGATCTTTACGAAACCTTGGCAGAGGCTTGAGAAGGTATAAAGTGATATAGAACTGTTTGGATGCAGTGATTATGGATTTAAAACACACTGTTCTGCTGACGCAAGTCCTGGGTCTTCATTAATGTCTTTTGTCTAAGAGCAATGGAAACTCAAAACCACCGAGCAGATAATTCTGTATTAACCAAGACATTCAGATATTTACACTTACATGAATAAAGCTAGAATGTGTTGTCAGGCGTCGTTGACAATAACCTCTGCTGATGTAGGGAGGGAAGAGCTTGACTTCAGTGCCTGATGCACAAGTCTGACCTTCCAGCTTTTGAAACTCCTCTTGGTCTGTGTGTTTACAGTGACTAGGCAGAAATGACTTTCAATATTTGTGTGAGGGAAGATCTTGTTTGCACATACCGTGAAATCAGCTAATGGTGCTTCTTAAGCCTTGATACTTGCAGACCAGCAACCTAAAGAATCCTTTAATAGCTTCTGTCCTTTTTTTTTTTTTTTTAAAGCTGTGAGTTCAGTTTTTGGTCAGACCTGGGCCCATATATTGCTATAAGCAACTGGTACAAGACTTGAAATTGGAAGGAAACCCAGAAGTGAGCCAGAAACCTGGGATGATCTGCCTGTAAGGAAACTTCATTGTTAAACTGTATGAGCGATACTGAAGCGTAACAAACATTTCCAAATTTTTATTTGGAAGTATGGAGTTACACTAAGTGTTTAATAGGCTGGCAGTGTACTTCCAGGTTTTTCTGTGAATTCCAGTTTGCCTTGTTGAAGTTGAGGAATATCTTATCGGCACTTAATGAGGGAGTAATTTCATGCTCCTCTTTAATTCAGTAGTTCTGTCATTATCCTCCTGTGATAATAGTATGTCCATTCTGCACGCCATTCAATTTTTCTGCCTGTTACCCTCTTAAACTCTTTCTTGAACTTAATGTTACTGGAAGCTCCCCATACCTGTAATCTCTTCTATCTGAAGCCTTTGTGTTTCTGCCACACAATGTTGCTGGCGACTTCTTTGGAAAGACCTAGAACTGAATGGGCATTATAGCCATGCAGAAGTCTAGTTTTTCCAGTCTGTCAAAAGTAATTTGAGAGTATTTAGAGGCAAATAGTCATTGCTATTTATAACAATCTTTCTGTTACGAAGGCTGAACTAGTATTATATTGTAATTGGAATGGAAGCTGAGTATAACATGGGATTAGAAGATTTATTTTATCCCCAGATACTAGAGTTAGTTAAATCCCTTGCAGTGCAGAGAAGAGTTAATTTCCTTGGCTGGGTTAATAGCTTACTTTTATCTTAAAGCATAAAAAGTGGCTGTCAAACACCTTGCTTTATCTGGGCAGAACGTAAAAGTAAGTGTTGCTGTATAAAATACTTTTATTTATGATCTTCTGGCAAATGCTGTGTTCATTTGTTTGATAGTGTTGCTGTGGAGCACTACATCATAGCAAGCAACTTGGTTAAATGCTGCAAACCATGGGGATAGGTAAGTGTATTTGGGACAATTTTATATGTTGGCTGTTAATCATTCAGTGGGTTTATTTTTCAAACCACATACATACGATACTAGCTATGTTGATTCATAAATTTAAGTTAACATGAATGATGATGTACTGCTTTGGCTAATTGGAAAAGAATGGAACACTGACCTGAAACGGAGCTCTGCAGGTCCCAAGCTGACGTCCTAGAATTAGTGGATAACCTCAGCTTTTAGTCACTGTACTGCTTTAAATCCTTAGAAATGGGGAATTTTGCCCCTTTACACTCTAGTTCATGTTTCTGAAATACTTGGTAACCATAAGAGGCTCTGCAAGGAGCTGCATTTGGTATTAATTTAAGAGTTATTACCCATTTTCCTTTTTGACTGCACACGCGGTAGGTGTCCATCCAGCAAGTGCGGTCCCTGTTCCTGCCCCTGTAGTACACAGGCCTGGGGGGAGGGGGGGTGGTTCTCCCGCCCCCCCCCCCCTCTAAAATTGTGTAGCCTTTCCAGAGAGGCTCTGGTATCCTGATTTTTATGTGAAAAGATCTTGCTAATTTAATATTTCAGTGTTAAAATGCAGTAGTGTGTGCAGTATATAGAGCTAAAAGGAGTTGGACTTGGTGGAGTTCAAAGCAGAATTTCCATGCAGACTTCTTACATAACAGTGTGTTCCATAAATTCTATTTAATCTTTCTTGGTAAAAAATGACCTTGTAGATTTAGGAGGGAAGTTTGTGATTGCAGCTGCTGCCTTTTAAAAAGTCTAAATATAAACAGATTTTTGGAAAGCATGAAATATCAGTGGTGTTTCTCTGATTTGAATTGAAAGTCAGAACTCTGGCATCTAATTACTGTCAGAGCATTTTGAGAAGATGGCTTGTAGTGTTCCTGCTCCTCTGATGTAGTCTGTGCTACTAATTCTTGTAGGCACGTTTGGAAGAGAAGGTTGGAACAAGACATGATGCTCAAGCCTCTTCTGCTATGGAGGAGCTGCTGGGGGAGGTCCTCATCCTGGCTTGTCTTGCATAGCATCTGCCTCTGAGCCCATCCCTTCTGGGGAAGAGCAGTTAGTTTGTACCCATTGGACAAAGGAGGTTTCACTAAGGTCTTACACAATGGTATTCGTGTTTCCCTGCCTCAGATGGAAAGTTCTCACCAGGTGCCTGCAAGGTTGTATTTGCTTATTCTAGGGTTGCCTTTCTGTCAGATCATCGTTACTCTGTGAAAGTAAAACGGTAATCTCTCAGCTTTCGGTCTTTCTTTTTTGTCATCAGAAAACAGCTGCTGGTTCACAGAAGAAATTCTCAGTTAGCAGGCATGTAATGTTGCATTTTGCACTGCTGACACCTGTCCCTTGGTTTTGTTCTGTCTTCAAGATTATCGGTTTCTTATTTTAATCGTCCTTTGTACCATGACTTTCACTTCTGTAAATAATAGACTTGTAAATTGGACAATTTAGTATACCAGAAATAATAATGAAAATATTAAATACTGGTTGCAGTATTGATCTTGGCTAATGCTGTCTTCGGTTTGATAGTTTCTTCTTTCCTAAGACTTCTCAGGACAGCTCTCCATCTCCTCAGTCCTTGCAAATCCCGTAGTTAACTAACTTTCTTGTGATACCATTTCAACTTTGCCACAAATTAATGTGCATTATTTTGTATTAGGTGGTATTAAAAGTAAAAACTTCACTCATGCTCTGTCAAAATGGTCTCTGCTTACTCTGAGTTTTGAGAGTCCTGGTTGCGCACTTCTGTCAAGTCCTGACTTTGCTTGTATCACGTTAGAGGCTGGAGCAGGGCTGGAACCAGACGAAGAGACGTGGTGGTTGGGTGCCAGCTTATGCCGATAACTCGTTTTTTATTGCTGGTTGAAAGCTTCATGTTGCTTACGTTATCGAAGCTTGAGGTTGACTGTCTGTAGACCATGCATATGTGTGTTGAGCTCAGGAGACGATTTAGGGTTTCCACTGCTTGTTTCAGCGGTGTGAAAAGCAAGATGACTATTTTTAATACATAGGCTAGGGTCTTGTCACATGCTCTGGTGTAGGCTCTTGCACTGACTGCTTTCAGTTATGTTAAACAGGTAACAAGCATTAAGATTTCTGTAGTAAAGGTTATTTTTACAGGTAGATTACTTGAACAAGATTAATGGAAAGGAGAATCTTGGGGTAAAGAGGTTTTTTTGAGACATTTCTGAAATGGTAGTATCACGAGGATTAGGTCTTCAGAGTAAAAAAAACTAAAAATCACCACAATATTTCCCATAATTTTTCAGTATGTGCAAAATATGTGGTTTAATCATTTTGGGGGAAAGAATGTTTTTCGAAAACGGGAAAGCTTGCTGTTTATTTAGGATGTTTAAAGTTATACCCAAACTCCCAAGTTTCTTCTTTTTGGAAGTTCTCCAGAAAAATTTTAAAACCCTGATATCTTTATTTCTTAAAAATAAGCGAGAAACTTAAAAGCTTTTATAAGTCAGATCATCCTAACAGTGTTAGCTGATTGTAGACCCTCAGAGGCCCTGTTTGCGTTGGTCGGCATGCTCCTCTTGCGTTCCAGCTTACTTGGACATCCTTGGTTTACCTGACATTTCAGTAAAAGAAGAAAAATCTGCTCTTCTGTCTGGAGCAGTTGTGAATTGATGTGCAATTGATTTTTTGTAAATAAATACTAACTACTTATTGATGTGTTTTGGTTTTTTTAGGGATAGACTTCAAGATTAAAACTGTTGAATTACAAGGAAAGAAGATCAAGCTACAGATATGGTGAGTAATACACCCAAGAAGGTATGGCATCCTTCTGGATGGCTTCTTTCAGAGGCAGGTTTCTGTGAGAAGAGTTTAATCTTTCTGGGATTACATTCAGGTATCTAATTTTGTAACTGTTTTGTATTTTCAGCAGGGGTAAAGCTCCATGTGTATTCCCCTGAACATTTTTTAAGAAATGAGGGAGAGATCTCTGTGTTGCATTTGTAACCACTGTTACTGACTGCTCCTTTGGACAGGCTGTTGGCAAATCTCCCATTTGGGAGGACGGGATCCTCGCACTCTGTGATTTAGTGGGAAGTGTTTTAAAACTGGAATTTTTAAATTAGGAGTTGCCTCGAATCTATGACTATAAATTGACTAGTAGCCTTGCTTTGTGTCAGCAAGAAAGTGTAATCCACGTCTGCGCTTATTCTGTGTTTCTCTGTGGTAAATGGTGGAGAGTTTCTCAGCTGGCTGAAAACATGGCTGCATTTCTGTAGGAAAGTCTAACGTGAGGCAAAACTTAAACGCTTTCCTTTTAGCTTGCTGTGTATGTCTAATCAGAGATTTTTCTTCCGTTTTAATAGCCCTGTAACAAGTCCTGATGGAAAGCTTAATGGCTTTTCCTAGCCTGCATGTTTGTTAGACTCCCTCCTCAGCCATGTACACGTATTGCTGGTGCATTCTCCAGCTTTACTGAGAGTTCAGAATTTGAATTTGTTTAGAATTTGAATTTGTGCATTTTTTCCCCCCACTAATAAAAATCTTTTATGGCTTGATGATGTTTGTAGATGCAGATGGATGGGTTCCAGTCAGAAGGAAGCATTGGTCTTCCTCTGAGGAAAACTGGCTGAATTATTATCCTTCCTAATGAATGTATTCTGAATCCTTCTTGTTACCATTGCCCTGAGCGTCCACTTTGTGTCTCGGTTGTTTCTCGTATCCCAGTCCTGCAAGCAGAAGTTGGCCAACTTAGTTATTTTGCTTTGTGCCCTGCAAGGGAAAGAGTTGTTGAAGTTGGTTTTGTTGTATGAACTGCGTAGCACATTGATAAGGAAGCGCTTGGGTGATGAAGTAACTCAGTGCGCTGGAATGCTTCAGCGGGGAGCCACAAATTGTAACCGCGTTCATAAGGGCCATGTTTTAGATGGAGCTGTCTGAGGAAGGACGGGTATAGATCAGCTGGGAACTGAGAGCAGAGCAGTGGAAAGGAAGGAACTGAGAGCATTAGCTAAAGAGGCATTCAGGTGTAATGCAGCTTCACTGATTGACTTGCTGGGCAGCCCTTGCTGTACGAGTTCACCAGACTGTTAACATTCAGATTTTCAACCAAGGTCAAACTGTAACTTCTAACAATCTTTTTGTGTCCTATTTTTTACCCCAACAGAGTAGATGCTGTGAATTACTGTGGGGTAGAAAGGTAGAACAAAACATTGGAATGACTTAAAGGAAGTGTTAGATTAAACTTGGGAAAAGTCATCATGAAATGTAAAAAAACTGAAAATACGGAATACTGAGGATGCTTAATGTGTATATAGACAAAGAAGCAAACCATAATGAAGCTGTATGCATTGTGGGGTTTAGTGGCTTAGGGAAATGGAAGAGGGGTTTGGGTGAGCTGAGTTTTATGAAATTACAACTTTTAAACATTGCAAAGTTGGGAGGTTGTTGTCTGAATCTGCTTCTTGTTCCTGCCAGTTTAAAATTCCACATTGGAAATGAAACTTGGAAAGCAGAAAAGCTCCTATGGCATGTGGTTTTGATGGAAAAAAAATAAAAATAATTGAAAAAAAACCCTAGGCTTTCTCGTTTCTAATCCTGTACAAGGAGTTTTGCCTAGCAGTGGTTTGGTGGCTAGAACAGTAGTGTCTTTTGGTGAAGATACTTTGTGCAATGCATCTATATTTAACCACCACTTCCTGTATTTAAACTCTCCCTGTACTTCTAGGAGTTGTGTAACATACTTCCAGAATTACACTTCACTCCTGCTGCAGTTTAGTAAGCAAGGGATGCATTTAGTGGAACATTTCCCTTGTAAACCCGAGGCTGTTCCTGTTGCTTTTCTTGCATCCAGAGTATGGGTCATGCTTTTACAACTGAAGTAAAGGCACAGGAAGCAGCTAATGTAGCTGAATCAACAGAATGCGTCTTCTGAGTCGGAGGTAGCACTTCCACAGGGACACAGCTCTGTACTTGATTAACCTGATCAGAAGATAACAAAAGGTGACGAGAAAACAGACTTTCAGTTAAAGACAGGAGATGAGACCCTTGGCACCTGTGTGCTTTCAGTTAGTATTGCATTGTAGGTTGTGTTTATGGAGCACATCCATGCTCAGAATTTAGAGGAGGAATGGCAGCTATTACATTTGTGGGTTTTCCCCCTTATCTGAACACTGTCATCCCATTTGTGAGAGAGCCTTTCAGTCTGCCCTGTTTCTTGTATGCACATCTTGAGCTGCTTCTGGTCACTTACAGAGACAGGATACAGGGTGCAATGATGTTGACCCATTCCACAAGTCTAAGTGCAGCTGCAGCTCTCCAAAGCGCCACCATATCTCTGTCCATTTCATAATGCTATTATCTTGCTTCCTAACAGTCCCTTTCATTTTTAGAAGCAAAGACAATTTTGTCTTGTCATTGTTGCTGTCATCATCATCATTATTGTTACTGGTGCTTATCCAGATTGAAACACCCTTTTTTTTTTCCCCCCAGAGTAGCGACATGCAGCTGCTTGCGAAATGACAGGTGGTGACAGAATTTTGTACCTTAAAGAACTTAGTATGTGTTAGCCATTTCCCAAATACGACAGTTTCTTTACATAGAGTTGCTCAATATTTATGAAGGAGCTGTGTTCAGTGAGCCGTTACGGGCAAAAGCAATGGCTGAACAAACCTGTCACAGAATAAGGTTTCTACATCAGTGGGAGTGATTAAGTATTTGATTATGTAGCATTTGTTATTTACATGGGTGAAAGGTGTATTTCTCTTCACATACAGAAAGCAATAGAAATAAACCATTCCTCAGTTTAAAATGACTACATTGACCTGCTTCTCACTGATCTGTATAATCCTTCAACACTTGCGTATTAAATCTTTCTCATGCTGTTGTCCTGGTATAGGAGTTGGTCTCTGGCTGCCCGCAAAGCTGCGCCACTGTGTTTTACTGTGGCTGGTACTGGCTTTTGTACTCCTTGGGGTGGGGATGCAGTCTCAATGGGCAACTAGTTTTACAGAAAACAGATAAAACGGGGACTTTACTGGTTTTGAACCAGTATAGCTCTGCTCCTTTCATGCACAGCGGGACAGCTACCTACCTTTCTCCCTGGGTATAGAAAATGAACAGATGTGGCAGTATCTCAGTCGTGCCTTGACCTCTAAAATACATAGAGAGGAGTAAAGCAAGAATACAAGGGTCAGGCTGAGTTAAACCTTGCCAGAGGTGATAAGCAACTTGATACTTCATAGCTATTTAAAAGTGGGGGTGCTGTTCACTAAGGATCAAGCTAAGATTAAAGCGTTTTCGTATTGCTCCAAATGTGAATGTGCCTATTGCAAAACAATGTTGAAATGGGGAGAGGGAGGTTGGGACAAGAGGAGGTGGAGAATGGTGGGACTGGGTAGCAAGTGGGACTATGTCTGTGTGCAGGGAGCTTCTGGAGGAGCCTCAGCTAGGCTGGGCAAGCCCGGTGTGGTGCATGGGCTACAAGCAAGGAGGAGGATGGGACACAGCTCTCGGGACTGGCCTTCTGAAGGAATGAGCTTGTTCAGGGCAGATCCGTCAAGAGGACTACTGGTATGTCAAATTCTGAGTGGAAGCATGTAGAAGAATAGAGTATCTTCTTGGTTTGTCTCTTTAGGAAAATCATTGATATGACAGTATATGATACGGTGCTATATGGAGACTCACCAATGGTGGGCTTAGTACAGGGTTTGGGAGAAAGGAATTAGAGTAAAGATTTGGGAGTAGAAATAGTTATGAAGGGTGGGGCCTGGGAGGGTTGACACTGATGAATGCCTTGAAAAATAATACAGTAATGCTCATAGTACAAAGAGGGGAGGGAGAATGAAAGAACCAAAAGGAGAGATTACTGCTTCAGGAGAAGAGTTACTGCAAAAGCGATGTAGTGCTTTAGAGGAATAGAATAGTAGAGCTAAAAATTCAGCCATGAAGAGTGTAGTATCATCCACTCCAGGAACTTGGATAGAAGTGCTTTGAAATAGAAACTGAAAGGCTTAGGCATCCTGTAATTCACTAAACTTACTAGCATAATGTAGCAATTCAGAAATTAAATGTGATTTTTCTGATACCGTGGGTGTGATCATTTCCAGTGGGCAGGGAAGTGTCACAGTCTAACATAATATACAATTTTGATTAGCATGGCCTAGAAAGAAAGGGGTAAGTAGGATGATCCAAGGGATGTAATAGCTATTTTAGGATCAACAACTAGAAAGATTTAAGATTCTTCAGGATGTCAGACAAGTGACCAAAGCGCATTTTTAAAATCATGAGTATACTGGAAAAGGTAGGTAGAGATTGATGTAACTCTTTGCCTTTTCCAATAACAGAACATTAGTTGTAGTGTAAGCCTAGAAGGCGGCATGTGCAAAACACAAGGAAATGAAGTTAAGCTCTGAAACGCCTCATCACAAGATGTTGTGGTAGTTGCAGAAGTACGGGGGTTTGCAAGGAATTCAATGAAGGAATAGTCTGTTTTGGACTGTTAAATACATGGATGTGATCTCTGGCTCCAGAAGCCCTTGAACTACACAGAAGTGGAAGCTGGAAAACATCTGGCCTGACCAGGTATGGCTCTTATGTGCTTGTGAGAATGCACGGAAGTCAGATCTGGGGTTTTCATCCTGGTGAAGTGAAAGCTGAAAGGAAATAGTACTGCAATCTAAAAAATACATAGTGGTAGTAGACACAGAAGAGAAGGAAGGACTTTAAGCTCAAGGACAGTGGAAAATCAGAGTTGCTGGAAATCCTTCAGCAGGAGTGGGAGACTCTGGGAGAAGCTCTAGTTCAGTGTAATGGAAATGAAATAGAGAAAGGGGAACCCCAAATACCCTTATGCTGACTGTGGAATGCTGAAGGTATGGGGTAGAGCAGAAGGCTGTTCAAGAAATAACTGCAGTATTTAGGAATAGGTTTTTAGGGATTATAAACAGGTAGAGGGGTTATGTGAGCAGCGGTGAGTGATAAGCCTTTTCAAGAGGTCCGTATTACCTTTTCCAAGTCAGAGTAGTAAGTAATCCCAAGTTTCTTTAAGCAGCCACATGGTGTATACAGTTCTAGTCTTACACAGCCTTAAACTAGGCGTAGACTGATCTTAAGAAGTAACTAAAATACATGGGTAGAGCTGTACGAAGAGCTAGTTTTACAGGGGTTTGTGGGGACTAACAGTTGTTGATTCCTCACTTGTGAATGTTCCATTTACCAGTCTTCATGCAGATTGCTTTCCTGACAGCCTGTCAGTGGGCAGTGTGTCTTGTCAAGCCAGAACAAGGAACTCTGAGAGATGGAGGTGAACGACAGTAGGTACAAGTTAGCGAAGTGCTGTTCTTGTGCTCCTGGCGCAGGCTTGTTTGCAGAACTGCTGCCACAGGAGTCTCTGTGCAGGCTTGTTGCAAGGCGGTGACTTGCGTCGTTAAACCAGAAAGTTGAGATCTAAAAGGCTCGATCCTGAAGACCTTCCAGAGCTGGGTAAGACAACTGATCTTTTTCTGTTCAGTGGCTTGTGAAACTATCACACTTGATAGTGTTGTGTTAGTATGGAAGCAGTACGATGATAAAATTGCTTCTGTAGTAAACTGAAAAACACTGAACTTGGAGAGAAGACATCTAAATTTTTTTTCTTTTTTTTCCTACTTAGCTGCTACTCTGACCCTTCTGCCTTTACATACAAATTGTATGTCGGCCTGTTTTCCTGCAGTCTTGTTGACTGATTCCAAATTTTATAAACGGCCTTATTTTTTTACTGTGCAGCTCTTAACTGTGTAGAAGATCATAAAGTAACATTTTTCTGTTGGTGCATCTTTGCTGGGAACACTTACATGGCTAGAAAAGTGTCCTCGAATTTTGTTTTATGCAGCAATGAGCTCATTGCAAAAATAATCATCTGCCCTGGAATACCTGTCCAAGTGAAAGAGAAGTGCAGCAGCATAGCTATCCGAAATAGTTACCTGTGTGGAAAATCCCTGTGATACGCAAGTTCTTGCATTTAATAGTAAGGTAGCTGGTGAACAGCCAAAGCTACAGACAGCACCACTAACCAGTGTACGATCAGTCTCTTTAGTTTTTGCAGTTACCCTAGGAACATCTAAAAAAACCATCTAAACGCTGCTGAGAGTTTTTGATGCTATTCACCATGTGCGTAGCTCAAGGTGGAAGAGACTCTTTTGGCATGTCAATCTGACTTCCTATAAAACAATCAGGTACTTAAACTTTTTTTTTCTCCTAGCTGAATATTTTTCAGAAAAGCTGAAATTTGCCAGTCACAAAGTATCTTACAGATGTTCTTTTGTGAAGGAAAGCGTTCGACCCAGTTGCTAAAGATTCCAGAGTGTGCCTGATGTCAGCAATGCAGTTTCTTCAATGCAGTATTCTGCTGCATAGTTTTAAAACTATTATAAGGAGAAACAGTGGGACAGTAATAAAATTCTTAGGATTATTTTGCTAGGAATTATTTGGTTTAAAATGTTGAAGACCTTTATTTCGAGCTATGGTGATTGGAAGGATGTTCACTTATCAGATATAATCTCTTCTTGTTGCAGCCGTGTAAATCTTTCATAAACAAATCATAGTACATTTTAAGGTTTCTTTAGTCTTTGCTAGGTCAACTGGAAAGCTGTCCCAGAAATTCCTTTCTCTGTTGGTTAAACCTCTAATATGATATAGCTTATGCATACTTTAATGTTGGCATGAGAATAACTTAAATAGATTTTTCACTTTCCTTATGCTTCTCCTTTCCCTAGTCCCACAGGACAACCTTCTTTGTCTTCATTTTGCAGCTAAACAAACTGAGTTTTCTCAGTTTCCTCCTGTGCAGTAGGTCTGCATTTTCCCTGGCTATCTTAATAGTCCTTGTCTACATGTATTTTAGCTTGGAGAGCTAGCTAGCTTCCGCAAATGTTTTTGCTTACATCAAGGATTTATTGCACACCCATAGCTTTGAAGCATATTCTTACATCCTAGGGGTTTGAACAAAAAAAACCAGAAAGCCAGGGCAGTAAACAAGACATGTGGTCTCCGACTGTCTTGTGCCATTTGCTCAGGGTGGATTCATCAGTGGTAGGCAGTTTGAACACCATAACTCATTTCCTCTGTTTGCTTCAGTCAGTTCTCTATCTCACGTCCATTAAGAGTTATCTCTGAATAATGAATGGAGACTCCATTAAGAAGGGGAAAGGGCAAATATAGTACTTATTTAAAAAAAAAGGGGGGGAGGGGGGAAACACTCCAGGTTCTTTGCTTTTTCCCTCTCCAGCTTTCTCTTCATCTGTTAGCTTAGCTTCAGTTGCCAGAAAAAACACTGGAGGAGTTAACTAAGCAAGTTAGTTGTAGGCGCATAGGACGTGACAAGCAATGAGTAAACAACTAAGTGTCGCCAATGCCAAGTTTTGTAAAATCAATCTGAATTCTTACTGTGATGGCTACTGGCATTGTCAAGAGGGGAGAAATAGCAGATGCTGTATGTCTTGATGTTTTTGTTAAGGCTTTTCTGACACTGTCCTGCTTTATATGAGCAAGTTAGGGGGAAGGACTTAAGTGAAGATGCTGTTAAAACTCATGGTGAGGGAAAATAAACTATGTGTGAATAAGAGTTCTGTTGAGATATTTTGCAGGAGTCTGTCTTGAGTTTCATGATAGGCAATGCTTTCTTTAACAGGAGGGATAAGGGAATAGAGAGTATGGTTATTGTATTTAGGCTAAGCAGGAAAAGATGAAGTTGCAAAGTACAAATTGTGTACAGGACTGGATTAGAATTCAGGTTGCTTTTGACCGAGTGGAGAAATGTCATTGAAAAAAAGTCCTGTGAAATTCAGTAGAGGCAAATGCAAAGTTAGCAAGTTCAGTATGTGTAATCAATTATTCAAACAAATGTCAGAAAAATCTGCTTAGTGGTGAGGAAAGGGAGTGGGATGCATAAACAGGCATGCCCAAGTCTCCTAGCAAATATTCTGTCATGAGGGTGGTAAGTTGGAGTATTGTTCTGGCTTTTGCTTAGACATGGAGGGAGTCCAGAGACAGCAATAGGTTGAGGGTGTCTATCTTAGATGTTTGGCCAGTAAGGTGTAAAGAACTTGAGGTCCCTTGAGAAAATTCAGAGAAGGTGCAAGAGCTGTGTTTGAGTATGCAAAATCAGTTGTAGAAAGAAGGGAAACAAACTCCTCTAGTTACTTATGAAAGGTAAAACAAGGATTGACAGCCTTAATTTGTACTAAAGGAAGACCCAAGCATGCCATCAGGAGACACTTCCAAACGGGACAGAAAGGAAATGAGAGGGGGATTCAAGCCAGCAATTGTCAGAGGTCTCCAGCAGAAGATCAGGCATCTTTCAGGAATAATGTGGGTATCCCTCAACATTTTGTAGAGCCAGGGAATGGACTAGATGGCCTCCTGGGGCTATTGCCAGCAAGCCAGACCTCTGTGCAGCATGGCCTGTCAGAATATCTTTGAGCAAAGTGGTGCTTGGGTTTAGGACCTGCCCCTATTCCTCCTCCTCTGCTCTTTGCCCTCTTCCTGGTGTTTGTCATCTCCTAGGAGAAGATAAAATCTCAGGAGCAGTCAGCCTCAAAACCGTGATCTGGGGTCTAAGCCAAACAGAGCTGCTATAAGACTCTTTGAGAAGAAACTTTGTAGAGCATTTCCCCTGCATCTCAGGTACTTTTCCTCCATGGCGTCTTTGAATTTCAAGGCTTTTCATTTACTTCCCATTGGCTGATACTTGGCCAGAAAACTGATGTGTGCTTAAACAAATTGATTTGGCAATTACAGTCAGCGTTTGTTGGTTCAACCATAGGTGACGGGGCGGTGGGGAGAGGTGAGTTTTCACAGGACTCTGTGCCTGGCAGTGTCCGTGTTCTGGCAAGGCATTTGCTGTCACCTCAGGAACAGTTGAGATGGAAATGAATTTGAACTAGTTCAACTGCAGTCTGTTGTCTTTTCTGAGGTTACTGATTTGTGAGCAAGGAAATGTGGGTCTGGGGGTTGGGGGGAACACTTGTGTCTTTCTGAAGGCGGTTAGGGAATGTGTAATCTCAGTTTAAGACTAGTTTAAATTTGGAGACACCTTTGATTCTACCTTGTCATAGAATCATCAAATTATAGAATAGTTTGGGCTGGAAGGGACCATTAAAGCTCCATCTACTCCAACCCCCTGCCATGAGCAGCGACATCTTCAACCAGACCAGGCTGCTCAGAGCAATGCAGGTTTGTTTAACCAAATCTCATGCATTCCATCAAAGATCTCAGAATGACATGGGAAAATCAATAGTTACTAATCTTGCATGATCAATTTTCATCATATTGCTTATAGAAATAAACGATTTAATGTTGCAGTACATCTCTTAGGTTTTTTTCATACACTTCGATCTAAAATTTCAGGAATATACATTTGTAAGACCAACTTAAAGCTTTATAAAACTGATCTGAAAACAAAATTCCTCTCGGTGTTAAGTCTGAGTTCCAGAAAATGTTGAGTGATTGTCTTCATGGCTGCTCAGCAGCTGCTGAAATGGAAAGGGATCTTCTTGGGCATCGTGGGGGTGTTGACTGGATAGTTGGGTCAGGTCATTGCTGGTTGCAGTTCCAGACTCTCCCGTCTTTGACAGTGGCACTGCTAAACAACCTACAACATTTTGGGAATTTCCTACAGGAACTTGAGTACTGAATCGGCTGGGTTTGTGCTATGTCTAATCAGGCTGGTGGCGAGTGGTTATGGTATGTAACTTAAAAATTGTAGATGGAGTTTTAAAGTGGCTTATTTTTATGTTCATTTGGGAAAAACTGGTCAGTAACAGGAGAGGGTGTCTGGGACAGTGACGTTTCTGGGGTTATTCAGACACTCCCACTTCTGGAGCTCACAGTCCTGTCAAAGTGCTGGTAGAAGATTTTTCTCCTGTTTTCATGCTGTCTGCTACTGGCTTCCACAGAGGCTCAGGAGTCTTTGAGACACTTCCTGAGATGTGAGACTTGGCAATAAAAGTTTCTCCTTTTGGGTGCAAGTTTCAAGCTGTCAATAAAAATGCGAAGTCTGAAATTAACAGATTTCTACCATGACTTGATACTGGGTTTACTTATTGTGGTAATATTCTGGAAGACCTGCTGCAACCCACCACTTTGCTGTTCAACAGATAGCTTCATCATCTTGACACCTTGGTCCTGTAAGCCCAGTTAAGCAGACCAGTGTCTTTTGTCTCTGTCATAGTTGACTCTGAAATGTGGTTTTAAAAAAACAATCCCCTTTAAAATAAAATCCCAAAGAGAAGCTTCAAACCCTGTGTTTCTGTACCCTCAGGAGCCTGGTGTGCTGAAGCTTGCCCTTTTTGTTCTCTGAGTGTTCAGTGACATCTGGGCAGGAGTGGGCCTTCCTTGAAGCCGCTGCTGATGCACATTGGCGTGTGTCCTACTGCTCTTCGAAAACATTGCACATCCCTCGGTAGTAGTGCAGTAGAGAACATGCGGGGCCATGCACGCTCGTCTGATAGAAATACCATGCTGGTTTCTTTAGACAGTGCCTCTGATATGTACTCTTGTCTGTTTTCTGCAGGGATACAGCAGGGCAGGAACGATTTCACACCATCACCACCTCCTATTACAGAGGTGCCATGGGGATCATGCTAGTATATGACATCACCAATGCGAAGAGCTTTGAAAACATCAGCAAGTGGCTCAGAAACATAGATGAGGTGAGTAATGTTTGCAGGATTCCGGAATTGACCTGTTTGTTGTGACCCATAGAGCATGTGATGAGTCCTACAGATCTCAGCTTCTGGATTGCGGCTTTTGCTTCTACCCTGGCAGAAGGTGTAAATTAACGCAGGGATTTGGGTTCTGGTTTTTGGCTGTCCTGTGTTCTATGTTCCCTGCCTCAACTCTCCCTTCAACAATGGCGTGAAGGATCGCAACACTGCGCAGGGGCTACTGGTGTCCTAAAATGTCAAACTTGTACATGAGCAAACTGTTTCTGTGCTGGAGAATACTTAGAGGTAAGGAATACATCTTCTGGGTGCTGCAGTTTCAGGAGGAGCTGCCACCACAAGGTGGTGTGCAGAGGAGCAACACTAAGCTGTAAGCTGCAGAGTAGCTGTGGAATTTGTCACTTCTAGTACTAACCTATTTTATACGGATGACTATGTAAATCTTCAAAGATAATTAAATATGATCACCTTTGCTCCCTCAAAATTGATGAAATATTTGCAAGTTTATCATGGCTGTTGCGGGTAGTATGGCAAACTGCTGTTGTTGAATGCTAGCAGACTAGTCAAACTTGCATAGCTGATTTGTGTCCTGTTAGAGGAGTACCAAACAAGGAGGCTGGGAGGATTTCACGCAAGGACAAGTGAAGCAGAAGAAACTGATGTGGAAAAATTCAGTGTCTGGATCCCCAAGAGTTCATTCTCCTGGAGTTCTGAGATGTTGGAGCAGCACGATTGTTAGTTGTTGCTTTTGTTATGCTGTTCCCAGATGGAATAAATGTTTGGATTTTCCAGCTTCATTATTTTCCTAGAAAGCATGAGGATGGCCCTGTAGAACTGACTGTCAGCAGATGGGTACTGTCAGGCATTGCTAGTTGAAGCATTGAAGCTGGTGAAAGGTTCTTAAAGAGCAAAAATGCGATATGGGGACTTTAATTTCCTAGCATGAGAAATGGGAAACTATACTGTTTATGGGAAGGTACGTATGTGTTTCGGTGGGTACAGAAGGGAGGTTAGGGGGACATACAAGGCAGCACAGGAAGAGACTCAGCAATGAGTTGAATGTAAACTTGAAACCAAGGCCTTTAGATTCTGCAGTTGCTTTGTTTAAAAAATTCAGTAGTATCCAGGAAGTTGGGTAATGGATCTCATTCATGCCATTGTGTCTGAGAGGCGAGTGGTTTTGCTGACCTCATGTTTATAAATCTGTGTCGCACAAACCTCTGCATCCGATTACAGGTACATTGTGAAGGCTGGATTGTTACTGCAGTTTTATAAGGGACATTTGACACCGTAGGAAGTTTTTTTTATCATGGAAGAAGCTCACTAACGGAGTGCGTTTGCAGAAATGATGGGTGAATCATCCTCTGAGGTTCTAGATGCAGTGTTGAGGCTTCTCACTGTGGCAAGTGTTACCCGCTCACACACAGGATTATTGCAAGTGACAGTTGTGAAGGGAGTAACTAAGTGCTTTGGTTTTACGAGGAGTTAATATTGCCAAGGATATTCTCTCAAGGAGGAGGATTTTTAATAAGCAAGCTGCTGTTCTGAATTGCTGTTCTGTGCAAGGAGGCTCTTCTACAACATACTTAAGGCTTGATTTAGAAATAACCAGGAAACCTAGAGATGTTACACCTTCATCCTTGCTAAATAGTTAATTATTTAAAGTTTGCACATTCTGCAGAGGTGTACTATGCCATGCACTTTTGCTTTGGGCTAATAGGAATCAGTTGAGTTGCTCAAGTGCACAGTTTTCTATGTTGGGGCTGGCTGTGCTTGAAAGAAGTCTGTTGCTGTGTAAGCAGTTCTGTGTGTGTGGATGAAAAGTTAAGATTTTGGGAGTCTTACTCTACACGGTATCTTAATCTTTGCCATCTGGTTGCTCTTCCTCCTTGTGACCTGAAGGAAAAAAACTGGGTGATTTTCCTCGGGTTATTACTATGAGCAGGAGTACTGGGTACGTGGACCTCTTACCTCTCTAGTTCTATTAATAATGCTACAGTAAAGTAGTATTAAGGCTGTTGGAGTGAAAGTAAATTCAGATTAGACTTTCCAAGCAGCTTCTCATGGCAGGTTTCAAAGTACTTCCGTTATCCACTTAAGTGATGCTTTGTGCTGTGGCTGCTGGAACATTTCTGCTACTCTGGTGGATATCTTTGGCGTGTTCTTTCCTTACTATGATGGGTATTGGCAGTACTTCAATAAATGAACAGCCAAGGTATTTTCTGCTCATTCAGCGTTCCTTGAGAAAGCATTGGCACTTGCTTTTGCCTTACAAAGGGGATTCCCTGTGTATGTGGTCCTCCTTTTCTTTGGATTCTGAGCATTAGTGCGGTGCTCGCTTCAGTTTTCCCTTTGCAGTGTCCTGGCTTATGGGTGCTTGGTATACAGTCTGCGTTCTGTTTCACTGCATGAGTTTCCCAACTTCTGTGTGAAGTACTTCACAGGCAGAGCTAAAGCACAAAGCTGACATGTGGTCTTGTTCTGATGATTGCGACATCAGAGGAACAGCATGATGCTGGAGAGCTGTAATTTCCTTTTGTTAGTTAACTTGGTAACTCCTCTAAAAGAAAATTACAAGCAAGAGTTTTTTTGCTAACTTGGTTATTTGGCTTTGTGGTTGTTGAAAGCATAGTTGCGGTTGTTAAGGAGACTTACCTGTCTACAATAAAACTATGCAAAGGACCATTTAAACACCAAAAAAGTAGTAGTGTCAGCTGGAGGCACTCTAGTGCATGAAGCTTGATTGTTGGCACCTGTAGACATGGGTGCTTCTTGTCCTGTGATGTTCTGTAGGATCTTTTCTGTAATGTGCTTGTCTAGCGCACATAAAACCTGACATCTCTACGTGCCAGGCAGGAAGTTGATTCTTTTCCCATGTCACTGAATGCAAACTAACAAAGATTTGGTAGGCAAGTGTCATTAACTAGAAGGATCTGGGTTGCAGAACAGCACTTTAGTCTTTTTCAGAAAGGAAGACTTCACACTTAAAAATTCAGAAATAAAAAGCAAGGGGGAAAATAACGAGCATTGGGATGGTGATAGAGCTGTCAAACCTGTAGCTGTTGTCTCATTCCACTTCCAGGTTATATGAGCAACTTAACCTAAAGGCACTGTCTGAAGAATGATTTCTAGCAGTCTTTGTTAGAACTCAGGAAAGTGCAGGACACCAGGACCTGTGAATGTTAGCCTGGACTTCAGCAGCCTGGAAGTACAAAAGTGAAGTAGATATTTACTGCTTGTTGGGGGCACATGTAAACCTGTCTCTTGTCTCATTTTAGCATGCCAATGAAGATGTGGAGAGGATGCTGTTAGGAAACAAGTGTGACATGGAAGATAAAAGAGTTGTCCCTAAAGCAAAAGGTGAACAGGTAAGTGTCGGACAAAAACTTGCTTATCAAAATAATCAAATCGGTGCCAAGACTTCCCTCCATCTCCAGGTGGTTGAGATGCCACAACGGGATGTGCCAGGGAACAAACAAGGTAGTTGGACTTGCTAATGGTTTGTAAGTCTAGGGAATGTTTTCTCAGAAGCCACGTTGCAAACAACTGCCATGAATGGAATGAGTTCAGCTGCGCTTTCTGCTTTCTTTGATAACAAAGAATGCCTGAAAATTTTTAGTGAAGTTACTTACCGTGTGACAGGCTCGTATGGTATCTGTTGTCTTACGTTCAGGCATTGACTTGTGATTTAATATGCTTTAATTGTGGTTTCTGAATCATTAAGTTCCGAATCTTCTTTTGTGACACTTTGCCTAGTTAGTACTTATGATGCCTGCTGCAGCTGAAAATATATTCAGTGGTTATACACCCATTATAAATGCTGCTAGTCTTGAATTTAGAGCAGCGCCAATTGACTCTGCAGTGTCGCTAACCTTCTTCTTTCTTTTTTGGTTTAGATTGCTAGGGAGCATGGTATTAGGTTTTTCGAAACTAGTGCAAAAGCAAATATAAACATTGAGAAGGCATTCCTCACATTAGCAGAAGACATTCTTCGAAAGGTAGGTGCTTACAAGATCAGTTTGAAAAAAATAATACCCTAAAATTTCAGCTCCTGTCATTTTTGATGTTTACCTAAATTGTTGCAGCTTTTGACTTTGGCATGCTAAGACAAACCAGTCCCTGAAGGAAGAGTATTGTACATCTAGAGCTTCTAAAGTTTGTTTGATGTTTCATTATTGTAGAGGTACCACGTAGAGTGAGTAGTATACATCAGAAAGTGAAGGAATGTAAGCTTGTAGTTGTTTGGCCCTTAAACTCGTGGTTATGTTGTACGTGTGCTTGGAATTAAAACACTTTGATTGGCGTAGAAGAGAATTGTCCTCTCCCTGCCACCATCTCCACCAATATGCAACACTGTCTAAAAACTCTTGAGTGCCTGTCGGGAAGAGTTTAGATGTGGTTGATAGAACAGATGAATGAGATGAATGTCACTTCCTACCTTGCTTCCAGTGATTAGCCCTCTTGGCCTCTGCATTTCATTGGAGGTTTTATTGGACGGTTGTATTGCAACCGAGAGAAGAATGTGGATCACCAATTTATGGTACACAGTATATTTCAGGAAGGGGAATGAATCACCAGGATAAAGATGGTTGTCTTGTCTGTGACCTGTACCCAAATCTTTGTATGCCCAGAGCTACAAGGTACTGCTATCCTTGTATCCCTGATACTTTTCATGAGTAGAAAATGCATCGGCTTCCAAGAGCTGCCACTATTTTGTTGCAGGATTGAGCTGGGCTGGATACGTGGGTGGCTCCAGGGCTGGTTCCAGTTAGATGATGTACTCCCGTAGCCAAGGGTTTGATTTAGACAGTAACCCCTGTGCTACCACATTCCTGCTTACGATCAGGTCATGCCTCTCCAGCGCTGAAGCTCTGTGGAGCTCGAGAGATGTGGGTTGGCCAACTCTAGCATATGTGCTTTTGCCCCTAAACAAATGACCCTGTGTGTTTTTATTGTGCTCCAGCTTAGCGGAGGGGCTGCCCTGTATTGAGCCTTCATCAGGGTCTTCCACTGCTCTCCTGCACGCACGCTATTGATAATGTCATCCGAGTTAATTGGTTAGAAATTGAGTGCAATGTCAATGCTGAATCTTTTCACAACCCTTTTAAATACACATCTGCTCAACAACATCTGGTTTGCCATTGTAGTTCCGAGTTGTTTCTTAATCAGTTTTTGACAAGCCTTATGTGACAAACGGGATGAAAATCCCTGGCCTTTTGTAAACAGGAGGTCAGGCTACCAAGTCTTACTGACCCTTTTGACCTTGAAATTTTTATTTTGTGCCTCAGTGTATTTATCTGAAGGGGGGGGGGGGCGTTGCTTTTTCAAGGCTGTGACAAATAGAATAAGAAAAGGAATATGGAGACTAAACTGCAGTATTCTTGTGAATGCTTAGGTTAGTTTCTAAACAGCTGAAAGTAGATGTTAGCATCTGAGCAAAACCTCTTGACTTTGATTTTTGCTTTGGTCTAACCAAGTTTACATTCCGTGACGCAGACGAGCCTGTTTTGTCCGCTGCCTCGGAAACTGGTGTCCTGGTTGAGTGGAAGGCAGATGCTTTTGAACAACCCCTCTTTATCCATAAAACACTCTGTGGTTTTTTAAGGTCATTAGTTCACATAATTTAACTTCAGCTTGTGTTAGTTGTATGCTGTGATTTACTTACTCCACCAAAGTCCAAGTGTCAGTTCTAAGAGCAGGATCTAGAAATAGGTTTAGTTCACTTTGGGGTGGTCCAAGTTCAAAAGTTAGTTGTTTGTTTGTTTGTTCCCCCTGCCCCTACCCCCAGCTTTCCAGTTGTTGTTCATTTAAAACAAAGCAAACAAACAAACAAACCCCCTTGAATTGCTTTTGCATACTTTTGCTGGAGGGGGGAGGAGGAGGAGGATTCCCTATGTTTCTGTGGAGCTCTTTGCCCATAGTTTACTGATAATATTATTTGGTGATGTAAGTCTTCTTGTAAGCCGCTCTCTCTTCAGCTCT
Source organism: Elanus axillaris (assembly GCA_026212715.1). Taxonomy (NCBI): domain Eukaryota; kingdom Metazoa; phylum Chordata; class Aves; order Accipitriformes; family Accipitridae; genus Elanus; species Elanus axillaris. The sequence goes on along the minus strand of JANZLQ010000017.1, from coordinate 29,180,813 downwards.
GAATACTGTATTTCAGAATATCTCAGGAGTCATCTAACTCTTTTTACTTGTCTCATTGCAGACCCCTGTAAAAGAGCCCAACAGTGAAAATGTAGATATCAGCAGTGGAGGTGGGGTGACAGGCTGGAAGAGCAAGTGTTGCTGAACGTTCTCCTATATCACCAATCGCCATCCACCGCCCCTTTTTTCTCGCTGCAAAACAAACCACTCTGCCCGTTTTTAACCTTAAACCCATGTTTTGTTCCTCATCTTAACAAGCTCCTGTCTCCCTTTGTTTTTCCGTTTAGGACAGCTTGCGTACTATAATTTTCTCAACAACATGTATAGGAAAATCATCTCTGTGACTTCATTTTTTAATGTACCTGCTCAACTTACCACTACGTTTTGGTTGTATTATAGTCCCGTTCCTCCTGACATTAAAACCTATAGCAATCATATTCAACTCTATTCTGCAAATTGTATAAGAATAAAAGTTAGAATTAACAATTTATTTTGTACAACAGTGGAATTTTCTGTCATGGATAATGTGCTTGAGTCACCATATTCTCTAGATGCATCAGCAAAAGAGCCAGGAAAACACTCATTTTCGCCTTGAGTCTGTGAATGGGGTTTATTTTGTCCTGTGCCTTATGTGGAAAGGAACTTTTGTTTTCTTTTTTTTTTTTCCTTCTGGTGGAAGCATGTGCAGGAGACGTACCATCCATACTTGACCATTTTAAAATACTGAACTCTTTTGTGATTGCTTTCTGTAATTGTTGGTGTAATGCATCGAGGACAAAGGGTGGTGCAAAAAAAAAAAACCTACATTTAATCTGCTGTGTCTCCTTTTTGGTGATCTAGCCATTCAGAACTGTTCCTGCTGCCATTTTTTTTTTCCTCACTTGCGGCTCTTTCCTTTTGCCTGCATGCTGCTTTTATTTGCATTTCTTCATGGTGTGATGTGTTAATTAAAAGGATGGCAACGTGGTATGTTTGCCAAAAATTTAATACAAAGCACTGATTTAGCTTTCAAGGTAAAAATGTTGAAGATACCTACTAATTTCCCTCTAGCCAATGTCAGTTCACTAGTATATCTTCTCTCTCCTCCTGCATAGCCGTTGGGTTTTATGATATGGAAGAGTTATTTGCATGCACTAGTTTTTCTATGGAGGGTGATGTGGTTGTCTACTTTATGTGTATGAATATAACATGCAATTCCCAAACTGACAGCAGTTAACGTGAACTTTTAAGTTCTCTCTTACTGTTAGCCGCTCCAACAAGTTGTTCGGTAGCCTAGCAAAAGGCTGAGTGAAACTAGATTTAAAAAAAAAAAAAAAAAGAGGTTGGCAGTTTAATTTATTACCTCCCTGAAAACTTTCCATTTTCCAGTGTTAAAAGCTGAGTCATTGCTACTTGGGTCGGTCTTGCTCCCAGTCCCGTGCTGTGGGAACGTGGTGGGTGATCCCAGCAGGGCTGCTCAGCATCCCCCTGGGATTAACTTGCTTTTCCAGCTCGCCTTCTGCGTTGCCCGGCCAGGCTCCGGTGTCACCGATGGCGATGGCGTGGCTTAGTCATTTCTGAAAGGAAGGGGGTTAAGGACTGCCAGTCTGTCGTTGTCGACTGCTCCTGCCGAACCGGGCGTTCCGTCTGCAGGAGCGTTTGTACGTTCACTTGCCTTGCATTTAAAATAACCACGTAGGAGAGCTGCTCCAGCCAAGGACAAAAAGATATTTTAAATAGACGCTTCTTCCCCCACCCCTCAAGCCTCACGTTCTCCTTTAAAGTTGGACAAGCTTTTGCCTCGCTCTTGTCCGCTTGAGTTTTGGACTGCCTCCGGTAAATAATGAAAGTAGTAAATAACGCTGATTTAATTTTAATGAAGTGATGGTGTTTTAACATTGAACTTCTAGTTTCGAACGGCTTCCCGTGTAGTAACTTGACCGAGGTGTCTCCCTTTTCCTCTGTATTTTGGCATTTTGTCTCTGTGTGTGTTAACCCTTCCCAGTCGAGTGGCTGTTGGGGTCGGGCAGGACCCTGGGACTGGCGGATAAATCGGCACCGCTGCGTTTCTCACGTCCCGCGCCTGCCGGTCAGCGTTGTAAATAGAGTACAGCTACCTTTTGGTTAAATCTGCACTTTCTAACATTATCAAAAAGGGAAAAATGGAGAAATATACATCAAGGCGTTTTGGGTTTTTTTTGTATAATCCTTGTTTTAAGCGTGAGCTTTTTATTTGCTTCCAGGGGCTTGGCTCCCTTTGTGTAAATCCCTCGGGATCCTTTGTAGACGCTGTGTTCGTTGCAAGCCAACAGGTAGAGAACAGGCCACTCGCTGGTACTACTAGCTACCACCTCCGTTTCCTATTCTCCTTACCGAGCTAATAAACTGAAATATTTCTAGACAGTCTACTTCTGTTCATATAAAAACCATGAATTTTAACCGCGTGGCTTGGCTTTGTTTTGTGTTGTGGAGTGCAAGGCCCAGCCGAGGAGGAGTGAGCAACAAGAGTCGATGCAGATGCTTTAAAAAAACAAACAAACAAACAAAAAAAAGTAATAATAATCATGTTGGAGGAATTTGCAGTAACTTTATTTCTGCCGGTATCTAAACTTCCTGCTAGCTAGCAAACTAACTGCTTGTGAAGCCTCTACGTGGAAGACACCCCCCTCCCCAGCTCTGTGCGTGGAATAAAGCCTAAGGCCAGCCTGGAAAAGGATGCGAAAAGCTTTCCCCGCGCAGAGGGAGGGCTGTAGCCGACCCGGCCAGCGGAGGAAGACTCGGCGCTACCTTTTTGTCATGGCAAAAAAAATGTAATTTGATTAAATTGGTCGTGCTAAACTAAAACCCGAGGTTGAATCTATCCTACAAGTGTGTTAACCTCTTTCTCTTTAGTGCTTCGGCGCTGCCCGGGGGAGCTGCCGGTGCCGTGGTGGTGCGGGGCAGGGGTAAACGCGGCGCTTTGTGCTCTCGGACTCGGATGGTGGAAAAACAGCATCAACTTAAGGTCTAGGATTAATTCCCATGCCTACAATTTTTTACTTAATCTTTTAATATTTTTGCTACTCCACTCTGGCTTTTTATTTAAAACACATTCTTTTGTACCACTTACTGTATCAAATTGTATAAAAGATCACTGTCCCATTCTTGGTCATACCAAGAGCAAATAAAAGCTTTTATAAACTTGCATTGGTTACTTCCTCGGCCCCATTAAATTCCCGTTCTCCAAGCCTTGGCCGGGGCCCTGCGTGCCGGGGGGGAGCGGGCCGAGCCCCGGCCCCGCTTGCGGCTGCCCCTCGGAGGAGGTGGGTGCTGGGGCTGGGATGAGACCCCCCCCTTTCCCCCCCAGCCTTTGGGGCCAAAAACCAGCTTCGCACTGGGCTGTAGCTGCTCTTAGGGCAGCCGTGACCGCTCGGACACATGGATAAAGCCTGGAAAGCACAAGCTGGACTTGGAATAAGTTGTTTGGCTGGGGGTCGAGCTGCTCTTTTCTGTCTTTATTTTTTTTTTTACAGAAAAGCTTTAGGCTGTTGTTTTTCAAGGGCAGGACGGTGCTAAGTGCGATGATGTGTCTGAGGCTGCCGGCATCTCCCCGCTCCTCCCGTGGGTGGGGGTACACCCTGCTCCTGGGCCGCTGACCGCAGCACCCCGGGGACCCCCGGCTCCGCGGGGAGAACCTTTGCCAATGCTTTTCGGCCCTTCCCTCTGCACAGCCGCAGGTCCTGGTGTGGCTGTGAACTACGAGCGGCTTTTCCAGCTCTCCCAGAGCCCCTGGCTGGATTTACGGCCGAGCGGATGTCCTTCTCCACCGAGCAGGGATGAGGCCATGGGGAGCAGCTGAACGATCCTGAATCCTGAATCCTTCCAAGCCCCGAGGACTGGTTGGTGTTTTGTGGTGGGGAGGGAAGAATTCGTCCCTGGCCAAGTCACCTTGGCTCCTCGGTGTCATCCTTGTCACTGTCTTGAGATTTTCCCTGTCCTCCACCTGCTGCTGTCCCTGCTCTGCCCTCACTTCTGCTCCTTCCCACCCCGGCTCCTTCCCATCCCAGCTCCCTTCCCTTCACTGCTCCTTCCCATCCCTGCTCCCTTCCCACCCCGGCTCCTTCCCACCCCTGCTCCCTTCCCACCCCTGCTCCCTTCCCATGACTGATCATTCCCACCCCTGCTCCTTCCCATCCCTGCTCCATCCCAGTTCCTTCCCACCCCTGCTCCCTTCCCACC
>JANZLQ010000017.1:29138478-29170589 GCA_026212715.1 Elanus axillaris | reverse complement strand
CCCCAATGCTGTGTGTGCGAGGTACAGGCATGGGGGGGACGCTCTGGTGTCCCCTCGCAGCACTTTTTGGTGAAGCCCACAGAAATGCCCCCAGAAATGTGATGGGGACCCCAGGTCATCCTCGAGGGTGGCTGCCCCCCCCCCCCGAAGGGCCGGACTGGCCCCGAGGTGGGTGACGGCAGATCTCCGGGGCCAAGCACTGGAGGTGGGCTCCTCTCACCACCGTGGCTTTGGCTGTCTCTTGCAGGGAAGTTCAAGCTGCTGGACCAGGACCGGGACATCCGTGAGCCCGTGCAGTACTTCAACAGTGTGGAGGAGGTGGCCAGCATCTTCCCAGACCGCGTCTTCGTCATGGAGGCCATCACCTTCAGTGTGAAGGTCCGTATGGGGACAGCAGGGGATGGTGCTGGGACAGCAGGGGACACTGGTAGGACAGCAGGGAATGGTAGTGGGATCTCGGAACAGAGGTGGGACAGCAGGTGGGTGTCCGGGAGCGGTGGTGAAGCAGCAGGGGATGGTGGTGGGACATCACGGGTCAATGGTGGGACATCAGGCGAGGACGGTGGGACGTCAGGAGTTGGTGGTGGGACATCGTCAGGGTATGGTGGTGGGACATCATCAAAGGGGGAGGTGGTGGAAAAGCAAGGGCCGGAGGTGGGACATCAGGAGAGGGCAGTGGGACATCAAGGGCTGACGGTGGGACACCAGGGGACAGTGCCAGGACGGCGGGTCCCACGGTGGGGCTGTCCCGGGGCAGGTGGTGTCGGGGGAGTTCAGCGAGGACAGCGAGGTGTACAACTTCACGCTGCACGCGGGGGACGAGCTGACGCTGATGGGCCAAGCGGAGATCCTCTGCGCCAAGACGGTGAAGGAGAAGTCGCGCTTCAACACCATCCTGCGGAAGCTGGGAAAGGCGGCACCGGCGGCGGGAGCCAGGCAGGTGAAGGGCAAGATGCCCTGTCTGATCTGCATGAACCACCGCACCAACGAGAGCCTCAGCCTGCCCTTCCAGTGCAAGGGCCGCTTCAGCACCCGCAGCCCCCTCGAGCTGCGGCTGCAGGAGGGCGAGCACACCATCCGCAGCATCATCGAGAAGGTACGGCTGCCGGTCAACGTGGCCGTGCCCAGCCGACCGGCGCGAAACCCCTACGACCTTCACGCCATCCGCGAGGGTCACTGCTACAAGCTGGTCAGCATCATCTCCAAGACGGTCGTGTTGTGTTGCATCCTCCGACGGGATGAGCTGGTTCCCTTCCACTTCCTCCTGCTGACCGACATGCCCCGCTTCCAGCTGCCCGAGGGGCTGCTGGCCGGAGACCCCCAGTTGGAGAAGCTGCTGCGGGACAGTGCCGCGTACTGCCACGACCGCTTCAACCCCGACGAGTACTCGCGGGCCGTGCGGGAGGCCAAACCTGACTTTTCGGAGGAATGTGCCAGTCCCCGGCGCCTGCGGCTCTGCCTGCCTCCCTGCGCCCGAGAGGAGCTCAGCCAGCCCCTCCAGCGCCTTTCCCTCTGCGCCTGCGGCACGGGGGTCCCCCGGGAGCCCACCGCCTTCTGCCAGGGACCGCGGGGCATCGCGGGGGGCACGACGCGTCCGCCGCTGCCCGACTTCCCCGATCCCGACCGGGAATACATGACGCCCGACTGGGCTGAGCCCGAGTTCAGGACTCAGGAGCTGTTGGAGATTCCCTACGAGGAGCTCTGGAGCAACCCCAGCCCGGAGGGATGCTGCGAGCCGGGCAGCGGCACCGGCCGGCAGGACCTCGTCTCCTTTGGGGCCGTCACCCCGCTGGGCTCCCTGCATCGCCCCGGCGTGCCCGGGGACGAGCCCCGTGGGGACACCCCACCTCCCGTGCCACCCAAGTCGGAGGCGGTAAGACCCACGGTCCTGTCCCCAGGGATGGGGAATGACACCCCTGGGGTCCCACCTGCTGCCAGCCGTCCTGGCAGCGGAGCACCGGGATAGCCGGGCAGTGAACCCCGGCATAGCCCCGTCGGCAGTTCTGTGCCGTGGGCAGGGGGTGCGCAGCCCCGGGGTGTGCTGCCGGCCCCACGGCACAACCGGCCGCACGGCACAGCCGGCCTGGACGCCCTCCCCGGGTGCTGCAGGGCTCTGGGCTGGGAGCCCTGGCCCCTGGCTCTGGGGTCCCTCCCCGGCTCCATTCAGGCACCCAAATCCTGTGGGCTCCCCAGCACCATGGGGTACCCAGTTCTCCAGGGCTCCCCATCACCAGGGGCTACCCAAATCCTCAGGACACCCTCGTACCATGGGGTCCCCGGTTCCCCAGGGCTCTCTGCACCGTGGGGTACCCAAAATTTCAGACTCCCCTTCACCATAGGGTCCCCCCATTTTTTGGGCTCCCTGCACTATGGGATACACGGTTCCCTGGGGCTCCCCGTTGGTACCCAGAACTTTGTGGCTTGACCAGGGCTGGCCGTCCCAGCACCGGTGGTGACTGGGGTCCTGATGGTGCTCATCCCCCTTCCAGGTGAAGGAGGAGTGCCGGTTGCTGAACGCACCTCCCGTGCCACCCCGGGGCAGCCGCCCCCCCGTGTCCTGCAGCCCCCCAGCACCCCTGCGCTGCCCGAAGCTGGCATCCATTCCCTCGCCCAGCCCCAGCCTCTCCTACTACTCCTCGGGGCTCCACGATGGGTGAGTGTCTCCGGCACGGCCGGGGACGTGGGGATGCTGCGATGGAGGGGTGGCAGGTTGACCACCCCAGGGTGAGACATCCCTGCGGTGCGGGATTGGGGATGGAGCCCCGGGGATGATGGTGATGCTCCCCTTCCTCCCAACAGGTCGGTCCCCCGGAGCGGCAGCGGCTCGCCCTCGCCCGACGCCTACTCCCTGTACTGCTACCCCTGCACCTGGGGGGACTGCAAAGCCGGGGAGACCCCCGGCCGCCCGCTGCCCCCCACCACCCAGCCCACCCCCACCTCTTGGTCGGACCCCTGGGCGTACGCCGAGGCGGGTGCCGGGGCAGGCAGCGGCTGCTCGACCCCGCTGCCGGGGGCCGAACCCCCGCTGAAGCCCTACCGCAGCTGCCCCCGCCTCAAGCCCCCGCACCCCCAAAAACGTTTCGCCCCCTTCGGGGCGCTCAACCCCTTCGCCGGCCCGACCGAATGGCCGGAGAGCCCCGAGTGGCCCAAGCCGCCTTCGGCCCCGGCCGCTCCGTCCTCCTCCTCTTCGCCAGAGCCCTTCGCCCCCGTCGAGGAGCCGGTGCCCCCCCCTCGCCCACCCAAGGGCTTTGAGGGGGACAGCATCGTCATCCGTGGGGCGGCCCCGCTCTCGCCCGCCGTCCTGCGTGGGGCCGAGGGCGGCGTGACCCGCGTCTACCTGGCGCAGGGTGTCATCGAGGTGCCGCCGGCGGCGAGGGGCGATGGGGGGGCTCCGCCGGCTGCCCCCCGTCCCAGCGGGGACGGCTCGCCTTGGTTGCCCCCCGCCGACCTCTCGGCCCTCTCGCTGGAGGAGGTCTCCAAGTGCCTGCGCTTCATCGGCCTCTCTGAGGACGTGGTCAGCTTCTTCGCCCGTGAGCGCATCGACGGCAGCATCTTCGTGCAGCTCAGCGAGGAGATCCTGGCCGATGACTTCCGTCTGACCAAGCTCCAGGTGAAGAAGATCATGCAGTTCATCAAGGGCTGGCGCCCCAAGATCTAACCGCACGCCGGGGAACCCCTGGACCCTTGGGGTTCCCCAACCCCCTGGACCACAGCTCTGGGTCTCCCTGCTCCTGTCCCCTGCCCCGCTCCGGGGGTGCCCTGATGTGGTGCTGCCCACCGGCTGTGGGTTTTTCTTCCTTCCCCAGCAGCTCAGCCCTATTGCCCAGCCCTCCCCCCTTTCTGTTTTAACACTGGACGGTAATTTTGGCCCAAACGGGCTGGAAAACACTGGAGTTCACATTGACTGGTTTAACTTAATCCTTGTGGATTAGCGTAATAAACGTATGGGAGAAAAATGAGCCACGGGAGAAACCCCTTGCTTGGGGAGGAGGGGGAAAGGGGCTCTTAGCAGGGATGGAGGCTCCGGGCAGTTACTTCCATCCTCTTTGGAAGGGATGCGTGTCCCCCCCCCCCCAAGGGAAAGCATTCCTCTGGGAGCTGCTCCAGGCTGAGTTCGGGGCTCTGGAAGGAAGCTCCCCTGTCTGACAGACACAGCTGACCCTGGGAAAAGGAGGCAGAGACCTACACTCAGGGCAGCATCCACCACCCACTGCACCCGGCTCTCCCAGGGCCTGCGGTGAGGTGCCCCGAGGACCCCCAAGCTCCCCAAATCCTGCTCTGCAGAGCTCGATGGGGCCACAGCATCAGGAGGGGCTGCGACCGGACCTCCCCAGCCCTGACTCCAGCTCCTTGGCCCCAGCGGAGCCCCGGACACGGCTCACCTCCCGCAAGCACAGCCCTCCACGCAGGAGGGAGGTCCTGGGGGCTGCTGCACACCCCCCCCCCCGCCCCGGCATGGCTGAGATGATGTCTCAGCCCCGTTTTGCTCTGATAGTTTTTAAGAAACAAGCAGAGAAGTGACATGAAAAGAGCAGCAGCACCCAGCTCCTGGCCCAAGCCCTTCCAGGGCACGGGAAAAAGGCTGGAGCCTGGGCAGGCACCACACCAAGCCAGGGAGGTGGAAGCCAGGCCAGCTCTGAAATCACTGACAGGTGCAGAGAGATTTAAAGCCTTTTAGTTTAAACTGAGCTCTCCCCACGGGGGACGCTTCTGGCCTTTGGCTGCTTGATTTGCAATTACAGGCGGGTCCATCTGCCAGGATAACCCCAGCAGCAGCGCTCGGGGCCAGACAAAAGAGCCAGAGGCTCCTCACAGACCCTGATTGATGGCAGAGGTGACAGAGCCAGTCTTTGTTCTGCACTGCCGCCATCCCCTGCCTTTCCCCACCCTCTGGCAACCGCCAGCAGCCCCTTTGTGGGGCTTTCAGCCGGCAAACACGGAGAGGACCCCAGAGGATTGCCTGAATGCTTTATTTCCGACTCGAGCTGTTCCCTTCCTCGGCGCCGAGAGGCTGCTGCCCCAGAGAGACGGGAGAAGCAGGCATGGAGTCCAAACCCAGGAGATGGGGATTTATTTTGATGGAGGTTTACGGAAAGGCAAGGCTTCAGGGCCAGCTGCGTGCTGGATGGTGCCTGCCAGACTTGGAGCTTTGGAGGCTGCGGCATGGAGGTGAACACAGGAGAAATTCTCTCTTCCAGCAAGGAGCCATCAGGCCCGCGCTGGCAGGGGACGGACGTGCCCAACACAGAGGAGCTGATAAGGCACTTGAAATGACTAGAAGCCATAAGGCAATCCGCTACCACCTTCCTTCCTTCCCTGCCTCCCCCCGGGTGCTTTGCAGATTATCCTACGGAGAATGGGGTGCCGCTGGAGAGCCGGTGGCCCCAGCTCGAGCTGTCAGTGTGTCACAGTCAGGCAGTGTCGGGCCACACTCACTGGTGGAATTTCTTGCTCGGGCTGTTGGCGTAGTCCAGCAGCAGCTGGCATGGTGTGAACTGGCTGCCGTAGACGGCCTCGTACTTCCGCAGCTTGTCCACCAGCTGCTTGGCTCCGTATGAGTCTGCGTACCTGAAGGGACCTGCCGGGGACAGGGGGACACATCTGTGCCAAGGAAGGGAGAAGCACCAAAATGCCTGGAAGGGCGAGAGCACTGGATTTGGCCGATCCATCCTTCTCCAAGAGACCTCCAGGCTCTCAACAGGGCAACAAAGGACCCTGCTCCCTGCCCACCCACCTGCGCTGAGCAGAGGCAGACTGGATTGCTGGGGACAAGCTGGGGCACAGAAAATTGGGACTGCTCCCTTAGTCTGAGCTTGCCTCAAGGAGGGAAAGTGCTAGGTACTTGGCAGAAGCACTACGTCATGCCCAAGAACCCTTAGTATCCTTCAGCTAGGACCCAAACCTCAGCTCATGCTTCATCCACGGCCCAGGCCATGGCCACAGCCACCCAGGTTGCAGAGGGTCTGGCAGAACTTTGCCCGTGCTCTTGGCTAGTACCTTGGCCTGAAAAGTGCTGTGCACCATGGCTGAGGTTAATCAGCTCAGCTTCATCTCTGCCATGTGCAGGCACGGAGGGAACAGCGGCTCTTTGGGCACCATTTCTGAACTGTGTGCAGCACGAGACCAGGTTTCCAGAAGTGCTGCAAGATGCGTGCCTGACCACCCAGGCAAGCGGCAGTGGCAAGAGATGAGATACCAGAGCCACCTTCTTCTTCACCAAGCACTAGAGGGCTGTACAAAAGCAAGCTAGGGATTTCTTAAGAATGTAGGGCCTTTGCAAGTCTCTCATCCCACCTACACCCCCATGACTATCTGGCATGGAAAAAGCTCTTTCTATGAAGTTCTCATGGAAAGTGCTGATGAGGCTGGGGCCAGCATGGCTCTGCCTTCTTATTCAAACCCAAAGAGGCGGCAAATGACTTGGTTAGAGTCCCTCAATCCTCACCAGCCCAGCTCTGTGAAACAGCTGTACCAGCAGGGGAACTCCACTGGGTTCTGGCAGAAACATCTCACAGCAGCTCTCAGGCTCACTGCCACCTCTTGTGGGGTGGGAATGCTACAGCAACCTCTGGTTCAGGCTTTATATGGGAGAAGGACACTCAGGCTTGTCAGACTACAGCTCAAACCTGGCCTTAACAGCTGACTCGGCGCTGGTGGCTAGAGCCCACTAGGCAAGACCATTATGAAACTTGCCAGCCAAGCCACACAGCCTAGCCCAAACTCCAGCTGAGCCCACTTACCTCCCAGACACGGTGGGAACCCCAACCCGAACACAGCACCGATATCTCCCTCCACAGGGTTGCTGAGGATCCCTTCCTGCAGGCACATGGCTGCCTCATTCACAAACCTCGTCACCAAGCGCATCTGGATGTCCTCGTCAGTGCAGCTGCAAGGAAAGAGTCTGTAAGGGCTGTGCAGATAACACACCGGCTGGATGTAGAAGAATGTGAAGCCAGCACAGACTGGGGACAGAGCCAGGCCTGGGGTAAGGGAGAGAATGCTTTCTCACTGACACTCTCCCCATCTGCATGAGGATAAGGACTTAAGTTCTGTGATGTATCCTGAAGCAGGCACATAAGAATGGCAAAGGCTCCATCAGGCCAGATGGGAACTGCTCCAGGAGATATTTCAGGGCCAGGCTGCACAACAGGTCCAACGCCAGGAATGTCACGGCAGGGGCTGCACCAACCCGCCTGCCCTGGCAAGCCCCACCACAGGAAATCTCTCTGCAAAGGTGCCCAAGCAAATGCTGATAAATTCAAGGATGCCCCACTCCTGCTAGCACAGGTTCTCCAGAGCCAACAGTCTGCCCCGCTACACACCAGTTGGGAACAGCCAAATGCCATCTGGAGCGACTCAGTGTTCAGCAACCTCTTCAGTGCTGCCTGGTGCAGCCCTCGTGCTGCTGCTCAGAGGCCGGAGAAGCAGCTGGGGTGAGCGCCAGCCCACACCACTGCTCAGGCATGCACAGCTACTTACACTTCAGGTTTGGCTGGCACTTTGAACCGTGCCAAGATCTCATCCATGCCAGAATTCAAGCTCCTGTTCTTCACCCCCTCCTGGTAAACATAAAAGCCTTTCCCTGCCTTGCGACCTGCCAGGGATAAAAAGAGACAGTCACATCCTGCCCCACGTCCTGTTTGCTCGTGACACCTTCACCTCTGATCAAATTGTGACTCCTGCTTCTGTTAGCATGAGCAGATCCTCCTGGCACAGGCAGTGTCTCTGCGCTTCAGAGCGAGCCTGTTTGCTGCCTCACCAAGGACAGAGGGAAGGGGGCCCACGTCCAGCTGACTCCTTGGCAAGATGTTGCCACTGTGACAGGCACTAATGCCTTCACTAGATCCAGAGGACAGTCAAATAACGCCACCGTTTCTGTGGCTACAGCAGTAAAAAGACACAGTCCTTGTCCACTCCCGCTTGGCAGCAAGGGACAGAGATGACAAGGTCTCCTGAGTAACCCTCACTGCCAGGGGTTTGGTCACAGCAAGGGTCATTGGAGGGTAAGAGCCGCCATAGCCCAAGTGCAGGTCTCACTGATAGACGCTGCTCTGTCCTGGAGTGCTCAGAGGCACAGCTGCCTCTGGCACCCAGTGCCACAGCTTCTACCGTGTGGACAGAGATGTAATTTTTCCTTGCACAGAGCTTCTAAAGCTCAGCTCAGGGCTTGTTTGCTTGAGCACATTTATTTCCAGCCACTTGCTCTCCATGTCCCTGAGCACTCATGCAGGTTTCACAAAAGGCCGCACAGAGGTTCATGAGATCTTGCCTGCTGCCTTTGCTGTGGGCAGCATCTGTGCCTGCTGCTGCCATTTCTGCACAGGAAAGTCTGGCTGCAGCCAAAGGTCTACCCGGGGTACAGCTGGGAGGAATTCCCAACTCATTCCCAAGGCTGTTCTCTGACTGCCCTCACCTGAGGCAGAAGAGGCTGATGGACGCTAGTACTCTTTCTTGAACAAAGGGGAAACATGTTCAATTAAAACAGCCTAGTGTCTCACCTAAGAAGCCTTTTTCCACCATCAGCTTGAACAACCCGATGCTGCCTCCTCCAAAGCGCTCGCCAAAGGCCTTGCCAAGGTCCTCAGCCACATGCGTGGCCACATCCACACCCACCTCATCGATCAGCGTGGCAGCACCCACGGGAAAGCCGAAGGCTGTAGAGATGGCATCTATTTTCTTTGGGTCAATGCCCTCCTGCAAGAATGGAAGGGGAAGCGATAATCTCTCTGTGTGAGGGTCCTGGAAACCCAGTGTGGGGGCAGAAAGCCCTTGCTCATTTGGGGCCACAGACTGCGACCAGCTCCATTAGCTGTTTGATTACAGATAGGAGCAGTGTAATCGTGCTTGCACCACTCCTGACTGTCCCCTGGTGCTGTGTGGGGAGGAAAGAGCCCCATCACCGCCTGCACCAGGTCTCATCAGCCCACAGCTGACTGGGGGCAACCACAGGCACCGGAGCTGGTTACCCACCTCCCTTCTTGGCCAGGGCTGGGGTCAGCCTGATCGAGGGCAAGGAAGAAGCAGGCTTTACACAACCTGTTTGGTGGATGTGCGTTAGCCGATAGGATACACACCTGGAGAACTCGGACCACTTCTGCCAGCATCGGCCCTAGGCACCTGGTGGTGTAGAAGCCAGGCCCATCCTAGGGAAGAGGAGTGCAGCAGGAAGGTAGGTGAGTACAAACTGCAGGAACACGTCCTCTCTCAGCAGCACAAGAACTGCATTTCACAGCCCAGGCTGCAGTTCAAGCACTGACATGCAGGGCACACACAGAACTCCATTTCTAGCAGTATGTTATCAACTGCTAGAATAGTTTTTTCCTGTAGGGCTCAGCAGTGTTTGAAGACTTCCATGAACTTACTTCCTGGAAGTTCCCACCAGAGTGTTTTTACTTGAAATAGTGCCTGGAGGTCCCAAGCAGACCCCAGAAGTCCCCTTGCTTCACCAAGCCCAGCAGGTTGACAGGGGAAAGGGTGCTCAGCGCAAGTGAAACCAGTTGTTTCAGCTCTGATATTGCTCACAAAGTCAGGCAACAACACAGTAGCTGCCAACTCCCATCCAGGGAAGCATCTGATGTGGGGATGAGGGTTAGAGAAGCAGCACTGTATCTCCACTGGCCTCCAGAGATGCCTAAGCACTTTTACACAAGCCAGTTTTCCCAGCACTACAGGAGAGACCTGTTCAGCACTGCTGGCAACCTCACGCATCAGTGAAAAGACCAATCCAAAAATACACTCAAACTGCCCTAAGCCTACCAGCTGAACCTCCCACACAGCTGAAACAGCATCACTGATGCTGTCGACCATGGAGCACGAGATCAGCTCTGTTTGGAGGGTTGGGTGTTCAACAGCCGCCGTCAGCTTAACAAACCGCTCAAAGCCCATGGCTTTTCTGAGGCTCTGCTGGCTCCTCCTAGAGACCACAGCAGTTTGCTCTCAACTGCTGCCTCGCTGTGCTCAGCCTTCTCTCTCTGCTTGGTATAGCTCTTCCCCTACACTTGCACGTGGATTTCTGCTCCCTTTCACACAAGACTTAAATCTAGAAAGAGGAGGGTTACTGCTCACTGACCCTCTGTCCTTGCAGCTTGCCAGGGAGCAGAGCTGGTGAGAGTCCTGCCCCGACTCTACTCCCTCTCCAATGTCACTACAGACTTCAGCCTCCTGGAAGCTGTGTGGAGCAGGACTGCCAGCTCCTTGCGCTGGCCCATCAGACTGTTCCTTTGCCTTCTGGCCTTCCATGGCTGCTCCAACAGACATTTGAGGGATCACCTGGGCATCTGCCCCTCTTCTAACCTCCATTTTTACTTCTCAGCAGGAGTAGCTAATGCCAGTGTATTCACAGCCATGTTTCAGCCTCCTCTCAGTGCAGAAGCCTGCCTTTTTATTTATTAACCCAACTCATATTTTGTGCAGTGTTCCCTCACCTTTACAACGATGACGACCTTGCCCTGTTTGAGGCCAAGAGCAACAGCGGAAGCAGCAGTGTCCTGGGATGTTTTGTCTGTGGTGATGATTTCCAGCAGCTGCATTCTATCAACAGGGGAGAAGTAGTGCATCCCAATCACCTAGGAGGAAGGAAGAGCTCAGGGTTAAGCAGGGTTAGACAGACTTTGGCTCCCAGGGTAACCTGCTGAGCAAGTCAAGTGCCCAGTTGCAGAGGGAAGCAGGCCAGCATGGGCTGCAGGACCCACCACTACAGTGCACCATGCATTCACTGTATCCCTCTCTGATGGGAACACTCTCCAATTCCCTTTCTCTCCTTGGCCTTTCCAAGGATGTAGCACATGCCCCACAGCTCTTGCCTCAGTGAGGATTTAGGTATAATGCTTACAGGACAAGAGTGCTGCTCAGCTCTCTCTGTACTTGTTAATAGTCTGGCAGCAAAACCTGTCTGGGAATCTTAGCCGAGCTCAGTCCTCAGGTGAATCACAGGCACTGGGAGATCTGTAGGTACTCTCTGACCTGGCAGGGCAGCCACATGCCCGGGTGGTGCTTCTGGACTATGTGAGTGGAACAGCTGTCAGAGACAGATGTTGAGCAGAGTCCCTGTGTTCTGCTTGTGAATGTTTGGTTTTTTTTTTTTTTTTTTTGGTAACGAAGTGACTCTAAGGACAAGAAGGCATATTTCCAGAAACTAATTACAGAGGTAAGCACAGCCTTCCTCTGGAAACAGCATTTAAATGGAGATTATTCAGCCGTGTGCCTCACTTTCTTAACACGACCATGTAATCAGCATGTCACCTTCATGTCTCCTGGAAGCTACACTTGGCACTAAGATCTAAGTCAGACGCACATTGCAGGAGAGTTGCAGACTGCAAAACTAATTAAATACACTAATTACTTAACTGGTTTCCTATCAGTTTCCCCATAAAGAGCCATTACACAGGCAATTTGTACAGCAAGACGATGTTACTTCCAAGTTTGAACAAATAAGACTCAGTTTGCATTTCCGATGCAACCAAGGTCTGACAGCAAATGAGGAAGAGGCTCACGAAGGTCACAGAAACCTCCAACAGCTGGCACACAAATTGTTACTCTATGGACTTTAGAACAGAACATTTCAGTTGGAGGGGACCTACAATGATCATCTAGTCCAGCTTTGCAGATGTCCACAGAACTTCTGCAGGGAAGACAAATAGCAGAGGCAACGCACTGCCCTGGGCAGGCTTGAGACCCTTGTAGGAGTTTAGGAAACCAGCCAAGGGTACCTTTGCTTTTGCATTTATGTAACACTTCCCAACTGAGCTCTAGAGCTTTTCCCTCCTTCTGCCCAAGGTGCTACTGCCTCCCCATCCCATCTGTTTTAGAGGGAGATGGGATTATCTCACAGGAGAACTGCTTGCCCCTTCCTTCATTTTCTGCAGCCCCAGGTAGGCAAAGCAGATTCCTCAAATGAGGGGAAAGTGTTTTCTCCTTTTTCTACCAAGACTGCCCTAGACCAGTGCTTAGCCCTCGGGAGGTGACTCCACTGGGTCACACAGATCCCTCATGCTACTTCAGATGCTGCGGTGTCATGTCTGGTCTCTTGCTGCTGCTCCCTGAAGGGTGCAGGTCTCCTGTAGGGCCTGTGTCACCTGCTAGCCTCACGCTGGCAGATCTCTCACAGGTACCCTTCAGCAGTCTTGGATGGCAATGAAAAACAGCACACAGCTGCCTCCCTCCCAATCCAGCGCATTCACACCCCTCAGAATGTAACTCCACCAAGCGCGTCCCTCAGGGCAGGCTGCTCCACATGAAGCAATGTTCCTGCTCAGCTATGCTTGCCTGGGCTAAGGGATGAGGACACAGCTACCTCATATGCTGTTTAGACTTCAAGCAAAGGGATGAAGAATTCCTCTGCTCCAAACCTCTGCCACAAGCTGCTGTACTGCTCTTGGTATCCTGTTCACACGCATCATTTAGAGCCAGAGAGAAAATCCCACCATCCCTTCAGGAGCTGATCCCATGGCTGACCAAGGCTTTAGTTTCAGTACCTCTGAGTTCAGCTTCCAGCCACAGACTTTTCTTTCCTTTTTATTGCCACGTTAGTACCTTCTCCTTGAGAAGGCATTTTCCCGTCACGGCAATTCGCTCTTATGTCTAATTGGTTTATCAAAATGACTGAAGTCTTCCTGGGTGGAATTCTCTCAGCTCAAGCCCTTCCATAGCTTCTCTGCCCCTCCGCATGCCCTGACGTTTCCTGAAGCACTCTCACATTCCTGCTGCACACTGCGTTGCCAACATCACGCTGGGGGTGAGACTACCTTCATCCCCCTCCTACCTGTCCAAAGACCACAAGCTCTTTGTTCAAAGCTCACACTGGGGACAAAGGTTGAGCTGTTTCATGTTGAGGAGGAAGCAGAAGATGCCAGCGCTCACCTACAGCAAATCCAGTTTGTCACTAACAGACAGTTCAGCACAGACTCATAGCAGGCACATGGCACTGGGTACTCACCTTCTCTGGCCTCTTGCTAACAGCAGCAATTTGGCTGATCGGGAGGGCAGATGTGTTACTGGCAAAGATACAGTGAGCAGGGATCACCTGTGGCAGGGGGTGGAAGAGACAGTGTAAATGACAGGGTCCACAGTCAGATCCAAAGTGTAATGTGCAGAACCCTGAGAAAACAGCACCAGCACCCGGTAACCCTGACAAACAAGGCAAACCCAGTTTTCTCTGTCAGGACAGATGGCATTAGAAACTAATTCTAAAGCAGCAGCCCAAGTCATAGAATCACAGAATGGTTTGGGTTGGAAGGGACCTTAACGATCATCTAGTTCCACCCCCCCTGCCATGGGCAGGGACGCCTCCCACTAGATCAGGTTGCTCAGGGACCCATCCAACCTGGCCTTGGACATTTCCAGGGATGGGGCATCCGCAGCTTCTCTGGGCAACCTGTGCCAGTGCCACACCACCCCCATAATGAAGAACTTCTTCCTTACATCTAATCTAAATCTCCCCTCCTTTAGTTTAAATCCATTACACCTTGTCCTATTGCTTCAGGCCCTGCTAAAAAGTCTGTCCCCATCTTTCCTATAAGCCCCCTTTAAGTATTGCAAGGCTGAAATAAGGTCTCCCTGGAGCCTTCTCTCCTCCAGGCTGAACAACCCCAACTCTCTCTGCCTGTCCTCACAGCAGACGTGTTCCATCCTCCCGATTATCTTTGTGTCCCTCCACTGGACCCACTCCAACAGGTCCATGTCTTTCTTATGCTGGAGACCCCAGAACTGGATGCAGGACTCCAGGTGGGGTCTCACCCGATGGGAGCAGAGGGACAGAATCCCCCCCCCTTCAGCTGCTGGCCACGCTGCTCGGGATGCAGCCCAGGACATGGTTGGCTTTCTGGGCTGTGAGGGCGCATTGCTGTGTTATGTCGGGCTTCTCAGATCTGACTTCCCCTGAACTCTCCCCAGGTCTGCAATATTAGTCTCAGAGCCCCTGTGTTTCTGCCAGACCATTGCAACTACAGCAGATGCTGCAGGGAAGGACTTCAGAAAGGTGCACAGACCAGCTCCTTTACGATAGTTATTTCCTCAAGTGTGCTCTTGAACAGAAAAGAGCAGTGGCAGCAAGCTAGAGATAGTAAGTAAAGAACTGTAAGTTGTGGAGATATCAAAAGATGTTACTTGCCATACTGATGTTTTTTTGGAGCAGCTCCCAGGAGTCAGGGAATGTCAGAACTGCCCCATTCAGCTAAGAACTAGTGGCTCTTTATTGAACAGCAAACATCCTTAGTGAACAGGAAGGCTGCCCTTGACACTCACCCACACACTGACATAAATAACTTGCACCAAGCACCAAACTGCAGCACAAAGGAGATGTGACAAACACAGCAGCACAGGACAGGACACCCTGAGTCTCCACCATACAGGGGCCACATCTAGCACAAGCTGCTCAGAACTGATACTCACAGCCTCCACTTCCTTCAGCACTTTGTGCTTGATGTTAATGTCCTCAAACACAGCCTCAATCACCATGTCTGCCTTCTCAAAGCCCTTATAGTCCAGCTGGGCTGTCAGGTTGCTGAGAATGGAGTCCCGCTCAAACGATGTCAAACTCTTCTTCTTCACCTTGCTGTTCAGCCTAGGGAAGGACAACTCTGTCACAGCTCCTGAGCAGGCCAGCCCAGACTGCTGGACATACACCACACCACCAAGGGCATCCCTCCCTCCCTCCCGGAGCTGGGACCCAAAACTCTATTTCCAATCCATCAGGCCTGTCACTCCTGGTCCCTCCTTCCATCTAGAAAAAGGAAAGCCATGCTCAGACAACTCAGCTGGTGCATTAGTCTGAAGGTCAATTGCTGACACTCCTGAGGATGCACAGCTGAGCACTATTAATGCTGAGCCAGGTGAACAGGGGAAAGAAATCCAGCTTTTCAGAAGTCTGACCCAATGCCTCCCCTGACATGGGCCTCTAGGCAGCCAGGACTACTCCCTCCCTGCTTAACTGTATAAGCTACTGCTAAATCTAAAAGCTAAAGCAATCATCCGTTAGGTCATATACCTACCTAAGGAACTAAGGCTGAATACCCTGGGCCTATTTCATAGCAATACCCCAGCACACAGCATAGGGCAACCTTAAAAGAAAGCATTTCTGTGACATCTGATGGCAGAAGACTCCAAAGGAAGAAAAGTGTCAGGAGTTCCTGACTGCCTGAAAGCAGAGGAGTATTTTGACTAAAGGCAGCCCCATCCCATCCAGAGCAAGTTTCTTTTAACTCACATACCCCTTGAAGACCTGTTGCTGTCCTCTGTCCAAGCCTTGCTGTGCTGTGTCCTTCAGAATGGTCTTCAGTCCCTTATCCACTGAAACCTGTGCGATCCCAGCTCCCATGAGCCCTGCTCCCAGCACTGCCAGAGTCCTGCACAGAAAAGGACCAGGGGACACATTCAAAGCTAGAAAGAACTGAATTTCCATTGCTGCTCTCAGACTTGCACAGATCCTGTCCACCCAGGCACTATTTTTAGTGAGGTCATGCAAGAAGATTTCACTGGTGGGTGAGGCCTCCAAACTGCAGAGGATTAGCCTTCTGGAGGCTGGAAATCTCTCTGCTCTGCTACACAGCTTTTCAGGACTCTAGGCCACTCGGTCCCAAGAGCCTTCTAGCAGAGGTCCTCCAACTGCTCCTTCAGGCATCCTACGCTTCCACTTACTTGACCTCTCGCTGAGGTGTTCCGAACTTGTTCTTCTTGCAGTGCACCTGCCCGTGGTAAAGTCCAATCAGCGCCTTGGATTCCTTAGTCACTGCAAGTTGACCAAAGCTCTGGAAGAAAGGCAAGCAGAGAGTTTAGCATTTAACAGCTGTCTTGCTTCCAGCACACACACATCAAAAACATGGCAAGGGGAGAGCACAGTCACCCGTGTAACTGCACAGACTGGTAACCTGGTTAGAAAAGGAAGAACAGACAGGGAATACATATCCTCTGCCCAGAGGCACCTTCTGTGCTAAGCACAGCCCACTTTGCGCCACTACCTCCCATATGGGCTGCCAGAAAGCAGTAGGAAACTGCTTGTTCAATGTCTTTTCCCATAAAAAAATATAATTAAAGCATCTGAAAGAGTGTGTACCTCTAAGACTCATGTCTGGAGGGGCAGGGGTTCTGCCAGGGAACAAGAGCAGCCACAGTATTTCCACATCCATCTTCTTCCTATCCACTGAATCATTCACAGCTCATTTCCACCCATCCAGCACAGCTTTAGGAGGAGCATTCCCTGGCAGTTCACTGGCAAGATGGCAAGCCAGAAGAGACCTGACTGCCATGACCAGGCAGCAGCTACAGGGTGCTATGAGATCAGTGCAGGAGCCACTTCTGCTTCCCCAGTGGCAGGACTGTATTTCACTGACATGGGATCCTTTTTCCACCATGTGCATCCTGCACTAGCTGGGGCCATTGCCCCAGTGACTTCCAGGTGAAAGGGTCCTGCCCTTCGGCTTTGAGAAAAATCTTTAAACAGGCCAATTCTCCCTGACAGCAGCTGCCTGATACTATTTTTGGAGGATCACAGACAGGCCACAAAATCAAAGGCCTGCATAACCTCCCAGCACTCAGCATGAAACAGAAAAGTAGTCAGAAAGACAAAAAGACAGCGTAAGGCGACGGAAAACTAATGTTGCCTCAGCCAAGCCAGCTAAGGAAAGCTGCCAACGCAATGTAGTTTAGAGCAGGCTGTATCTTCCTTCACCACTGTCTTGTGAGTTACAGGCTTGTTGAAATACCAGAAACACAAAGCCTGGAAGAGAATCTGCAAGTCTCCTTGGAAAGAGGGAGGCATTAAAAAAAAAGACACGACACTGACACTTATTATTCTTCCCAGAGGATTCTGGGAAGATCTCCATCCTGCTGCTATTCTCAGGAAAAAAACATTCATTCTTTTCTGTAAGGAACAGAGTATCCCAAGCCTTTTATTCAGCACTAGACCCAACGTGGGTGGAATGCATAACCAGAACAGATGGGATATACCCAGGAGGTCACTGTTAAGGTAGGAGGCAGACAGCTACATCTCAGACCAGCACCTTGTCACCAGAAGACAACAAAAGGAGCTACTAAGCACAGCAGGAAAAAGACTGCAGGATGCGACAGACAGCATGAGAAGCTGGTAAAAGTTAGATAGTACTGAGGGGGACAGATGGATTTCACCAGTGGGTAAGGGGCAGCGAGATGAGAGATGACCCAAATGCAGAGATAACCAGGTGGGAGTGTGGTGGGTCTTCTGGGGAGTTCGGTCTTGCAGAGCCAGCAGGACCCAGATAACCACACCAGTGACACTGTGCACAGCCAGAATTACCTCTTCAGCACCAGAAATCACAAATTTGAGTAGAGATATAGCAAAACTGGGACCAGTGAGGAAAAGCTAATTGGGGGCAGGTTGTTTATTAAGGCAGAGACAAGGGCAGAGAAAGGGAAGGATTGAGATGGCCGAGAATGAACAAGCATGGGAAAACAAAGACTCTGTGTGTGTGGCGGGGGGGGAATAAAAGGGTCATGCATAAGCAAGCCACTGATGAGTACGCTTGCCTGCTCAAGTCCTGGACCTGCCCACCACAGTCTGTCCTACCTCCATATTAAACTCTATTCCTACTTTCCTGAGTATGTCACTAGCAAACCTCAAGGAGGACAGGACGACATTTAGGACATGAGGTCCATGTACCAGCAGCTGGTCAGACTGGGCCCTGTGGCCAACTAATTGCCTGATGAAATGTCTAGAGCCAGGTATTAAAGGGGTGTGTGTGTGCACACACACACGTGCACTTATTGCTGCATGTGAATTTGATTTCTGATCAAACAACCAGGAGAAACAGCATCAATCCTTAACCATGCCTGTGAGTGGTTTGCGTTTATGTGGGTGCCACTAGTAAAGGCACTGCGCTCCCTCTGCAGCCAGCCATGCACATACTCTGTGTTTGTGAACACACGTGTGTGCGTACCTACATCTCTGTAATACCTGCTCAGCCTCACCACTGGCTGGACCTACAAAGGGGAACAGCAGCAAGCAGAACAAGACGTGAAGTCTTCTGGGCCTTAAAATACAAAAGACTTGACTACCCTTAGCAGTCGTTATTGGTGCTACACTCAATTGATGTGCCAGGAAACTAAAGAATTGAAGGGAAAGGAAGAATGAAATAGAGGTTCATTTCACAGAAACACTTAATAGTTGATGTTGGAAAAGAGACCTGTGGAGACTGACTTGCTGCACCCCTTTGCTCAAAGGAGTATCAACCAGAGCAGGCTGCTTAGGACTGTGTCTGCTTGGGTTTTGAGTATTGCCATGGAGGGAGACTCCACAATCTCTTTGGGCAACCTGTTCCAGTGTTCAATCACCTTCACAGTAAAAAAGTTGGTTTGCATATTTAAGTGGAATTTCCCATTTCAGTTTGTGCCCATTACCTCTAATCTGCCACTGGATACCACTGGGAGGAGTGTCCCAGTGCCTTCTTTACTGCTTCCTACCACGTATTTATACATGTTGAGAAGATCCCCCCAAGCCTTTTCTCTTCCAGTCTCAGGTCTCCCAGCCTCTCCTTGTGCGCCAAATGCTCCAGGCCTTTCATCATCCCTGTGGCCCTTCGTTGGACTCTCTCCAGCCAGCTGGCCGCCAGCCTGAACTAGTGCACAGGGTTATTCCTCCTCAGGGGCAGCACTTGGCATTTCCCTTTGCTGAACTTCATGAGGTTCCTGGCAGCCCAGTTCTCCAATCTGTTGAGGTCCCCCTGAATGGCTAGTACTAGCCAGCATGCTGACTGGAGTGTCTACTAAATAGGTAAGTTTGACCAAGGGATAAGGAGAGAGAAGTCCTGTTCTGGGTGAGAAATCACTACTGAAAAAAACCCACCTAATTTTCAGAAGTACCCAAAATTATCAATGGGTGAAAAGAGACCAAAACAAAGTAGCTGGACTAGAAAACAGGACAAACAGCAAAACATGAGTAATTGAGAATCAACACCCTGAACAAAGATGATGGTGAAAAAAGGTGACAGAGTAAGCAGAACACTGGTAAAAACTAAAGTTAATTCTTGGAGGAAATTACTTGTTTGCACCAAATTGCCTGGAAACACTGATGAGACTGACAGCAGAATACCCACACCTCTGGGTTATCTGTCTCATGTGACAATCCGAAAAAACAAACAGTGCCCAGACACACAGAGAAATCAAAGTCCTGTTACATGAAACCTGTATCAGTGAACTCCATCTGGTTATTCCCCACTCAAAAAAGGTAACACAGACAGGAATGAGAAAAGGCACAAACTGTTTTCACAGATGAAGAACCTTAACAAACAGTTCAAGACAGAGCTTTTTCACAGCTCCACTGCCAGAAGAAAGGGCAGGGAGCAAGACACCAGTTTGAGTGGCCTGTGACGAATATTAGCCTTTGTGCATGATTAAATAGAAATCCCCCCAGACTCCATAATTTACTGATTACTACCAGGAATCTAATCTCCTTACCTGAGATTCAATGAGGTATCCAGCGTCATGCCCCTGATCAAGACCAGTCTTTACAACCTAGTCAAAGAACAAGAAAGATATGCCACTGTTAAGTCATGTCCGCCAACAGCTACGCTTTAATGAGATTACTTGTTTAGCCGCCCCTCCTGTTTTCCCAAGTAATCCTTCCCCAATATTCAAGGCACACTTCAAACCCTTTGGGTCCTGTCCATGCTGTTCAAAGCAGAGCTATGGAGCATCTTGTCCTTCTAGCACTGAATAGCTACAATGGCAAGGAGTTTTCCATCAGGTTAATTGTTTTTTTACACATACCTTGCGGTTTCAGTAATTGCTTTCATTAGGACTGTGTTCCTGTAATGTCACTGCTCTCAAAGGCAGAGGGGGGCATTCACAGGTTTTAGAACAGTCTTGGCTACAACTTAAACAGTGAAAAGTAATTTTAAACCACGGACTATGTCTGTAAGTAATACAATACCTGTGTAATTCAGGGAACTAACTTTTAAAGTATAGTGTTGTTGGTGCTATGAAAACAGCAATTTATATTTTCCTAGCTTTGAACAGGTTGACCCAACTCTTTAGAAACTGTATAGAAAACCTGGACAAACTGCAGCTGAAAGTTTAATGGACAAAGCATTCCAGCTAAGCCTTCGCTCAAATGGGGTTCTTGATCTACACCTTACTGGTACCAGTACCACATAAATTAGTGATTATATTCTGGGAAGCTATTCTGAATTTTACCATGCTTGCTCGATAAGTTACACAGTTCACCCTCATCAAGACTGATCTGTGAATATCAGGATGTATGGCTTGGCTCAGAGGAAGGAACCACTGCCCCTCTGTCTGCTGCCATGTTATCCCACAGATCCACCTTCACTGTAGTTTCTTGGGCCTCACAGAGGGGGTTACCTCAATGATCTTCAGTGGAGCAGGGTAGAGTCCTTTGGTTTGCTTCTGAACTTTGCTCTCCACTGTCTTGTAGACTTGCCGCCTTACAAATGGAAGAGCCATAGCATAGTCTGTTATCTCTGCAAGATGGAACAAAACATGTCTCAGCACAATGCTATATGCACAATCAGTCTTTAAACGATTAACCTGAATATTAAAGATTATAGATGTGAATGTCGCATATCTGCAATAGAAATATGCACCTGAAATTCAGCCACAGGTAGCACACTCTGCTCAGAAGGGTTTCTACAGCTCATTCCACAGAAAAGTCTCATTAGGGCTAATACAACCGGTGACAGACTGAGCTCTGTGGAGTAGAACTCATACAGAGATGTCACCATTTCTGGGCTCTCCTAACTGCATAAGGGTGCTGCTAAAGAGGATTAGTACAGAGCCTCTTCCCACTTGATTGCACAACCTTGGTACAGAACTTGCTACAAAAGCTTTGAAGATGGATAGTCCTCTGGAGGTAGCTGCTGCTGCTCTCTCCTTGAGGCCTGGCTCCCTTCTAGTACACTTCAGGAGCCACCATGTTCAGCTCTGGCAACTTCAACTGAAGATCAGATCTGCAGAGCAGTGTTTTCTCTACCAGTCCACCTGACTCAAGAGATCATTACAACGTGAAATAACTTTATTTTGAAGTGGAATTAAGTAGGAGCGTGAACACATCCCTGAGAAGCAAAGCTGGATTATACTCACTACAGTCCCTTGGGATTTGGCCATGATGCCCACAGACTTACTCTGTATTAGCCCTTTTGATCTTTTGGCAGACACAGTCCTGTTGGCTAGTCCTCTGGCAAAGCCAATCGCTACCTCCTCCAAGTACTCAATTGTTCGTGCTTCTGGAGTCTTCATACCTGGCCCTGTGAATAAAAAAAAGAAGTCTTGAGGAAACGCAGCAGAAGTTATCACTGGTGGATGATGACGCACAAAAGCAAGGATGAGTCAGCAGCATGATGTTCCTTTGAATTGCTACCACTCTATTCCCCCAGCCTGTTTGGCTTTTCTTGATTCCGAACAATGATGGAAGGCTCAACAGACAAACTATATGAAGGCCCCAAGGCATTTAATATCTATGGCATTATACAGACATGCCAAAATGCCAACTCCCAATGGGAGCAAAGAGCAGTATGCCACTTAAATATCAATGCTACTTTCACGAAATCATGGAATAGCTTTGGTTGGAAGGGGACATGGAAGGCCATCCGGTCTGACCTGCTGCTCAAAGCAGGGCCAAGTTTAAAGTTAAACCCAACTCTGGAATTAGATCGGGTTGCTCAGGGACATGTTCTGCCAGTACGGGACGATGGAGTACAGGGTTGAAAAGGCAGTTGTGTAAAGTTGCTTGAGGCAAACACAATAAGTCATTAATGAAAGAGCAATGCCCAGCAATTCTGCACAGGGACACCAGCTAAACGTGCAGCCTTGGGCTGCGTCTAAACTAGCAGAACCAACCTGATAAGTATACAAGCCTGTATACTTGCAGCTGGGCAAATTATTAACCTTCACTGTGAGCTGCTCCAACCACACCCAGATGCTGCAAAGACTCCTCAGAGCTAAGAAGACACCAGAGCAGACAAGTACTCCCTGACACAACACAGTTAAAGAACAAAACCAAAACCCCTCCCCTCTTTCACCTCCCAGTCCTCTCTCCCTCCACCAACAGCTGAGGTCTTCAACTCTAAGGTTTCACCTTTCTTCACATAAAATCTAGAGAGCAGATCCCACATGCTACTACCTGCTGGTGGGTCTTTCAGCAAGCAGCAAATAAGAAGCACACACATTTTGACCAGATCATGAAAGCTCACTGTCAGGAAGTCTCACTCATGCCCTGGCAGTATGTCAGAGCCAGTCTAGGGGAAAACAGTCCAAACAAAACAATGTATTTCATTTGACAGGCAGCACACAAAACTTAACCCAGAGCTGCTGCATAATCTACATTTCAGCAACGCCCAGTGTATTTTAGAGAATTTATTGGAAATTTGAGAGCATTTGGGATTTCTGAGCTCAAACCTTACCAGCTTCCAAATTCTTTTCCCAACACTTCAAGGCAACATGCCTGAGACCTGCAACTCTAGTGGCCTGATGTGCTGCAAGATGTGAATACCCAATTTCCCCTTTCCATTAGCTTGGGTGTTCAACACCAACAAGCACTAGACTTTGATATTACAGCTGAAGAAAAGAGCTGTTTATTTAAGTCTGAGCTATAAGAACTATGCAGGCAAGGTGGTCAAACCAACATAGGTGGGTTTACTTGCGGTAACATCTCTCAACGTTTCGTAGTGTCCTAACCCAGGAGCTACAGGCTGTTGACTCACATCTGCTTTCTTGTATAAAAGGCATATGCCAGAATTAGACCTGGGCACAGCAGTAAATAGATCAAGAGGATGCTGTAGAGCTCCCTACTGAAGGAGAAATGATTGCACCCCATGAAATTGCCTCCTGACTAATGCCGTCTCTCTCCTTCAAAGCTTTCTATAATCAGTTAAAGCATCACCCCAGTTAAAGCTGCTTTACCCCGGACATTGAGAATGAAAATGAGAATACTCAGCAGAAAGCCTTCTGGCACTGGCTGCTATTTGAATGAACAAGGAATGCCTCTAATGCTTGCATATAATTTGTTTTTTTGTGTTCCTCCTACGTGCTTATCTGGTCTGAGCTAGGATTCCAAACAGCTTTTCAAAAGTTCAGGTTTCCTTTAAGCAAGCCAGTGTAATCAGTGTATAAAAAGCCACATTTGCTGGCTCTTAAAAGCCAATTCACATTTAAGCAAGTATACAGTGGTAAAGTTTATCCAGGCAGTTTTAACTCAAGCCAGAGTACCAGTGATCCATTTTGTAAGTGAGAATACAGCTAAGGATATCTTATCCAGCTGAACACTAGCATGTGAGACAGAACAGACACAGGGCCTTTCCTTGCATTTCTCAGGGTAGGTACCAGCACCTTTTCTTTTTATTTCATTTTCTTCAGATTCAGGAGCTAAGGACCACCAGGGTATTCTGGCCATGCTCTGCCTGGGGAAACCAAGCTCAGCAAAGTGCAACTGTGTGGCAGTACCAGCTGGCACAGTGGTTTTCATTCTAACTCCTGGCTGCAGCTGCTCAGAGCTTTCAGGAGGCTGTGGAGGGTTTGCTCCTCCATTTAGTCACGTTCCAATAAAGTCCCCATAGTAAGGAAGAGCAGAAGCAAATTCACTAGTCCACTCAGCACTTGGAAGTGCAATCTGGTCTGCAGTTTGCAAGGAATTTCTCCATCCAGCTGAAAAGTCAGTTGGCAATTCAGAGCACCTAAGCCATGGGGGTTGGCTTCTTCTCAAGATCTTGTCACAGAGATTAACATCTGCAGGTTGCATAAATGTAGACATCGGTCATCCATTCTCCTTTCATTATGGGTTGCAATCTGTCCCTCTGACATGATAAATGAGGAATGCAGGTTCTTATCTGTATAATTAGCTTATGCAAGAGAGCCAACAGGCCTGCCCTCTATGCTAACCTTTCCCTATTCACTTAGCTTTAGCAGGAGCCTGACATTTCAAGGTCCCAGCACACTTGCCTCTAAGGTGGGAATGGAGATTGCACTGCAGAGCATAATAAGGACCTTGCAGTCTGTATGTTTTGCCCCCACTAGACTGCTGGCTGCATCCATGGCTTCTCCACCCATTTCAGTAAGGTGGAGAGGTTAACTGACAGGCAGAAGATCAAGTAATTGAGAGGCATTAGGTCTGACCTAGAGGGTCCACGAGCTGGTCAACCAGACCCATCTTCTTAGCTCTGTCAGCACGGATGTTCCTTCCGGTCAGCATCATATCAAAGGCAGCAGGAAGTCCCACCTGGAAGGGCAGAAAGGGGATTTCAGAATGGGAGCACACCATGCAGCAGAAGAGGCTATCAAGTGAAGTTTTTCCTCTTACTTACCATCTTTGGCAGCCTCTGAGTACCCCCTGCCCCTGGCAGGAGACCCAGCAACACTTCAGGTGTTCCCAAGATTGTTTTCTTGTCCTTTGTTGCTATTCTGTAGTGACAGGCAATGGCAACCTTAAAAAGGAAGAGAAAACTAAAGGTTTCCTTGTGAAAGGCCACAGAGGAACTGGGCATCCATCACAAAGGTCTCTTCTACATACTGCCTCAGCTTTCCTCCCGACTATACCCCAATTTCCTAATTCAACTGTCCAGATCCCCTCTGTACTCACTGATGGCTTCTTCTGGCAAGAGAAGTGCACAGAGGCACGTGACAGCAAGCAGCTATGACATGAACATGAAACTACCAAACTGAGCCAAACTATTTTTAAGCCTCATCTAGACCATCAAGGGTTAAGTTCATTCACTACACTGAGAGCATGGTCCCATTCACAAATCAGCCATGATACTTGGTTCACCACTGGATCACCAAATTCAGATCTGTGTCACCACAGTGCTTGTAAAAAGCTATGACTGCTTGAGAAATCAGTACCCAAATGAAGAGACTTCATTCTCACGAGGTTATTCTGTTTTAGTAACAACTTTGCTCCAGAAATTACCACAGAGTCTTTTCAGTTCACAAAATCCTAGATGGAGATTATGAAGCAAGTACTGCACCCAGCCAAAGTGGCAAGTGACAGAGCAAAGTACGCAGGCCAGGGGGAGCCTGGCCAGGTTCCCCACACACATCCCTCTCACAACAACCTCTGAAAGAACAGAAGTTGCTGGGATACAAGACTCACTTAATCTGAAAAGCAGTAATTTCCAGCCTGGACCCTGCCAGCAGTATTTTATCCAGATCCAGTGCCTGCCGGAAACAGCCGGTTTTCCCTGGGACGCTCTCATCTAAATATTAGCCCAGCCCACACAGATTCATATTTCATTAGCTCTCTTTTAACAGAAGAAGAAAAATTAGCATGGCAGAGCCCTGAAGCACAACCAAGCCATTAACTTGCCACAAACTCATTTGAATGGATGTAATGAACCCATGTCAGGTCTCAAATCCTTCTCACAGTAAGCAGTCCTGCAGGCATCGTTTGGATAGTTTAGAGAACCAGGGCTGTCAACTCCCACTCCTGCTTGTCAGACCCAGAATTGTTCAATACCTCCAGTCCTCCTCCTAGGCAGGAGCCACTGATGGCAGCAACTACGGGCTTTGGAGATTGCTCAATTTTTTCTAGCATCTTCTGTCCTTCCTGAGAGAGCTGAGTCACTTCCTGAGAAGTCTTGCAGGCTTCAATCATGCTGCAGTGAGGCAGAAAGGCTGATCAGAATTGGAAAAGCACTGAGAAAACAGCAGTAAAATGAGAGTGCTTCAATGAGTTTGTTCCTCTTTTTCCCACAAAGCTCCAGTGGCTGACAGACAGGCAAGACCTATTTAGTTCCCCAGTCTTAGATTAACAGACAACACAGGAAGACTACTAAATTCAGTGGGTTAAGTCACTGCATGCTGACACTGGGCTGCGCCTGCAGGCAGTGAATGAGTTTCCTTGTGTCAGAGCTTTGAAAGCCTTTGGGGGAGAGGAGGAAGGGTCATAGGAAGCCTCAAAGCACTTGCCAGGAAGGATGGAGGGGAGAGCCCAGCATCACTTTTTAGAGGAGCAGATGGCCAGTGCTCTGATGTTGCACTCCGCCAATTAGAGACTCTCTGTGCCAATTATTCTCATGGAGACTAGCACTGTTTGCCAGGCAGGCGCAATTCAGGAGGCTCGTAGTGTTGAGACCAGCAGACACCTCTTAAATGCAGCCTGTCATTTTGCTTTGCTTATCAGCTCTAGCTACTGCCTCCTTCCCACCACAACATACATCAAGTCTCTGCCCTTGAATAAGGCCAGCCAAAAAGGTAATAAGGTTTTGAAGGGTCTGTTTGTAATGTACCTTCTTTCCTCAGAGCTTTCTCACTTTTAATGTCCTTAAACAACTATTCTGTCCTGCCCAGTGTCAGGACTAGGAGCCAATGGCACTCCGGGTCCCAGGGAGAGCACCCACATGGGTTGTCCCACAGCCTGCAAAAGTTAGCCATGCTGAATCACCTGGGAGGCTGCTGAGATGCTCCACGTGGCAGAGCGCCAAATCCTGCCTAATCAAGGGGCCACGGTGGCAGACTGCCAGGTACTCAAACACAGCTTAAATGAAGTCCTGCATGTAAATTATCTGCTCTTGTTGTGTCCTGGACCAAAGGACAATGCTCACTCTGGAGCCAGGATGCGTTTCCTTGGCTGCACCCCAGCACGCAGGAAGGAGCAACCAAGTGTTACAGCCAAATGGGGTTTAGTGACTTGCCATGTTTCTCTATCAAGGTCCTAACTTCATTTGAGCAAGTTAGGCATCCTGTGCACAGGATTTCATTCCCAGCCTCTGCCCCTGGGGAGATGTCAGTGACAACCTGATCGGACTTCACAGTGCAGCAGACCACTGGCCCTGGATGCTGGACTTCAGGGAAAGTTCCATCAGCATAACTTCTAACGTCCCCGTACTTACTCAATATCTGCTCCAGCAATGAAAGAGCCTGGTTTTGAAGAGATGAGGACAGCACTCTTGACAGCTTCATTGGCCCAGATCTCATTCATTACGTCATTAAACTCTGAGCTCAATTGTCTGGATAGAGTATTCACCTAAAGGCAGCAAATAAGCATAAGGAGCTCAGGAGACAGGGGAGTTTAACCTCTGATTAAGTATGGGACTCAACCATCATATAATCAGAAAACATGTACAGAAGACAGAATGACAACAAAAAGCCAAAGCCAATAGTAGGTCTAAATAGATTTTCCAAGCCAGTAGGAGCTGCAGCTCTACAGCCTTTCAAGATTTGCTTTCTGGAAAAAAAAAAAAAGGGACTAGACCATCCAGGAATTTTCCCAACAGCCAGACTATTGCTTGGCACAATTATAGGGCTTCTGGGACACTCAACCTGAGCTCAGATTTGCTATGAAAATCAGTTCATCCTGTGTCATGATACAGTGAGGAAAAAAACCCTCAAAGATGAAACCCTGCAGCAGGTCATCAAGTAATCTATTACTAAGAAGTTCCTCCTTAATGTCACCAACAGTGGGTCTGTGACCTCAAAGGAAGATTTTATGAGCTTCTAAACTGTTTTTTCTCCTATATAATGGACACTCACTTTAACCGTCTTGAATCCAAGAACTTAGTAAGATTTAGCGGTATCTTGTGCCAGTGAGAGAGACAAGTTCGCTTGGTACACACAAAATATTTCCATGAGGCATTTTCAGACGTCTCATTCAACATCCAAACATTCATTTTCCTATTTCTACTTTGCTTGCAACTTTGAAAAGCTGCGGGTTAGGAAAATTCTTACTCTTAAATTAGACTTTTTGATGCCTTCTCCATATGACTGCTGTTCCTGCCATTTCCACTGATATGCCTATTAAGTACAGCCAGCTAAACCAGTACCTTTGAATTTGGTGTGTTGAAGCGTACAACAGCAACATCTCCTTTGATATCACAGCTAACGTGGGTTCTAGCTGGAAACAAACAGAAACATGTTATCAACTTATGTTCAGTGGATTTTAAGAAAGAAAACAAACTCACATAGAAAAGCTTTACACTTACTCTGAAGAGCAGTGGAGGTGGAGATATTACGGCAAGCATAACCTAAAGAAAAGATGTTGCAGATGTTAAAGGAATTCTCAG
Source organism: Elanus axillaris (assembly GCA_026212715.1). NCBI lineage: Eukaryota > Metazoa > Chordata > Aves > Accipitriformes > Accipitridae > Elanus > Elanus axillaris. The sequence continues at coordinate 29,142,615 of JANZLQ010000017.1, read as the reverse complement.
TAGTCTCAGCTTAACTCTCCTTTATTAATGCATCCTCCCACCTCCCCTTATCTGCTGAGTACATTTCGAAAAATCCTGAGTATGAGCCAGTTCCTTCTCTTACAGCTTGACCTGTGCCACCACCAGAGTTCAGTAGATTCCACACTATTGAAGTGACCTTCACAGCACAGATTCCACACCGCAGCTTCAAACCAAACCAAAACCAAAACCTTCTTCCCAAAGATCTGACAAGAGATGAAGCAGGTGGCACACAGGGGTGCTTTGCCTTTAGTATGCACAGTTCAACACTTCTTCACGTGCTGCACTTTGGAGAGTCTCAAGCCTGCAAGTTAACTTCTCTGCAAATCGAACACAACTGCCCTAGAATACTTCTGCAAACACACACTCTTGTGTCAGTGAATGGTGCCACCCCAAGCATTACTCCACAGATCTCAGGGTATACATTTGGTGAGCCACAAAAAGAGCACACAGAATATTTATTCTTGCCTCCATCTATCAACAAAGTACTGCATCCATCTCTACTAATTACATACGGAAGCACCTAGACAAACTTATCTTCAAAGCACTCTGAAAGCTCAGACCATGGTATGAACAAGTTCTGTCCACAAGTGAAATGCCACTTTTCTGACTCATAAATCCCAGATCTCCTTTTTCTGCTGAGAAATTGTATTTGGCCTGATGATCTCTCAGTACATGAATGAATCTCAGTTCCATTCAAGCGACCTTGATCTTGACCGAGAGGACCCTCTAACACAGATCTAGGCTGAAGCCCTGCCAAAGCTGCTTTAAGTCTGAAATCTAGTAAAAGCACTACTTCTTGAGCATCATATGCACATCTACCAACTGGAACACAGCCATTTAGCTAGGGGAGGTTTATTGCTCAATGCTGGCAAAATGTTCAGGCGTGAAACACTCCCACTCCCAGCAGCAAAAAGGCAGAACACTCAGTACAGGGAAAACAAGCTTAAAACAGGCTGCACCTCACTGACAAGTGCTTCCCCCTCCCCACAGCCCCGTGACACAGGCCCAGGGCTGGAGCTCCGCTGCACTTTGGCCCTCTCTCCACCTTGCCTCCGGTGCTGGCAGTAGGGATTGACCTTTGTGCTCCATTCCCCGAGCCCAGGATACACGGTGCGATGTTATGGGTATGGAAATTCAGCGTCAGTCTGTCCCGGCAAACACGTTTGTGTGTGTGCGTCTCATGTGCCTGTAATGCCATTTTATAAACAAAGAGTGAACTGGTTTCCATTCCAAAGCTACTTTAAAGTATTTTGGACTGGGACAATGCCCAGATTGTGACTGCTGTAGCAAATATTAATTTCCCTAAACTTTTGTGTGTGAAAGTCAGGTACTCCTGAAAACAAGCACCAACTTTCATCTCCCACAAAAGCCAAGTGCAGTCTGACAACAATTTCTCTTCTGATAGATGCTCCTGAGCAGAATAAGATGCACTTTTAACAGCAGCATTTTAACCCAGTAAAAGCCCCACGGCCCCACTACTTTAAAAAGAAGGTAAGGACTGAACCATCTTACTGAATTCATTCACTTCAATCCCGTATTGTTGCACATAGCTAGGTACAGTGGGAAGGAGACTTAGACCAAACAAATCTCAGCTGCAAGGCAAGTGACAATGTTTTCCTTCCACACCCTCAGCCAGGCATGTGCTAAGGCTGGGATGCAGGAAGGTGAACAGCACATCACTCCCAATGCTTACCAAAAGCAAAGCACTGACTATGTAGTAAAAACTACATTACAGGTGAAACACGTAATCTCAATTAAAAGTAAAAAGTGAATGCATTGATTAACTTTTTGATCTTTCTATGGTCTAACATGCTTTTCTTTTTCATGTCCGTTTCCAAACAAACTGCTTCCATGAAAACCTTAAAGCTTGAATTCCACTTTGCCTTTCAGTTCTAGCAAAACAAAAGATATGAAGTAGGGAAAAAAAAAAACAAGGGCACAACTGAAGAAATCTCACTACATTTTAATATAAACTCTTTTGGGAAAGACACTGTCATTAGAGTAACAGCTGCTTAATATTTGACTGAGGTTTTTCTTTAGCCTGAGAGTGTTTTATTTTAGCGCCCAGAATACTTGTGGAAAACGCATCTAAAACTAAAAGCACATTTACTTGGTCACAGTCACAGAACATCTGCTTTAGGCATTGATTCATTCAGCAGTACAACGGCAACTTGCCAAGATCAGAGCCAGAAAAATCCCCCTTCAAAATGCTGCAGGAAGCAGCAGCAGCAGTAGGCCAGATGTATACTTCCGCCATTTCAGTAACATTCACTCTAGAATTAAAAGCCTTGAATATCGATTCCTATTTCACTATTTCACTCACTCCAATTAAAAGACCATCTAGAGACAGGGACACCAATGCTTCAGGCAGTTACTCTCAGGACTTTGCAGAGAACTTGGATGCAGCAGAGAACGGGAAACACCCCCTTCACACAGTCCAGCCAGGACCTGTTTCTACCCACTTTCTCTTTTCTCTGTTACCTCCTTGGCTGCTTCCCTGTCCAGCACTTCCCCTTCCTGCCCTTCCACTCACCCAGCCGTGGCATGCCACTTGAAGTGGGAACAGCATCCATGGATGGTTCCAGAGAAAAGCCTTCTTGCAGTCCTGGACCAAGCCAAGCACCAGCAGAGCAAAACAGCTGAAGCTCAGGGCAACTGCCCACACTTTCAACCTGTACGTGTGAGCTGATGGCACAGAGCACTGAACTGCAAGCTGTGAGACGGGAAGATTTTGACAAACTGAGCCTTCCTATTCCCTCTGGAAACCTGCTAGCACACGGTATGTGGCTCAGCAGGTATGGCCAGCTCTTGAGCTCACACTGTCTTCTGCCTGCTTGCTGCCTTTTGCCTGCTTTTTGACCTGCCCTGGCAAGGTTTGCATCCAATTTAACAAACACTTTGTTACAGCAGAACAACACTATTAATTACAGTGAGTGACAGCATCCTCATAGCACCTCCAGGACTGTTTGAGGCGAACAATTTTGCCAGTTATAAAAAGAAGTCCAATGAACGACAGCCGGAGCACTCGCTGGAGTTCTGCTCATTATCCATTGCAGCACCCTGCTCCTGGAGTAACTGGTTCACGTACAAACTCACTCTAACACTGCACTTAAGACAGGTATTAGGTTTAAACGAAATGCTGCTAGATTTCAGGTCAACATTGATACCAGACCCTGAGGCCTTCAAAGAGCAGAAATCAGAACCAGTTTCCAATGCCTCTGAGCCTTGCCCTTTGGCCTTCCTAGGGACACCTGGTGACTCCTTGCTTTGGTTGTTCTGCAAGGAAGCACCATGATCCAGGACTGCAAACAGGCAGGAGAGCACCAAGGCCCTGCCAGGTCGGCAGATTGCAAGGGAGCATTAGTCAACTGCTGAGATGCCTGTATACCAAAATAAGGAAAGATTGCGGGGCTCCTGGAGACACTAACATGCCTAGGGGCATTCTCCCCACCCACATGGGGACACAGGGATACCCCTTGTGCTTGGAAGACAGCCCAAGGATCCAGACATCCAAGGACATGGGGTCGACCCCCCTACCCGCCAAGGCATGCAGACAGGGGCACTGAGGACACACATGTGTAGGACACAAAGACACTCTCTCCCTGTGAATCAGCTCAAGTGCAGAGGACAACCCTGCGTAGAAGATCCATCATCCCCCCCAGTGCAGAATCACAGGGACCCCCCCCAGAGCCATACACAGATTCCCCAAATGAGCCGATGTGTAAGGACACATAGAGCATGCCTGGGCACACGAAGGCCAGCCTGCCTTGGGGACCGGCGTGGGAGCATCTCCCCCATGGGGCCACACACACACGCTCCCCATGGCCTCCCATGACACGGAGAGACACGGACCCCTGCCCTGGGAAAGCCTGGGGGGGCAGGGACTTAGGTACACCTCCACAGCGGCAGCCCCCACCCCACAGGTACACCGGGAAAGCCCCCCCATCCAACACTGGCACACCGGGAAAGCTCCCCCCCACCTTGTTCTTCACAGACCCCGGGCTGACACCCGAGGCCACGCAGCCCAGCGACCCCCTCCGTGACACCCAGACCCCCACCCCACCCCAGCAACACCCTCACGCGTAGGCACACCGCTCTCTGCCCCTCACAGCCCCC
>JANZLQ010000017.1:29120024-29135076 GCA_026212715.1 Elanus axillaris | reverse complement strand
GGGGGGGGGGGGCGGCCATTGTCCCTGACAAGGAGAAGCTTGTGGAATTAGCTCTGAAGTCCAGTGAGACCAGTAAGAGGCTCAGGTCTTGGCAGAGCTGCTGAGCACGCGCAATTACATGGGTTTTTAGCTGTGGCCCTTTGTGAGCTGTGGGGGTGATCTGGCATTCTGGGCTTCAGTTGTGGGGGGGTTTGCTTAGGTGGCTAATGCTTTGAGCTGCCTGGACTTTGGAAACTGGCCTAGGCAGCAGCTCCCCCTCATCTCTTTGGCTTTGAGCAGAGAGTCTTCTATAACCCAGGAACAGTACTGGAGTTTCATCCTGGTGCTCACGCTTGCTTGAGCACTGTATTTAGATGGACTTAATCTGCTTTTACGTGTCTTTGTCCTTTTCCTGCTTGTAAAGGAGCTGCCCCATGCTGCCGTATATGCTCATTAAGATTTGCAGGCCTGATTGGATTAGGAAATTCTCACTGAACTCTTTGTTAATCATCACACCAGAAGAGCTCTGGCAGTGGCCTGGTGAACGATATTTTATCATGGCATGCTTTGTCTTGAACCTGAGATGCTCGGACACCTTATGGAGAAGTAGCAGGTTACCTACAGCAACTATATGTGCTCTTCTTGTTACTGATTTCCTATGGGATTGGAAGTTAGTTGACTTCTTGAATTGTGTTTTGATTTAGCTTGAATTATCTCACCTTTACTGTGCAGTAAAAGCACATATATAGCAGTTACTGTGTAAGGTGTATTACTGTTTGCAGTCCTTGCTGGTCCCCAAGTAGGAGACCTTACTCAGGCTTTGAATTTGGTCTGCCTCATTCATAATGTAAGCTGTATGGCATTTTGAGGTATCTCTTCCTGCAGTATTCTTGTCAGTGGTAACAGAGCCTGGGAACCATGTGCCTGTGTTCTCAGCTGTGCCATTGCCTCTGTAGCTATAGATGAATCTTTCTGCTGATGGGGGACGTGTTGAGTTGTTAAGTCATTTTTCACAGATCACGTAATTAGCCAGACAGAGACAAGATTACAGCTCAGGTGTCCTACCTACTCTGCTTTTGACTTATGCACCGGAACAGAACCATTTCCCTAGTTTTCTAGTAGTTTTTACAGGGTCTTACTTTAAGCTTACTGGTATTGTTGTTAACATCACTTCTCTCTTAACAGTCCAGCCTAAGAGTAAGAAGACCTTAGCCAAAAATGGTGTGAAGAATATTGTTGTGGTAGAGGGTGTCCGTATTCCATTTTTGCAGTCTGGCACCTCGTAAGTATAAAATAAGAAGAAAATACATGTTGACTTGGTTAACAGTAGAATCTTTCTGTGAAAAAAGTTGGTTTACTTGTTCTTCTTGATGTAGTTATGCTTAAAAGTAGTGAAGTGGCAATGAGTTAGGCTGCTACAGTTATTTCAGCTTACCTAATGAAAAAACATAGTTTGAAGAAGATTGTCTATATATATGAATTATGAGAAGAATGAGGATTTATGCTGCGCATCTAGAGGAAACTGTTGGTGAATCTGTAGCCAATAAAGCAACAAGTGTCACAAAACTAGCAGGACCGGTGCAGAGAATCTGCTGTAGATTCTTTTTACTAGACTGTTATGCCACCAAATTCATAGCTGAATTAGGACCAGACCTAACTCTTAGTTAGGATGGGTAGAGGATTTCTTTATTCTGTTACCACTGCTTTTCAGTGTTTTTATACAGCGATTGTGTGCTGACCTATACACAGATAGTCTTCTGAACCTGGGGTATGAAATGTTTGATTATAAATACAGTGGAGCATTTCTGGTATATCACCAGTTCTTTGCTGCTGATGAGCGCTTACAGTGGTCAAGTAGATATCTGTATCGGTTTCTGACACTCCTAAGTTTCTGCTTCTCTTCTTTAATTTCCAGGTATGCGGATCTTATGCCACATGACTTAGCAAGAGCAGCACTGCAGTAAGTAAATTGAATACTAGAAGGGCCCAGAGAACTCGTTGAACTGCTGGGGTCCCGATGTTGGTACCATGGCTTCAACAGATTTGAAAGCCAAGGCTCTAGCTTTGTCTCTTCATGGTCCACCACCACCTTAGTGGGTGGCTTAAGCAGTAGGGTTTACAGCAGGCTTGTGTTAAAGATGGCATTGCTGTCCTCCTGGACAAATTGTAGTTAATTTGACTTCTGACTGTAATTCTCTAAATACAGAGATCGTAGCTACTGTTGAGGTGTATTTACAATTTGTGTGAAAAACAATCTGGGCAATGCAGAGAAAACTAAGTGGCAAAAAGAATAACAAGCTAATTCTTGTCGTCTTGCCTGTCCTTCCCATTCTGCAGTGATTTGACAAAAGCTGTAGGTCATTAGCAGTGGGCTTGTTTTGTTGAGAGGCAGGGCAAAGTGCTGCTGAAAAGAGAGAAGGCTTTACTGGGGAGGACAGGAGATTTCAAGGCCCAAGGAAAGATCATGAGTTTGGGTGCTGTCATGCCAAATCTGAATGCCACGTTTAGCCAAGGCAGGCTAATTAGTTGACAGGCAGTGTGTTGGTTGTGCGTAGGGGCTGTGTTCTTGATTTTGAGGGGTTTTTAGTGTGCTGTGGAAGAGAAGTTATTGATTGAGGTGCCTTTAGTTTCATTTTTTATGTGGCACTTTATAGCGCATGAAATTACATTTGAATCCTGTTTGCCTGAATCACTGCCTGCAATGGGATTTGCACAGCAAATGTGTTTGTCAAGATGTTCTGGCAAGTTATGCAATATGTTTTCTAATGAACTGTGAAAACACACTACTTATTTTCGGTATGTTTTTATTGAAGTTTTACATGTTCCTACACCAAAGGTCATTGGCTTTGTTATCTCTTAAGGCTCTCTTCCTTTAATTTTGATGTCAGAATACTCCAAGTTGGGCAACATACTAACAACCGCTTCAGGGCGGGGGCAGGGCTAGAGTAGTTGTTTTCATGAAATTATGTAATAATTTATTGTGATTTTATCACCATGATTCTCTGCAGTCTGTAGTCAATTACACTTTTCATTAAGTACATACACACATAAGATTTCTTCTGAACTAGAGGCAGGAGATTTGGCTCCATTGTTGCCTTGTTCTCCAGCCAAGCTGGTGGAAAGAGGATGTTTGAGGACTGTGACAAGGTTATTGCTTACATGGTGCAAATTCTGTTTGTTTTCATCTTCTCTGTAGGGGGTTGCTGAACCGAACCAGTGTCCCAAGGGATGTTGTTGATTACATTGTTTATGGCACAGTTATCCAGGAGGTGAAAACAAGTAATGTTGCCAGAGAGGTGGGTTACATGCAGCATTTCCCCTGTGAGTCTGATTTCTGCAACTGGAATGAATATGACAAACACATGCAAAAAAAAAAAATTGCCAGTGTTATGGTTCATTTAAACATGATTTGAGAGTATGAACTAGTTGTGCAGTATTGTCTGTCAAATAACTGTATGGGGCCCTGCCTCCTGTTGAAATCTGCCATAGATGAAGTGCATTTTAGTGGTGTGAAGCCTCTGCTTGATTCTTCCATGAAAGGGAAGCTTTTGTTAACAGTTGCTGATCACTCAGCTCTTTGCCACTTGGACTCACATGCCGGCTTGTCCAAAGTACTTGAGAGGACCAGAGCGTGCTGTGATATGTTTGCTTTACTGTGGCATTTATTTATTTTAGTTGGCTGATCAGATGCAGCTTGTGAATGATTTGAAAAGGAGTAGCTTAGCTGCCCTTTATTCTGGCAGTCAGAAAACACAATTTGTGTATTATACACAGAAAGAAGCTGGTCCACTGAAGGAATGTTACAGAGGCAGCATGTGATTTTCTATAACCCAGAGCCTCTGCTGCTGTTCTCTGCAACTGGGCAAAACTATGATATAACCTGGGCTGGGAAGACTTAGGAGGTTATGAGAGTCTCCAGTTTCATCGGCAGTTTTAGTCTTGTCTATGCAAATACTTGCTTTGGTCACCTGCCAGTCAGATGAGGCTGCGGTGTAATTTTAACTTGGGAACAACTGTTGAACTTTAAACTAGTTGGCCACGTCTCAACTAGGGAAGGTCTTGCTGTGAGCAGTTCTCCCATGGTGGGAGGCTGTGCTCTCAGCTGGGTCAAACAAGACACTGCATTCTGAACTGCAGGAAATGTTTTCTGTTCTGTGTAAAGCAAGTCACAGTGCCTTGTACTGAGGGGTCTAAATGATTACTTTCACGTGCTGCCTTTGCAAATAAGGTGAAGCAAAGATGATATCAAGTAGTTTGGAAGCTGTTTTGAAATTGTGAGGTGTGTGATTGGTTTGTCCCTTTATTAATGGGTGGGGGGCCAGTGACTGTCCGCATAACGTGATTGAGAGCCTGGGCAGCTGCAGTCTCCTCCTGTTCACAGAGTCTGGGGAGGGGATGAGTTGCTGCAGTAATTGGCTGAATAAAAACTCGATGTACTTTTTTTCCCCTTAGTCTGGAAAGGTGTGTTTCTGGGCAGAAAGTAGCTCTGACCCTGTGGAGCAAAAGGTGTAGGCTTCAACAACCATTCTTTGTTGCTCATAGGCTGCCTTGGGAGCGGGTTTCTCTGACAAAACTCCAGCCCATACAGTCACCATGGCTTGCATTTCTTCAAACCAGGCTATGACCACAGGTATGTTGGCTGGAAGAACAAGATGTGGGTTTGAGACTGAGCTTAGCAGCTCCTCTACATCACTCATCTAACTTGCACTTCTTAGTGAATATAAGTAAGCACCTGAAGACATTCTGGAAAGTAAAGAAAGTTTTTGAACCAACAATACATGCCTGCTGTAGACCTGCCAGCAGCTTGACACCCTTTGCATTCAGCAATCATCTGTGCCTAGTGTGCATTAACATGCTAACGCTTGGGAGGTAAAGACTACCTAGTGATAAGGAAGTTGCTGCCTTTCAGGCTACTTTCATCTTTGACTTAGCCTAAACAGAGCAGAAAACTTGAGAGCTGGTTACTGTATCAAATTGCTGAGGATATACTTCTCCAAGCTGCTGCATGTGACAAAGAGAAGTGGAAGCAGTTACAAAACTTCTATGACTCAGAAAATGTCTGTTCACCCTGCTCAGTCTCTGTTAAACATGTGTTGTATAACTCAGCCAAAGCCAGAGGCTGGAGAAGGAAATAAAATGTATTAGTGCCCAAGGCACTAATGGGTTAAGCGTCATTTCTCCCCGCAGCTCTCATGGGAAACTGTCTCATTCTGCAGGCGTAGGTATGATTGCCGCTGGACAGTGCGACGTTGTCGTAGCGGGGGGTGTGGAGTTAATGTCAGACGTTCCCATTCGTCACAGTAGGAAGATGAGGAAGACTATGCTGACTCTTAACCGAGCCAAGACCTTGGGCCAAAAGCTCTCCCTGATTTCCAAAATTCGCCCTGACTACTTTGCTCCTGAGGTAATTTTTTTTTCCAGGCATTTAGATATTTAGCTAAACTGTTTTATAAGGAGGTGTGAAACAAGTTGGCTTACGTAATTTTTTAGCCTCAGTGGACAGGATTTAAAAAGGGTAAGGTGGCTGCCTGTGGCTCGCTTTTACTGGATCTTTGTCTTCCCTCTCCTTCTGCAACTCCAAGACAAACTGTGGTGAGGACTACAAAAGTAGAAGCTTTTCCCCCAAATATAAAAATTCTGCAAGGGTCCTAAAGGGTCAGAAGGATTTTTGTTTCCTAGGTAATAGAAGTAACGTGCTTAATATCAGAGAGGAATATCCTCAGGGTATTAATATAATTGTTTTTTGATTAATGCATCTTAAATATGCCTTATGATTACTGTTCCTGGCCAAATCCTGCCAGATGCTGAAATGTGTTCAGCTCCTGTGTTTGGGCCCTGATGCAAATCGGCTGTCTGCTGGCTCATGCCAGGAGCCTGCTGTAGAGGGAGCCACTCTTCTCTGTCTTGGAGGTCATGAGAGAGGTGAATTATGACCTGGTGAAGGGAGGGGAAAGCACTTCCCTCCTTACCACCGCCGAGCTCTTCACGACAAAACTGCCTGCGTCTGTGCTGCTGCTGGCTGCCTTTAGTGTGAGTGCAGCGAAGCACAGTGTACATACAGCAGAGATGAGATCCAAAGTCCAAATAAGATATGAAAATTGCAGACTGAAACGCATGCAAGGATTTCCTGTGTGCTGCTGGAAGAGCAAAAGCTAAGCTGAAATCACCTGCTGTCTCTGATTTTGCTTGTAGAGGTATTTGACAAGGAGTTTTAAGGTCCCCGATGTGTTGTTTCAGCTTAGCCCAAAAAGTCCAGTCACCATCCATAGGAGAGTCCTTGTTAAATGCACAGGGCGGCTGCACGTGCAAATGCAATACAGTTCTTGAACCCCTGGAGTAAGCAGCAGTCTGGACCTCATTTTTATCCATTTTTTTGTGAAATCTTTAAAAGTGGTGGTTCCTCTAATACATTGACCAAGTCACTTCTGGTATGGTTACTATGTGTTAATTGCATAGCTCTAATATTAACTGCTCTACTTAATAAACAGAAGGGCCTCACTGGCTGACTGTGCAAGGCTTAACCAACTTCTGAACTTTATCTAACTGCCCAGAGACAGGTGTTTACATGTGCTGACTTTATTTTTCTGTTTCATAGCTCCCAGCTGTGGCAGAGTTCTCAACCAGTGAGACTATGGGGCACTCTGCTGATCGTTTGGCTGCTGCCTTTGCCATTTCCCGTTTGGAGCAAGATGAGTATGCCCTCCGTTCACATGCGCTAGCCAAGAAAGCCCAGGATGGAGGCTTGCTACTTGATGTGGTACCCTTCAAAGTGCCAGGTAAAAGTGCATGTTTCATTGCTAGCATGCACTGGTTTGATAAAGAAATGTTTTATTTAGAAAAGGAGGGGAAGTACTGGGGTCAGATTCATAATGTTCTGTGTATCTTATACAAATGTTAACTCTTTGAAATGGTGTCTGTTTCTCCCTGGAAAACTACCGACATAGGAGCATGTTTCTAAACATCATATTGAAATATATAAACATCCTTACATATATAGATTTTGTTGTACCCACCTCCTAGTCGTGCTGATGTGGTGATAGAGCAAGGAAAATCAGGATGGTTCGACCAAAAGTCCCCCTGCTCTTTCAGTCAGGCAAGAGAACCCATCTTTAAACCCCCAGCTGTTAACAACAAATAGAAAGCCTAATAAAATCCTGGCCTGATAAATCAGGTGCTGGATAGGGAGAGCTGAAATGTGCTCTGCTTGGTGGACTCCACCAGGCCTCACAGGCAGTGCTTGAAACTGAAACAGTTTGGGGAGAAACTTGAAGTTTTCCTTTCTGTGGACTGATTTCTACTCTCATCCCCCATCAGCCAGTGGACACACTTTGGTGCACTGCCTATTCATTTGGGGCACACTTACTTTGTAGTTAGTTTCCTAGAGAGACCTTGCTTTTGTAGATCCACGGTTACATATGGTCTTTATACTGAAATTGGTACTTTTTGTTAACTGGCTTATTTAAGAAATTGGTATAGTTGAAGATACATATATTTGGTTCTTCCCGGTGCTCTTGCTTCCTCAAAACTTGGCACATAAATGTGTACTGATTTAGGCCCAGTTCTCCAATTTAGGCTTTATAATCTGAATTCAAATTGTTTCATCAACTGGGTTTTCCATGTGGTAACTTTTTCTTGCATAAATAGATTGCAGCGCTTCATTTTTGCAGTCTTCAGAGAGAAAGTAATGTAGCTTCAGTTTTTAAGTACTGCTTTTTAGCCATGTTAAATATCCTGATACCATGAATGGATTTTCCCTTTTTTCCCTCCTCCCACTGGTCATAAAAAGCACAGTTTTCTGATAATTTAATTTTTTTTCCCCTGGACTCCTGATGTGCAAATTTATGTGTGTCGCTGACTTTCATAGTTTAAATACGCTTTTTTCATCAACAGGCAAAGATACAGTTACCAAAGATAATGGAATCCGTCCTTCCTCAATAGAGCAGATGGGCAAGCTGAAGCCGGCTTTTGTCAAGCCGTATGGAACTGTCACAGCTGCCAACTCCTCCTTCCTGGTAATGTGTGTTCCCATCACTGTGAGCCGGAGGGGAAAACTGTCTGGTTTACCCTCTGTCTCCCATAGGCACATAGATCAAGCTGGTATGATCTGTGGGAATGAGTTGTCTCCTTTGTGGTATCACCTGCTTTTGGCTTTTTCCAAGGGTAACTTTGAACTGTCTTATAATCTGGTGAACTTGGGTACTGGATTGTTTAATTTTAAAATGAAAAACTAAACCCCTGAAGTTTTGGTCTGTCTTACCTGTTTGCTTTTCTGTAGCTGCCTCCTAAGGGTTGATCATTCAAAGGCACATGTAGAAGTTCTGTCCCAGGATGGCATTGACCACATTGTAAGTCTAGAAGTTAGTAGTTTTAGTCTAAACCTGTTGCTTTAAGGCTTGCCCTGTAATCCATAGAGGGGAAGGAGAGATTTCTGTAGCACATCTATGATGAGCTCTCTTCTGCATATGCTTCTTTTTCTCTCTTTAGCACTTTTAAAGGAAGCTTTGTTAGATGCTGAAGTCTAAGGTAGTTGTGTAAGATAGGTGAGGTGTATCTGAGCCCCAGTAGAAGGTGACTGAGACTCAGTAGAAGGTGATTGCCACTGAAAGTCTCCCGCAGAGGGCTCGAGGTGACGGTCTTGTTCCTGCACGCAGCCCTGACAGGTTCTTGGGTGTTTAAAAGGCTGTTTCACGGTTTGTGATGAGCACTTCAAAGGAAGCAAGTAAGGACTGCTGGGGCTCTTTCAACAGCAATACTATTTACTCCTTAGTGTTCTTGGGGACGTAGAAAAGCCTGGCAATGCCACAGCCTTGGTGTTAGGAACGGCTGAAATACTGTTGGTGTGCTCTGTGCCACAGGTCTGTAGGCCAGCTTAGGCTATTACCCCAGAAAGGAGTGGTCATGTGCCAAAGCCATGGTGATCATTTTTGCAATGTGGTGAGCCTGTGGCTTGTGTCGCCCCAGAATTGTACTCCAGTTTGGAATGGAGCTGAGCAGACAGGTGAGTGTTTGGGGTAACCAGCTTGTCCTCAGGACTGGCAGGGCTTTCAGGCATCTCTGTCCTGTTTGAAACCAGGGGAAGTTGTGGGTCTGGATTGTAAGGAAGTGCTTCAGCGATGTGTGTGCTAACATTGTTCGGACACCATCCATCCATCAGCTCAATCTTGCAGGCTTGTTCTTTGTCCCATGGCAAGGGGATGTCCTGGAAGCTCTTGTTATATTTGGGTCCCCTCTTGCCAGCTGCTCTGCAGGAGGGCTGTCATGCTTGTTTTGTGTGCAGGGTGTACTTGTTGTTCAGACAGTGACCTCACTGGGTTTGTCTGCCTGTTTCAGACAGATGGTGCTTCAGCAGTTCTGCTCATGTCTGAGGAGAAGGCTCTAGCAATGGGATACAAACCAAAGGCCTACCTAAGGTAAAAAAGGGACTGCTCTGCATAGCCTCTGAAGTCTGCTCTTGCTTCCTTCTGCTCCTCTTTCTGTTACTAACAGCATTTCTCCTGTGCAGGGACTTTGTGTATGTGTCCCAGGATCCAAAGGACCAACTGCTACTGGGGTAGGTGGTGACGATCCAGAGTATCCTCTAACAGTCTGTACTAGCACAGCAGCCTTGACTTGCCATTGCATGTTTGTTTTTTTGTGAAGCCTCTCACGAGATATTACATCTGCTCAGGCCTCCTCACAAAGGTGCGAGAGCTGGTGTGTGAGGTGTGACTCAGGAGGGGGGAGGTGGCTAACATGGGAGAGCAGCTGGTGCCAGAAATACCCACCCTGCTTTGCTGAGGAGCGCCTCAGCGTGTTGGTACTAGCAGTAGTTACTCGGGGTTGTGTTTTGGTTGGAGCGGGACAGGCAGAGAGCTGTACCGTGAACCCTAGAGAGAAGGAATGTAACGTGGGCTGCTGCGGAGGAAGGGGATGATGATGTGTGGAAACATATTCATGCAGGACTCCTCTTTCTTAACTCTTCTTCAGTCCAACATATGCTACTCCCAAAGTGCTAGAGAAGGCTGGTCTAACCATGGCTGATATTGATGTGTTTGAATTCCACGAAGCTTTTGCTGTAAGTACTCTGAACGCTAAGGATGCCTCTAACTGTAAAATGCCATTCTGTAGACATCTGTTTTCGTGTTAGTGAAAGCTCTTAAGACCTTTGCTTAAATGTAGATGGGTGTAATTCTACATTTATGCCTAAATATAATATTGTATATATTTTAAATACATAATGTTTTTACATTGACACCATCCATGCTAAGAGTGGCTTATGTTGCTTGAAGCCACCAAAGGAATACAGATTCTTCTAAAATAATGCATTAAAAAAACCCGTAATCTTACTTTCCCAAGGCTGCTGCATGAAAGAAACTACTTTACATCATGTACTAATTGGGTTGGGGATAGGTGTTGCTGTGGTGAGGTGGCTTGTTAATTGGACATTGTCTTTTTCTAGCTAAGGCTGAGCGACCATTGATTAACAGGGCTGATCCTGTGAAATGCTTTTTTCAGTTGGCTGTGTTAGTTTTGTGGCCATAGCTAGTGTCAGGATATCTCCTATTTGCTAGCACTGTCCGTAGGCTTTCCTCAAAGTCTGCCATTGCCCTTATTAACATTGGCCTCCCCTCCCTTTCAGGGGCAGATCCTGGCTAACCTGAAAGCTATGGATTCAGACTGGTTTGCACAAAACTACATGGGCAGAAAGTCAAAGGTAAGACACAGTCAGGACGCTTTTATCTTTAGTTTGACTTTAGGATTAATGGAACTCCTTGTTGCAGTGGGGTATGCTAGTGCTGCAAAGCAGGGCTTTTGTTATGTTCTGTGAGGAGGAGCAATGTTTCTTGAACTCTGGATTAGTAAATCCCAAAGTGATCAGTTTCTCTGGGAAAAACGGCATTGCCGTTGTCAGCAGGAGGTGGAGATCTAGAGCCATAATAGTAATTGTTGGAGAGGAAGGAATTAAGAAGCGTGGGAGGGGCTCAGTCCCTTGGGGTAGACCTGTCTGGTTGCAGGTGAAGCAGTAAAGCCTTTAGCACAATTTTGTCCAGTCATCAAGCACTGGTATGTGCCAAGGAAGGCTTTCTATGGCCAGCCTGGACCGCTGCAGGTTTGGTGTTGTCATGAGTAGGTCAAGCAATCTCCTTCCAGACAGGTGACTGTGTGTCTGTGTGTGTTCTTGCAGGTGGGAGCCCCTCCTCTGGAGAAGTTCAATAACTGGGGCGGCTCTCTCTCGCTGGGACATCCTTTCGCTGCCACTGGCTGCCGTCTAGTAATTACTGCTGCCCATAGATTGAAGAAGGAGGGAGGACAATACGGCCTGGTTGCTGCCTGTGCTGCGGGAGGGCAGGTAATGATGCTGTGTGGTCTGGCACTGTGTTCCCTCTGGAGAGGGGCAGTAATTACATTTCTGCTCCTGTCGGTACTATGAAATCCTCTCCAGTTACACCAGGTGCAAGGGCACCTCCAAAGCCCCGTGGCACTGGGTGTTCCTAACGCCCTCTGGCTTGGCCGGCTGCCTCCTTACGGCAGCTCGGTTCAGTGAACTCCCTCCGCCTCATCCGCTTCAGAGACTCTCCAGCCCATCCCAGAATCATCCCTGGGCGATGGCGACTGCACCCCTTGCTGCCCGTATGGTACAAAAGGGAAGGAGAGATTTCTGCCATGTTCTGAGGGCTTCCTTTGGTGACTCTCAAAACCTTCCCAAGTTGTGGTTTGTGAGGATCATTCTTCTCATCTTGGGAAGAAAGATCTTTACAAGAAAACTGGGGGTGAGACTCTTCCTACACCTCTGGAGGATACGGATGGAAGCCCTGGTTCAGGTTGCGGTGACTGGTGCAGTTCTGTGGGGACCTAGCACATCTGGCCCTTTGTAACCTGAGAGCGCTGGTCCCGACGTTGCCTGCACTCTGAATTCCTGGTTTGGCCCTCGGGACAGCCTGGTGCGTTGGTCGGGGTGGACTCTGGTGTCTTGGCCAGCCTGAAGCACATCTGTGCTGTCCCAAAGCCATCAAACCACTGTCTGCAGAACCCTCTTAGTGAATCAGCCCTGGATTTTCATCACCCCTTTTATTTTAAGATGGTCGGGAGGTGGGCATCTCCTGTTGAGTGTGTGACTGTAATAATTAGTCTATTCTGTGACTGTTCCTCTTTCTCTCTCCTTCCAGGGGCATGCGATGATAGTGGAGCTTTACCCTCAGTAACGGGCCAAGGGACTGCTGAGTGGGTACTCGCATGTCCCGTGCCTGGCAATGCCATTTTAATGCACTAATAAAAACATACAGTCCTTCTTGGAAAGGATTTTTGGTGGCCTTTGTAAATACCTTTTAGATATTCGGCTAGTAATTTTCAACTAATGAAGACGCTCTAAGAAATACTCCCCTTCCAGGAGACTAGAAGTTAAAGTGGCTCTTAGTCTCTCCAGAGTCCTTGTGACCTGTCTGATTTCTACCATAACTCTTCAATAAGCAAGATTTCTCCCCCTGGAGAAGAATGATTCCAAAGCTGTGTACAGAGGACGAAGTCTGGAGATGAGGAGAGTGTAAAGTACTGGAGGTGGGTGGGCTGAGATGTGAGTTAATGTGTCCTTGTAGGGAGTAATAACTGTCTCCGGAAACGGGTTCAAACTGAGCTGGCTGACCTTGTTTGTAAGGAGGAAGTTTGCTGTGTGATGTCCAAACAGCACTGGAATTAGCAAATTGCTTCTGACAAATGAGTGTCACTGACATTAGCCACAATAAATCAGGAAAAAAAAAAAAAAGTCTGGTTTTTTTCTTTCCCTCCCCTCACCTGAAATGTGTTGGGGAGGGTTTTTGCAGTGTCTGTCGTGGGGACTGTGTGCTCTGAGGTGGCAGTAGGTGTCTGCTTTCTGAAATGGGAGACAGCTGCTGTGAGATCTTCCCAGAACCTGCCTTGAGCTCCAGAGCCCCAGTGAATCATCAAAATGGATGCTTTTGAGACTGTTTTGGTAACTCCTGCTTCTCTATGGCACCTTGATTACACACTTTCAGCGTCTGGCATTTTGAAAATTCAGAAACGGGGGCATTGTAATGTTTATGCCGAATCAAGTTGTTGATAAACTTCAGGTGTTCAGGCTTGTGGTCTTTCTCTCAGGATTTTAGGCAAATGAGAAGGTTGTTCTTGCCCTTTTGGTTATTCTGCTGGATTATTTTCCTCGTTCACCTCTGTTTTTGTTAGCTGGGGATGGCCTGTGTTACTTGCTGGGAAGTGGGTACATACACATGCGTGTGCGTATGACTGCATATGCATGTCCATGCATATATATGTGTGCATATGCATATGGGTGCGTGTGCAGGTGTGTGTGCATATGGGTGCGTGTGCAGGTGTGTGTGCATATGGGTGCGTGTGCAGGTATGTGTCTGCATATGTACATTTGTGCACACAGCTACGTGTGTGCATGTGTGTGCATGTGTACGTTTGTGCACACAGCTATGTGTGTGCATGTATGTGTACATGTATGTGTGTACGTGTGCATATGTGCCTGTGTTTGCGTGTGCCTGTGTTTGCGTGTGCATTTGCTTGGCTGTCAGACTGCTCTGACTTGCGTGAGCACCCATTCCGGGGGGGGTGTGGACCACCCTCTGCCTCCCCTCTGCCCCAAAACCTTTGGGGTTTCCCTCCTGCCCCACAGCTCCCTGTTGCAGGACGGAAGCTGTGCTGGGCGGGCTGTGAGTCCCTGGTTCCCACCTTCCTTCTTTTTACCTTGCTCCAGCCCCGTGGGCTTTCCCCATCCTGCACAAGCTCTCTGGGGGATGATGGCTGATGGTTTTGGAGATCGTCTCTGACATCCCTGGCTTGTTGAAGGGCTTGATTGCAGCCAACAAACAGCCCTCCCTGTCCCTTCCCTTCCCGGCTCCATCCCCTATACCTAGGCTATAGGTCTGACTGGCCTATACCCTTCCCCTACAGAGGCACTGAGCATCTCCGTCCCCTTGACAGGACGTGCTGTCTGCTCCCTTCCCGACTCCCTCCGGCCCTGAGCTCCCCTGTGTCTGCTTCCTGCTTCAGGATGTTGATAGGGCTCCCTGCCTTGTGACAGTAATGACCGCCCTCCCCATTAATTGCCGTCCAGGGAGACTGTGGTCTGCAGCCTTGGCCTTGGGGCAAGCAAACAGCAGTTTGCTCTCTGCTCTCCGGGGCTGCTGCTCCTTGTGTGCACTGGGTGTGTTCGAAGATAATTTTGTTTGTTTTTCTCCTGCTTGTGCTTGGCCTGGCTGCCGCTCTGTTTCTCAGAAGTCAGGGCACTTCTCGGAGAGGGCTCTGGTAGCCTGTGGAATTGAAACTACTCCTCTGGCTCACATGCTTTCAAGGAAAAAAAGCCTCATTTCTTTCTTCCCAGGTCAAGAATTTAGGGGCCAGACCCATGCTTGGGCAAGCCTTGAGCAAGAGGCAACTTGCCCCAGGGTAGCTGGCCAGAGCCACGCTCCCATGGAGGCAAAGGGACCCCTCTCTGCCGCAGAGACCTCGCCCTGTGGGAGCTGAGCCCCCCCCCCCAGCTGCCCTGAGGGGCTGCGGTGCAAAACTGGCACAAAATGCACGGAGCTGAGGGTATGTGGGCTGGTCAGGATGAGGACGAATAAATCCTGCAAGGCTTTCGGAATAGTGGGTGCAAAGGACAGCTCGGAGGAGAGGGCACTGGTGATGCAGGGATGGAGAAACGTGGACTGGGGGTGGATTGGATGGATGGACTATCTGGTGGATGAGGAATTGGCTGGATGGTTATTTCCAGAGAGCAGTGGTCAATGGCTCGATGTCTGGATGGAGATCAGTGGTGAGTGGTGTCCCTCAGGGGTCTGTATTAGGACTAGTATTTTTTAATACCTTCATCAAAGACATAGTGGGATTCAGTGCCCCCTCAGCAAATTTGCAGATGACACCGAGCGGAGTAGTGCGGTTGACACACCTGAGGGAAGGGATGCCATCCAGAGGGACCTGGACAAGCTCCAGAAGCGGGCCCATGTGAATGAACCTCAGGAGCTTCAACAAGGCCAAGCGCGAGGTCCTGCCCCTGGGTCGGGGCAATCCCAAACACGGATACAGGCTGGGGATGAAGGGATCGAGGGCAGCCCTGCCG
>JANZLQ010000017.1:29102482-29117670 GCA_026212715.1 Elanus axillaris | reverse complement strand
AACCGTCCGAGGTCAGGTTGGACGGGGCTCTGAGCGACCTGCTCTGGGTGAAGATGTCCCTGCCCGTGGCCGTGGGGTTGGACTAGGTGACCTTGGAATGTCCCTTCCCACCCAAACCATTCTATGATTCAATGATTCAGGATTAAGAGGAGCAGGCTGGGGAGGTTTCCAGCCGAAAGCCCCAAGCGCTGGCCAGCCTCTGCTGCCTTTCTTCCTGCTTGCAGGCAGCAGCTTTGCCAGCACCCCACCAGCGCTGGATGGGTGCACTGGGCACCCCTGTGCAGAGCACAGAACACAATTTGGGAGCCTGATGTGGAATACCCGGGGCTGCTGCTGCCTTCTGAGCTGCCTGGCTCAGCTCCAGCGCAGGCAGCAGCAGCTAAGTTTCACTTCTGCACTCTACTGCAGGCAGTGTCCTGATTTCCAGGAAGGCAGAAGCCCTCCTCACTGCCTCTGTGAATGGGAAGCAGCAAGGCGCCGAAGAGACTGGCCGGCTCTATAAAAAGAGGGAGTAGGCTGGGCTGACACCAGCCTGGGAGCTGCCAAGCACCAGAGGAAGACGGTAGGAACTTGCTGATGAGCTCTGGGATACTGGGAGCTGGGGATCAGCAGAGAGCAGGGATCTTGTTTGCCTTCTGCTTTGTCTTTCCTGTGTTTTCCCGTCACTTGAGAGATGCCAGGGGAGGAATAAGGGGTTTTAGGGCAGCAGGTGAATGGTCTCTGCTCTGGAAGGAGGAAGGGGCCTTTGCTCGCAGCCTGTTTGAGGGAGCTCAAGGTGCGTGTGGCTGAACTGGGAGGGTAGGAAGGAGGCAAGGGGGTCAAAGCAGGAGTAGGTGGAGAAGGAGGAGGCATCCCGGGGGGATTCAAGGCAGACTGATGTCTGCAGAGGTGCAAAGCCTGGCTTCAAGCACTGGCAGCAGGGCTGGATGGGGAGAGACCCCCCCAGTGCTCCCCCCAGCCAGGGCTGATCCTGCCCACCCCAGGCACGGGTGCGCTCGCCTGAAGCCCAGCTGGGCTGGGGGCCGTGGGCCGGGGCGGCTGCGGAGCTGTGCGTGGACCTGGACCCTGATGCCGTTTGCTTCCCTGCTCTGGAGACAGGGGACAGGGCTGGGACGTGTCCGAGCAAAACTGGGGAGGTGGGAGGGCAGCCCTGTGGGCCCTCCCGTGGCCTCGGAAGCTGCAATGGCTAATTTGGGGAACATTGTTAATAATAACCCTTCCCGTGCCGTGCTCTCTGTCAGCATTAACAGGGGTGCAGAAGCAGTGGGTGCTGGGGGGCATAGGTAGCTTGGGTGGTGGTGCCTGCCTCCCGTGCCGCTCGTTAGAGAGCGTGGCAGCACTGGGGTAACGAGTGTCATTTGTGGGACATCCTGCTCTGTCCCCAAGGCCAGCGGGGAGAGTTCTTCCTTCTCCTCCCTACGGAGTGATGGTGGGATTCACCTCTCCCAACCTCTCCTACAGTCTCTGGTCCCTCTAAGGCACAAGCGCTTCCAGAGCCCGGTTCCACTGGGGCAGGGCTGGGGAAAACGCTCTCCAAGGGGCTCTTCCCATGAAACGGGGTGCAGGCATTCCCGTGGCAGGTCAAGCTGCCAGCCCTCTTGCTTCCAAGGAAGAAAGCGATCCTGGGTCATTCCATAAATAGGCTTAGTCATCCTCCGAGTGCACTAACGCAACTGCATGTGGTTTTTCCTTATTCTTGAAAAAATATGAAGCCATGCTATGACTTCCAAATGTGCCTGGGTGCTAGTTCAGGGTGCGGCTGGGCTGAAGTTAACATTCTCAGTTGCGGCTGCGCGGTGCTGTTTCAGGCATCTGAGACTGAAATAATGTTGGTAATGGGCCAACGGGCGAGAATTTGGGAGGGGACAGAGCTGGGACAGGTGGCCCAAGTGGACCGCACCACATGGCAGCATGGTCAGCAATCAGAGCTGGAGAAAAGGAGGAGGAAGGGAAGATGTTGGTGGCTGCGGCCATCACGTGCGCTGACGCTCTGCTTCCCAGGGAGCGGCCGGACATCTGCCTGCCGAGGGGAAGTAGTGAATGAACACTCTGCTTTGCTTTGCGAGCACACGCAGCTTTCCTTCGCTTGCTAAACTCTCCTTATCTCAACTGTCGTGGTTTAACCCCAGCCAGCAACTAAACACCACGCAGCCGCTCCCCCCCCCCCCCAGTGGGATGGGGGAGAAAATTGGGGAAAGAAGTAAAGCTCGTGGGTTGAGATAAGAACGGTTTAATAGAACAGAAAAGAAGAAAGTAATTATAATGATAATAACACTAATAAAATGACAACAGTAATAGTAAAAGAATTGGAATGTACAAATGGTGCGCAGAGTAATTGCTCACCACCCGCCAATCGACACCCAGTTAGTCCCCGAGCGGCGATCCCAACTCCCCCACCACCCAGTTATTTCCCGAATGTGACGTCGTCCCACGGTCTGGAATACCCCTCTGGCCAGTTGGGGTCACTGCCCTGGCTGTGTCCTGTGCCAGCTCCTGGTGCCCCTCCAGCCTTCCCGCTGGCTGGGCAGGAGAAGCTGGAACATCCCGGACTTTAGACTAAACACTCCTTAGCAACAACTGAAAACATCAGAGTGTTATCAACATTCTTCTCATACTGAACTCAAAACACAGCACCTACTAGAAGGAAAATTAACTATCCCAGCTGAAACGAGGACACCATCCCTGACTGTCTGGTTTTCTCCTTTAGGATTTCAGGCCTTTCCTTCCTGGTGTTTTTCCTCCTGAATTCTTCTTCTTAACACCCCAGCCTTGTCTACCAGGCCTGCCGTGTGACGATGTGCTGTCTCAGCTGAGCTGGGGACCTCGGCTGCCTGTGTCCTCTGCAAAGTCAAGCATCTGACCAAAAGGAGCATCTGCTGTGAGGTGAGGTGAATCAGAGCCAGCATCCATTGAGCATATTCCCTAAATCTTCACTGGCTTTAAAGGAAAAGCTGACACTAAAGGCTCTGAAAGGGCCCACGAGCCCAGTGACAAGTACCTTAGGTCGATCCCTGTGTTGGTAAGAGTCTTGTGTCGGTGGTGGGACGAAAGCTGAATGCACGGGAAGGTTTTGTGCACTGAATAAATCTCTTCAGTATCCAAGTGAATTGAGACAGAGATAATTATCAGGTTTGTATCACAGTTTAAAAACAACAAAAAAAGGTGTAAAGGCACGTGGACAGTGGGAGCATCAGCTCCGTTAGGGTTGGCAGTCAAGCACCTTTCCAGTGCATATGGGATACTAAGTGAAGGGGGAAGTGATACACAAAAACCACACAGGGACACAGAGTGGATAGACAGGGGGTCGCGGAGACAACGTTGAAAACCCAAAGTCTCCAGTCACCAGCAATGGGCCAACAGGATGCTGCAGGCACAGCTCTGGATGGGAACAACTTGGATTTTTCCCGTCCACTGGGGTGGGAACCATGCGTATCCCGAGAACCAGCTCCTGGGGGGAACGGGCATGAGTGAGGCAAGTGAGGGGCTCCACGCCAGCAGCCGGAGCGGGACCACAGGTCACAGCCTGTGTGCCTGGCGCTGGGTATTTGGGGTGAGTGTCCTGCGAGTGTTGGGTGCCCGTGAGATGAGTGTGTGAGTGCGTACCTCTGTTTGCTGGTGAGCACCAAGCTGGACCAGCCAGCGAGCAGGAGACCCGTGGGGCTGGTAAGAGGGTGCGGGATGTGTTGGATGGACAGAGGGGCTGTGCTGGTGCTTCAGGGATCCAGGAATGCCCACAGCTGCCTGTACTTATGTATTTATAAGAACTCTTGGGTATTCATGGGGGCTGTTGAAGGCAGCACCTTGTCCATGGCAGGTTGTGTGGCCAAGTCAGAGTGTGTGTGTGTGTGTGTGTCTGTGAGTGTTGTCTCCGGGATATACATTCGGCTTCAGGGTTGAACCTGCAAATGGTAAAGCAGCAGGCACATCCATTGTCCCGGGACAGAGACCCCCAGGCCTTGGGGCATCCCAGGCTGGGTTCCAGCAGCCAGGTAGGAGGAATCCCCAGGGCCAGAGCTGCTGGAGAGCCCTCTTTTAAGAGGCCCTGGTCTCTTAGAACATACCTTAAAAAAAGTCTGTTTTCTTCTTCCACAGCCATGGGTCCACAGGAGGACATACTAGAGGATGATGAAAAGGCACATCTTGCTAAAAGACTACTGGCAGAAGCATGCGAGAAAGAAGGACTAGATGATGGATACTGGCTCCCCAAACTGTCGGAGATACTGGGAGTCAAGTCCAGGGAAGCCCTGAAACATATGCAGTATGAGGACTACCTTAAGCTGGAGTGCAAAGTACGGTACCCCTGGGAAACAAAGGCGCTCCGAAAACTGCTGGAATTAACAGACAGCAAAGCAACTTTTGAGGAGCTGCAGAAGGAGCGCTTGGAGCTAACAAAGCAGAGACAAGAAGCAGCCAAGCTCGCCCTGAAGGAGCTGAAAGAAATGCACAACAGCCACAGCCACAGCAAGGACGTTCTAAGACAGAAAGAAGAGGCTCTGTGGCAAGCCATGGAGATTCCCAAAGAGTACTGGGCACCACCAGAGAAGTCACTGGTGGATGTGCTGGAGAGCATCCGGAAGCACCTGGAGCAGCAGGAGCTGTCAATAGGCAAGGGTGAGAACGTCTCCGACATGGAGGTCCTGAGGCGGGCGTCAGGGGGACTGGCCCTGCAGGGCATTTATAGGACGAACAGCCTTGCGGACGTGCTGGCAAAGCGAGAGCAGCTCATCAGGGTTCCCGATGGATTCCAGCTCGCCAGTCCAGAGCAAGGGTCGCTGCTTGAGAGGAAGGAGTTCTCCTCCTCTGCAGCAGAAGCCACTTTCACCAAGTCCATGGAGCAGCTGGGGTTCAGCATCAGCGTTGCTGCCAAAGCCGGGTTCTGGGGGTTTAATGTTGAAGCCAGTGTAGATTACAGCAGGTCCTTGCAGTCAGAGGACACCCGCCAGTCTCGCTCTGAGCAGAGCTACATTTGCACCACCAAATACCAGTACATCCCTCTGGCCTCCTGCTACTTCCAAAAGCACCAGCTTCGCCTCTCGGATGCGGCCCTGCAGGAGCTGCAAGACATCGAGCATCTTTTGAGCATCACTCAGGAAGCAGACAGGCCCCACACGCTGAAGAGCAGGTGTGCGAGCTTCTTCAGCAGGTTTGGGTCCCACGTAAACCAGGGTCCCCTCCACTTTGGGGGGATATTCTGGTGGAAGGCATCTGTGGAAGGATTCGGAGCTGAGCAGCAGGAAGAGATGAAGCGACAAGCATCTGAAGCACTGAACTGCTACGTCGGGGCCAGCTACAGTGGCTTCGGTGTCAGTGCGGCAGTGGATGTGGATGTTTCCAAATCCAGCTCACAGGCTTCTTTTCAAGGAAGAGACAGCAGGAGTGCCCACACAGCGGTTCAGCTCTACGTGGCCACCACAGGGGGCCCATCAGAGACGGATTCTCTTCCTCAGTGGAAATCAGGGCTTGTAACTAATAACACAACGTGGCGTGTCATCGACCGAGGCTTTCAGCTGATCCCAGTGTGGGATATAATCCTGTCCAATCACAAAAGTGATTTTAAGTCCATCTATGAAATAAGCAGCAGTCTCAGGGCCACGTACGAGGTGCTAACAAATCACAGTGTCGGCACCATGTTTGGAGAGGAACTGCTCAGTGCAGTGGAAGAGGCCAGAGCTTTCGTGGAGTGCGTGAAGGCCTGGGAGGTGACAGGGGATGAAAGGCAACTGCTCACGCTGATAGATTTCAAACAGAACCTGAATGAAAAAACCAGAAACCATAGCGTCTGGATCAACGTATGCCTGTCGGACAAAGCACTGCAGGAGTTCCTGGTGAATACCGTTCTGTTTTGCAAGAAGTCACCTCCAGAAACCACCACCTACATCAAGACTCTGTTGAGGTGCCTCTTGGATCCTCATGTCTATTCTGTCAAGGACTTTCCCAGGTCTTCCTTCATTATGCAATGGATCTTCCATACTGAGCACATGCTTCCCGAAACTCCCAATGTTTCTGAGATTGAGGATCTCATCAAGACACTGCTGCAAATGAAGGACTACATCCAGGAAGCCACCTACGCACCTGAAACCTCTGCATCTGCCATTCACGAAGCAAAGATAAAAGCCACCTTAACTGCAAGCCTAGCTGTTTATTCCTTACTCCAGTTTCTCCAGGAAAGGGCACAGAAAGACATAGAACTGTTGGTGCTCTTAATTACGACCAGCACGGGATACCGGGTGGAAAGCAGCACTTTTCAGTACCTCCTTGGATGTCCAGAAATTAACTTCATGATAAATGAAATCCAAACAGGACATAAGGAGTATCTGACTCTGAAGGAGCAAGATGTTTACAGAGCCGAGGCGTTCCTGCTGCTGACAGGTCTAACTGTGACATCTGAGTATAAAGCTGTGTCCCCTGAGCAGAAGAATGAGCGTTTAGTTTTCATGGAAGATCAAATGAAAAACTTATGGTCCGCAGAAATAAAAACTCTCCTCGAAAAGCACAGTGCATTCAAAGACTGGGAAGTGCTGGAAAGTGACTTGCACTCCTTCATCAGTGGGCGCTTGGATGACACATGTGATGATCTGAAGAAACACAGTATCATCAAAGACATGGAAGACACTTTCCAAAGAACGGAGCCTTCCAGTCAGTCCAATTCCAAATCAGACGGCAGCGAATCCAAAGCAGATCAAGCCATTGCAAACCAAGAGTTCCTCCACTTACTTAAGCGCCTTGGACTAGAAAGTCACTATCCAAGAAAAATGGGGACTGAAGATTTCCACATCATATATAAGACATCTTTACATGACAGCCAGCCCAGCAAGGACAATGAACTACCGTTTTACTTCTTGCAAAAGCTATTAACTGTGGATTATCGGGTGAGGTACCTGACTTGCAAGGACAACAGCAACCAAGGACTCACAGCCGTGCCAAAACCCACAGAGCAAGAGCATGAACCCTTGCAGTCCTTTGATGACTTTTTCACTGATTTGGAGGAAGAAGCCCCCGAATCTGCAACCAGGGACAGTAGTGTGCACCCCATGGACCTCCAGATGGCAATTTTTCATTGCGCTGATGATTTCATGAGACAATACATTTCAACAAAGCTTGCTTTCTGCCAGTTTGCGCTACCTCTCCTGGTACCAAACCCATGCACATCACAGATAGAGTTCCCCCTCTGGTCCCTCAGCCAAATAAAAAAGAGCTGGAAAGGGTCTGAGAAGTCGGGAAAGCACACCAGAACTAACAGTTACAAAAACCAGCTCATTTACCAGGCAGAGACACCCATCGTGTCCTTCATACGGATCGGCAGTTCTCTCTCCTCTTCCAAGTCTCAGATCCTGAATGCTCTGCTGAGCAAGCAAAACCATGACACTTTTTTCCACCGACATTGCAAAGGCAGCACCAAAGACTGTTTGCTGATGAAAGGTGTTGTGGAGATCTCCTGGTACTGTCCCCGGGGCAGTGATGATGACAGCTTTGACTGCTGCGTTGCTTTCTGTAACCTGCACGGAGATGCAAGGGATCACGAAGAACAGCTACAGTTTTTACAGGAGATATCTGCCGTGAACGTGGCTTTCATATCCAACGCTGATCAGAGTGATGAGAAAGGGAAGAAAATTTTACGTGACCTGTGGCAGTCGCAAAGGCCTTTGGTTTGTCTTTTCACTGAAAAAGAGAATGTTGCAGCTGGCCGATCTAGGCAAAACATAAGAATAGGTATCAAGAACAGAAACGAAGCAAAATTAATGGGTGAGCTGACAGAAACAATCAGGGATCTCCTGGAAGGTTCTAACACGTGTTTCAGCCTTGACGCCTGCCTGGACAAAGCTCGCAAGCATGGATTCTTAGTTGACGAAGATACAGGTGCGTGTGTGGCAGCCAAAGAAAAGGCAAAGGCGCTGGTGAAGCTTCTGAAGAAGGAGAAGTTGTCTGAGATCAAATCCCAGCTACTGCCTCTTCAAGGAAAACTGTGGTACCTGTGGTGCAAAAAGGACAAAGAACTCACTCGCTTGCAGGAAAAGAGGAACAAGAGCATAGAGCATCATCGGAGCCAAATTGAATCAGAGAAGTCAGCAATAAGAAGAAAGCAACTAGACAAGGCATTCCCCCTCAATCCGCTGATGAAATCAGTCCTTGGCTTTCTCCAGTCACAGCCAGCAGATACCAAGAAATACTTCCTGCAGTGGATGAAGGTGTTTATGGATGACCTGTCCTCTGGTCGCCTTGACGAACTGAAGAGAGAGTATCACCAGTTATGGTCTCAAATCCTGGCAATAAAGAAAACCAACGAAAAAAACAATGTGAAACCTCTGTTGCTGAGTAAGTTAGATGCCCTCTCCAATGAAATCAACGATTCATCCATTGGCCTTGAGCATATTTTGAGAGAGATGGGGCAGATTTATGAAGCCCTGGAATCAATGAACTCAAAGGATAACTGTTTTGTCAAACTACCTGAAATTGCAGCTGATCTGATGGTTTCAGGGTATCCTGTCGAGCTGATGGATGGTGATGCTTCTTACGTACCATTACGATGGATCGGAGCAATCTTTGACAGATTAATTGAGAAGCTAGGGGACAAACGAGTATTTGTTCTCTCAGTGCTTGGCATCCAGAGCACAGGGAAGTCAACCCTGCTGAATGCCATGTTTGGTCTTCAGTTTAGTGTCAGTGCAGGGAGATGCACCCGGGGAGCATTTATGCAGCTAATTAAAGTGGATGAGAAGCTGCAACAAGATTTGGACTTTGATTACATGCTAGTTGTCGACACAGAGGGACTTCGTGCCTTAGAGATGGCAAATAAGCAGTCCCGTAATCATGACAACGAGCTGGCCACCTTTGTCATTGGCATCGGCAACATGACTTTGATCAATATCTTTGGAGAAAATCCTTCAGAAATGCAAGATGTCCTTCAGATTGCCGTGCAGGCTTTTCTGAGGATGAAGCAAGT
This sequence comes from Elanus axillaris, assembly GCA_026212715.1. Taxonomy (NCBI): domain Eukaryota; kingdom Metazoa; phylum Chordata; class Aves; order Accipitriformes; family Accipitridae; genus Elanus; species Elanus axillaris. The sequence continues at coordinate 29,108,729 of JANZLQ010000017.1, read as the reverse complement.
AAATCTTTCCCCAAGCTGCCTGTTTGTACACCAAAATGTGGGAGAAATAACTGCCAAGGAACAGAACATGGAAGGACAAAGACGTCTGCAGGAAAAGTTGGATGAAATGACCATGACAGCTGCCCAGCAGGAATTCTGTGACGTTTCCTGCTTCAGCGACGTCATCCGCTTTGATGTGAACACCCACATCCATTACTTTGCTCACCTGTGGGAAGGAAACCCGCCAATGGCACCACCCAACCCCACCTACAGCCAGAACGTCCAGGAATTAAAGAGCAAAATTCTCCAAGCTGCCATGAAGGAGTCACAGGGCAGCATTCTGAGGCTCTCAAGCTTGAAAGTTCGTATTAGTGACCTCTGGAATGCTTTGCTGAACGAAAACTTCATTTTCAGCTTCAAGAATTCAGTGGAGATTGCTGTGTACAAGAAACTGGAAACCGCATTTAGTCAGTGGACCTGGCAGCTGAGGAGTCACATCTTAGACTTGCAAATGAAACTGGACAATAAAATTCGGAATGGGGACTTGCAGAAGGTCACCACAGAACACCTTGAAAAACTAGTGCAAGGGACAAGTGATGTCATCATGAAAGACATGGAAAAGTATTTCAGTGAAGACAGAGACTCTGAGATCCTGGTCCAGTGGAAAGGCAGCACAGAACTGAAGCTGAAAGAACTAAAAGAGTCTCTTCTTCTTGAAACTAAAAAGAAGTGTGAGAATCTTATTGAACTAAAGAGGAACCAGTGTAAATTGGATGAAAGGAAGTCAGAATATGAAAACGAGCTCCTGAAAAGGAGTAGGCAGTTGGCTCTGTCTCTAAAAGGCCAGAGACTAAGTGAAAGAGAACTGAGAGACAACTTTATTTCTCTCTGGGCAATCTGGATTGCTGAGGTCTCCTCTGCTGCTCCCCCTCTGGAACAGGTTGATATTGATGTGGAAATAGAAGATATCCTTCTAGATCACTTTAAGGAGCCTAACTTACATGCACGAATCAGGACATTTCCCAAACACAAAGTATTTTCTGTTGACTTGGAGAAACATGTCGCTAAGAAAAAACGTTGGGGCTTCTTGTCTATGAATTTTGATGATGCTGATGTGAGCAATGTATACCGCATTACAGACAACATCATAGCGTGTGTGAGGGTAAACATTGATAAGAAGGAAAAGGAGAAAAGGGATTACAGTCGAAGTTTTATTCATGAAATACTAAATGAAGTACAGAAAGGTATGGAATCTGTCCCTAGCAATGCAAAATATAGTTTTAATAAAGATTATAGAATAGATTTATCACTGTATCTGTGCAGAATGGCAGCAAAAAGGTTTAAAGCCATGCAAGCAGCATTCAAACAAGCAAACGATCCAACCATCTACCTGGAGAGCAAGAGAGAAGACTTCTTTAAATGTTTCCAGATTTCCTGCCAAGGAGCCACTTCTATCACAATATTTGCTGTTTACCTGTGTGACAAGATTGCGCCAGCTCTTCACCGGGCGGTCTATGAGAGGACAGCTCTTGCCATAGCTCGAGACATGAAGGGTAAAATCCCAGATTTCAATGGCAATAGATCCTCTCTGGAAGTTTGCATACTGAGATACCTGGCAGAAGAAGAAAATTTTGAGAATTTCAAGGAGTACCTGACTCACCCAAAAGACTTTTTCCTGAGTTACATTGCGAGACGTGTTAAGATGTACTGTTTGGATGAGAACAGGAGGCTGGAGAAGTTTTTAGATGACTCCCTTACTCACCTCTATGAAAGCATCCAGTCAGCTGTTTTTAAATCAACCAACATTGTCAAAGACAGAAAAGACAGAAAAGACAAAATCTCTTTTTGGCTGGATGAATTTTGCAGCATGCTTGGAGAGGTGCTAAGCTTGCCCAGAAAAGACCTGAAGGGCATTGAGCATCAGGAGATAACAGACATAGAGTTCCTGAATAATGCCATGACAGAAGCACTGGCTTCCCTGAAGGATGGTCTCAAGGAAGAGCTTGCTAGTGCTGGTATGAACTCATTTGAAACGCAGCCTCACATAATCCTGGCTGAACAGTTTGCAGGGTGCTGGGAGCAGTGTCCCTTTTGTGGGGCTGTTTGCACAAACACCATACCGAATCACGATGGAGACCATCAGCTTGCCCTCCATCGTCCACAAGTTTTGGGAAGATACAAGTGGCATAAAACAGACAATCTGGTCATTGATATTTGTTCCAGCAGTGTTGCAAGTGACTGTGTCTTCAGGATTGGTGAAGACACATGGATTCCCTACAAGACATACCGGGATGCAGGACCTCCTTATTCCACTTGGAACATCCCTTCTGATCCATCCATGCAAGCCTACTGGAAATGGTTTGTGTCTCATTTCAGGACAGAGCTGGAAGATTTTTACAATGGGAAATTTCATGGCAAAGGAGAAATCCCTGCTTCGTGGCAGCGAATGACAAAGCAAGAAGCACTTGACAAACTGAAGTAGCTTTAGGTCAAGCTGATCTGAAGGAAGAACCACAAGTGCTTTGCATTTTGGAAGAACATAGTACAAGTCTATCCACAAAATGTTGTTATAATGACCATGACCTCAAGCCACATGAAGAAAACAATATCTAATTACTCACAAAGTTGGGTGAAATAAGGCGTGCTACTCCTGCCGTCACTCAGAAATTTCCTTGCTTCATGATAAAGTCAGCATCCTCTTCCCTTCTTGCCATAAACATTTACCTCTGCTTTGTCTTTGAGCAAAAAAGCAAAACATTCCTGCAGCGAGCAGTCATGTGGCCAAGACTAAGACCAAGTGCCCAGATGGAGAGCAAAGATAGCATTAGAAAGTACCGATTTTACCAGCTGCTATGAGAAAATAAGTGACACTGGTAAAAACCCAGTTTTCCTATGGCAAGTACTTGTCACGCTTAAAGAAAGGCTGCAGGATCTGAGAGCAGCTCAATGTTGGCTGCAAGCTGTGCTGATTTGCTTTTCAGGATTATCATTCCTTTATCAACCCCTTATTGATAAACTGAGCTAGCACTCAGACCAGCAGCTGCTCTGTCTCCAATGTCATTAAATCAGTTAACAGCCTGTGTGGATTTAGGTAGTGGCTTAACTCAGTGTTTGTTAGGTGCACTTCATATGTTAAGGCAAGCCATTCCTACTCAGGTGCCTGGGCCTGGGGAACTTTCCTCCAGCTCTTAGCCACAACAGCAACTGCTCTTGCCATTTGCTTCGCTGTTGAGCAAAAGCCTCTGTGGGACGAATGTGGAGAATTACGTATCTTTGCAGCTTCCTTGGCACCCATCGGCAGTGTGTGACGTCGGTGTTTGTGCTGTCAAGACAGGCCGGTGGCAATGGAGCTGTGGTCTGGAGAAGACGTAGCCAGCTGGGACTGCACCAGTGAGGGGGTTGGTGGTTTTTGCTGTGCAGTTCCTGCAACGCTGCTGGAAACCGAAGCACCAAGCCGTCCTGGAGAGTTGGCCAAAGTGGTGATTCAGTATAATCCCTTCTAGTCTTTGCTAATAAAGTAGTCAAATTGGACTGGACTGGTTTGTGTATCCTTTAATTCCAGGTGAGCCACAGTGGTGTGTGACTTCAGCATTTGGGCTGTGAGGTAGGCAGCAACTGTGTGATGGTCTGTGGACGGGCATGTGGAAGGATGGTGTCTGCTCCTTTCAGGGTGTCTGGTTGAGGACCTTCTTCAATGTCTCAAGGGATAATAAGGAGGGGAGGAAGCCATAAACGAGAACATCCAGTTAAACAAATCTGACCGACAAGTGATAAGGGAGGCAGTGGTGGGAACCAAGCCTGGTCAGCCACACTAATGGATGAGTGAGAGGGTGAGAAAGTTTTTCCCGGTGAGGTTATCTGATCGGGGAGCTGGTCAGCTGGGAAACTAAGGGAAAAAAGGGAAACCAAACCCAAGACGCAGACCTGACAAAACAGAATGGAGACAATGACAGGAAGCGAATCTCACCACCACTGCGTGAGCATGTGCTGCAAGGGCTAAGTGCCAGTTACTGGTGAGAGATGTGTGTGTATGAGTGGGTTTGGGGCCAGCTACTGGAGTCAAACCGGGAGTGTAGGTGCCTCTGGCCCATAGTGTCAGCTACTGGAGTGAGTGGGGGGTCTCAGTGCCAGCTACTGGAGCAAGTGAGGGTCTTTACCCTACATCCACGGGGGTGGGAATGGTGTGTGTCCTGAAAATGAACTACCTGGGGGGACCAGTGTGAGTGAGGGGAGTGAAGGGCTGAGCACCAGCAGCTGGAGCAGGACTGTAGGTCACAGCCCATGTGCCTGCTGCAGGCTGCTGGGTGGGGAGCGAGTGTCTGTATCCCCCAAACTGGGTGCGTGTGAATTCACCAGCAGACTTCAAGCTGGACCAGCCAGTGAGTAGGGTGGCCTTGGGCCCGGGCTGGGGTGTCAGGCAGAGGGAGAGTCTGTGCTGGTACCCTCGCCTTGCCCTATGCCCGAAGCACTCTTTCCAGGCTTTTTTCTCCCACGTGTACTGTGCGTTGCTTGCAAGCTTTAGGTGATCATCATCTTTCAGATGTCTCAAAGCCTGTGTGCCGGTAACTCCCAGCTCCTTCTCCAATACAGGGAGCCAGTCCTCTACGCGGAGGCCCACGCCTTTCAGTGTCTTTGCCAGTCCACCATGGCCTGTGTCTCCTTCAGAGGGATCATTTGGCACAACCTTCATTGCAGACATTGCTGTGGGAAGGAATGCGAACGTGCCTTCAAGTGACACAGGGATGCAGTAACACTCCCTGTCTATAACTAAGGTTCTCGGTGACACCGACTTGCTCAAAAGAAGTCGTTCAAGAAGGCAAAAGACCTGATGATGTTGGGATGTGAATGTAAAGCTGACTAGGAACTGCCTGGTAGGGGAAAAGATGCACAAAGTGGGAAAGATGGGGGCTGGAGAAGGCAGGTGACGGGGCTGGGGTGACAGGCTGGGAGGAGGCCAGGATGGTGCTGGAAATGGAAATGGGGAGATCTGAGTGTACCAGCTTTGCTTTCACTTCCTCTTCTCCCCCTCCTTGCTTCCAATCCCTCCTCCCTGTCTGTACCCTCCCCTTCATTCCCCCCATCCCGTGGGATCCCAAATATATATCCTTTGTCCCACCTGTCCCTGGAGCTGGTGGGACAAGGACAAGTTCCCTGTGGAGCCCATAATTCCCCCCAGCCCAGCCCTGCGTGCTCCTGGGCTTCCCCTGCCAGTCCCGGTGTCGCTGTGCATGGAGCCTGGGATAGTCCCAGTCCCAGCTGCGTTGGGAAGGTTCCTCTTCTGGCCCCTTCGGATCACCTTCCTCTGACACTGTCCTTTAAAAAAACCCCAAGGACAAAACTGCAGCAAAACACCTAAGCGGAATAAGCAGGGCTGGGACTGGGTAGATGTTCCTGTCACATGAGAAACTGAAAATGTTGATGCTTTTCTTTCCATTTGGTGGTAAGTCGTAACAATCCCCAAACTCCCAGTTAAACAGTGATGGGGGATGAGGTGCTTGGGAGAAGACACACAGACTCATTTAGGTTGGGAAAAGACCTTTACAACCACCTACCCCAACCATAAAGTTAACACTGCCAACCAAGCCCACTACGACCGCCGGTGCCCTCAGCAGAGCCCCAGCCGCCTGCAGCAGCCCCTGCTCCTTCTCCTTCCCCCGAAAAGGGGTTTCTTTTGAACCAAACACCTCCTCCCGACCCGCAGGTGTGGAGAGAGGGGTCAGCAGCCCCCGGGGAGCACCAGGCCGCCCCGAGTGCCAGCTGCCAGCCAGGCCTCACCCAGGCGGGAAGCCATCTCCCCAGGCAGAGCCGGCCTCCCTCGCCTCCTCATGGGAGAAATGCCCAAGGCAGGCCCGGCTCGCCCTCCTCTGCGCTTGCCTGGTCCCTACGGGATCTCCCCAGGTCTTTTATTTCCCCCCAAAAGTCGCTTTTATTTAGAGCCGCCGCCTGCCACCACCACAGACCGACCGCTCCCCTCACAGCCCCGCCGACCTCCCGCCCGGCAGGCGGCGCCCTCCCGCCACCGGACCCCTTCGCCTCGCCTGGCCGACGCGGTGGGCGGGGCGACGTGACGTCACGGCCACGCCGGGTGGGCCGATGCGGCGGCGAGAGGCGGGCTACGGTGGCCGGCGGGGGCCTGGGCGGGCGCGGAGCGGAGGCACCGGCACCGGGTACCGGCACCGGCGTCGTCATGGAGTACGTGACCGCCGAGCAGCTGGCCGGCTTCGGCAAGTACAAGGTACCGGCGCGCCTAGCGGGACGCGGAGGGGGG
>JANZLQ010000017.1:29064699-29101088 GCA_026212715.1 Elanus axillaris | reverse complement strand
AAAAGGACCATGGTGGAGGGTGGTCTGGGTGCGTGCAGGTCTGCATCGCAGTTGGCGCACGGCCAGCCCAGGGGCTCCCCCCCCCCCCCCCCCGTTTAGCTCAGGACCACATTGCTCCTGCCCTGTGGTTGCTCTCTGCGCAGTCACACCCACAGAAATGTGCCAGAGATCGTCCCCGTCTCCTCATGCAAGCGTGGCAGTCTGTGTCTCATTCAAAGCACTGGAAACCTTTGAAGCAAGCTGCTGTAAGTGCTAACAAGGCTCTGCTGTGGCAGTTTGAATCCCTAGGGGCTGATTTTGGGCAAAAGTATGTGGCATACTTAACATGGGGGACCCTGGGTTGTGCCTTTATGTAGAGGGGAGTGTGTTTACCGTATTTTTTCTTCTCTGACACTGGCAGTGAAGCTAAAAGGTTTCACCTCATCTTCTCCTTCGCTTTACTCCTGTTCCCATGTTGCAGTCATCCTTCCAGGGTGGTTCATGGGGTGTCATTTGAGCATGGAGGACAGTTAGGACAAGTCTGATGCACTCAGGGAGCAAAGCAGGTGACATGTTGTCTTGTATAGCTGGGCGAGGCTGCCTGCGTGGGTCTGATCTCCTTCTGGAGCAGTTTGTGGGGGCAGGGGTGGTCAGGGCTTGCTCATGCTCTTCTTTTGCATGCTCGGAGCTGATGTGGTGGAGATAAATTGACTTGGTAGAGCAAGTTTGGCCGATGTGACAGGTTGCCTGAGGTTCCCTGTGGAAGGTGGGTTGTATGGGGATTCATCAGTAAACTTTAACTGTGTTTAGAAAGGCAGTGAAAGATAGTGGTTTTGTGGGGGTGCTGGAAAAAGGTAAGCAAAATGCAGTCAGCTTTGAGCCAGGCCTCCCAAAGTGACAAATGTTGCTCCTGTGAAAACAATGCTTTTGCTTAAAGAGGGTGACTGTCAGCCTGTTTCCAGTAGTGCCTGGAGGGATTTGTGGTGTTGCTGCCTTCTCTTTCAGTACCTGTGCCGTGAGAAGGGGGTCTCCACCCTCTACAGGTTGTGCTGCCAGTTGAACTTGGGAAGGTCCAGACAACTGCAACAACTGTGTCATTTGTGTGGCAGGCACCAAAGACTTGCTCCCTGGTCATGGTCTTTCTGAAGACACCTCTGATGGAAATACCATTTCAGTTAAGTCTATGAACAGGACCCCCTGAATGCAGACCAGGGTGAGGTGGAAAGTCCCATCTAGCATATAAAGCATGGTGTGGGCAGCATTGGCTGCTTACTGTCACCAGTTATGCACTGGTGTTGTGCTTCCTGGCTTTGGTTTTGGATGGCACAGGGCTGAAATGTGTAAGCAGGTCTGCGATGGAGGTATCCCTTCCAGCCTGGCACAGCTGAACCAACAGGCAGAGGCCAATAAAGCTCCATATGCCCTAAGGATAGGAGTGTAGTCTTACTGACAGGAGTAGCTTTGCTCGAGAGATTGTGGTTTTACTGAGTCAATAGGGACTTTGATAAGAATGGGCAGGTTTACGCTTAGCGCTTGAAGAGCATCGTTTCTGCCCTATGCCAATGCCTCATCTTTGCGTGCTCATCAGGGCTGTGCAGCGCCGGCAGCGGCTGAAAGCTCTTTGCTGGAGATAGCAATAAACTGTGTTGAGTAAAGTGATGGGTGCTGACACACCAGACTGCCATAGGGGATAATGAAGCCCCAGTCGCTCTCTCTGCAGCGCTCCCTTTCTATGTGTCTTGTTTGCTTGGGGAGCTTTTTTTCCTTTGCTATTTTAGCCTTGAGAAAGTGGCTGATCCAGGCACAAATCTCTGATACTGGGTCACATATTCCAGCCTTGCTTTAGGTGTTGAGGTTTGTCCTGCTCTGCCCTTTCCTTGCCTTGAAGGTGTGACTCCAGATCCATCACCGCTCTGTCGATGAAAAGCCTGCTGACCTGGGTACAACTAACTGTTCTTGCCCAGAAACCTTCTGCAGCAGTGTAAACTGTTTATCCCAAATGGACAGAGCAAGGAAGGAGCAGTGTGGGATGTGTATGGATGGCAATGCAAAATAATGGAAGAGTAATTTAGCTGTTGCTGCGCTGCTTTCTCTGCCTCATCCCTAAAGTGGGCCTGTGTTTTTAACCTTGGTGGAAGAGGTCAGTGTGTGGCAGCAGCCACAGAAGGTGGCTCACATTGAGTAACTTGAATATGTATCTGAAGCCAGTGTAGCTGGAAGGCAGTGGGACCAGCCAAAAAGGTGATGCATGGTCAGGACCCTCTGCAGGAAGACTCTTTCAGTTCCTACTGCAACTGGCTGTGCAGCCTTTGACTCTGCCTCAGCCCTTAAGCTGTGCCTGGCAGAAGCTCTCCAGCCTGCACATGATAGTTTTGGAGAACAAGCAGATTCAGGGGGGGATGTGGAGGAGGCAACATGTGTCCAAGGGAAGGAACATGTCCTTGGAGAGGAGCTAGTGTCCCTGGAGCTGATACAGCAGGAGCAGAAGAGCTTCATGCAAGATGATCCACAGCTTTCTCCAGCCCTGGCTGGTTTACTCCTCCTGATGCTGCCAGGAGCACATATGGGAAGCGGCGAGTCAGGAGTCCAGATGGTTTTAGCTTTGCAACGTGCACATTTCTCCTGGCTGGGGGCGAGGTAGGTGTACGCTCCTTCTGTCACAGGCTGGCTCGGTGCCATGGGTGGTAGGGGCTGTAGAGGGAACCATCCTTTAGCTGCTCTTGAAGGGACACTGAAGAGCTGCTCTGCCTGAGGGAGCTGTGCAGCAAAAAGTGCAGTGTTATTGGATACTTTTTAATTGTACCTCTAACAGCCCTTCCGTAGGACTGTGTGATTTGGGTGTAGCATATGTACCTTTGGAGGCAATTTAAGTTAAGCTAGCCTACAATGGGAAGGAAGCGTTTCTCTGCTGGAACAAATACATCCTTTGTAGCTAATGTATTACAGCCCTGCCTGGCAGCAGCGTGCTGAGGCTTTCCCTGAGGAGATGGTGTACGCGGCGGTCAGAGAGCCAGACAAACCCTAAGTGTGTCTGCCCTAGCAGTTCCTTCGGAATGTCAGCGTGGTGTAGATGATGGATGCTTCTGGCAGGGTGGAGGTTGTGATATCAAAAATAAAGTTCTTGTTTTGAGGCTGTAGAGCAGGATGCATGTGTCAACCTTCCGAAGAAAAGCAAACCACAGACACTCTGCTGTTGTTGAGTATTGAATGTCCTCTGCCAAAACCAGATGCTGTGTTACTTTTAAGTATTGAATGCCCTCTGTCAAGAAAGACGCAGCCAAGCATTGCTGTTTTGCAGTGTAAACCTTGCAGTTGGATGCCAGAGGTCATGATTTGAGTCTTAAAAACCTGCTTTCTGGCAGGCTTCTGGGCAACCTCCTATAAATTTATGGGAAAGGGGGGAAATTGGACCATCTGGAACATTCACAGAGGTGTCTGCTCCTACTTTGCTTTCTCTAGGAGAAAGACGTACCCCTTTCTTCCCTCCAGACTGCCTCTGAGTCCTGTTTTCACAGAGCAACCCAAACAACTCTCCCTTGTGCAAGTTGTCTCTGCCTTTCCCGAGTGTGGTGCCCTGAGCTGGATGCAGCGTGTGAGCTGGAGCCTTGCCAGCACAGCAGAGAGGGGAAGGATGGCTTCGTGCGTTGCATACAGCACTTGTATTACTTCTGCTTGTGCGTCCTGATGAGCTGCACGTCGCTTTCTGCGGCACTGTGACTCTTGCAGCTCGTTTTAGTGGGTTGGGAGGCTGCGCTCGCAGCTGCCACGTGCCAAAAGCAGCTGTGGAAAGTGAGACTGACTGCAAGTGGGGGCAGAGCGCTGCAACTTCATGTGTCCCGTTAGTTACAGACAGCTTTGATGGTTTGTGACTGTCTTTTTGTATTCCAGTCATGTGCCCTGTGTTTCCTGTAGCCTTTCCTTGCCCGGTGTTGTCTGTGCTGCTTTTGATTCTGCTTTATTCAGCTTTGCAGTGTGGGGTCCTGCACTGTACTGGAGTCTTCTGGTGTGATGGAGTCACTGATGACTATTCCTGGGGCATATTTTGCAGCCAGATGTGTGGTCGCTGTATGGATCTTTCATCCAGCTCATGTAGGAGCAGGGAAAGTACTTGAGTGATGAGTGTTGTGTACAGGGCTCTGGCCACATGCGTAAGTGGTCTCTGCTTTTGTGCTTTCCTCACCGTGTGAGCTGGGTGAATGTGCAGGTACAAGCCTCTGTTGTGATGCTGTCTGGACCTTGGGCTTTCCTTAATGGAGGGTACATGTCATCCTCAGGAGTAATGGTTTGGGGAAAATGCCAGCGAGGGAGGATGTGGGAGTGCCATTCCTTACATGTGGCATGGGAGGGATGCGAGAGGAAAGGCAACGACACGTGTCGTGTTTGGGTCCAAAGGTGGGACAGGCTGGTGTCTCGCCTCAGAAGCTTTGGGAGCAAGTATGTGTTCAATAAGAGGAAAGTGAATTGGGGCGTGGGAAGTGCCTTTTATAGCAAAATTACTGCACCCTAAACCCCTTTCATTTCTGTGTCCTTGCTTCTGAGCAGGAGCTGTTGATGGCAGCCCATGGCTAACGTACAACCAGCAGCAGCACGGGGGAGGCTTGTGGCAGCCTGCTCACTGGTGACTCTTGTGAAGAGGTTCTTTGTCTTGTTACCTGCGTGGGCAGTAAAATGAAGTCCTCTTGGTGTCTGCTTCCACATGCCTGCTGGGCTGAGGCTTGAGAGCAGCCAGCAGTGCTCAAGTGCTAGAAAAAATGTCCTGACTTGCTGCTCAGCCCAGCTTCTCTCTGCAGTGACCCACACTTTGCTCTGGATTTGGCTGGCAACCTGCTGCAAGCTCGTTCCTTTCTCCCAGTGCAGAGGGGAGTACCTCAGCAGGTCCCAGCGTCTCTCTCCTACTGAGACGTCCAGTGTAGAGCTGCCCAGAGCAGCCACTGCAGGATGGCTGCAGTAGTGAGGGGTGACGTCTCTTGCCTTGGGAAAGGAGGACTCTTCTCCAACTGCATGTTCCTGAGTGTGGAGAAGGCATCTTGTGCTGAGCATAGCTGTGTGGCTGAGAGCATGCAAGTCCTGTGGTGGGTTCATACATAGCAGAGATTTTGCACCAGGAGGTGCTGGGCTGTTATTCCGCTAAGAAAGGCACTTGGACTCTGTAAGGTGCTGTTTAAAATGCTATTTATTAGAGGTAACACCGTAAGGAGAGAATAGTATAGATAATCTTACATCCCTTTTAGATGGTGGGAACCCCAGGTGGTGTAGCATCAAACGAGCCTCTGATCCACGTGCGGCATGCTGGGCAGAGCCCGACCATAGAAGATACTTCCCTCATTTCGATCATTTGAGCTATGACAGGATTTTCTTACAGGAAAGCAACTCTATTGCTCATTTCCAGTGTCAGACGGAAAGAATGTTCACGAGAGCTTCTTGCTGCACTTCTACATAAAGGCAAGGACACACAGGTGGCCCTATTACTGATGCTGAGTGGGAGCTGCCTGCAGGCTCCTCCACTGCAATGAGCTGGCTGAGTTTATCCTGAGGCGGAGGGATCTGTGCAGCACAACATGGGCCCAGGCACACTCAGGCTGACTGTGATGTGGGTCACTGACTCTTCAGCGTACAGCAGTCTCCTGGTCAGGGTCACTACAGTGGACTGGGTTTGCAGTATGTCAAGCACAGTTGTCCTGCCGTGTCAGATGAGACCTTAGCTTGGGAGACCTGGTGCACTGAATGCACCAAAAGGCTAGGCATCTAGCTTAAAGGATTTCTTTTTATTGTGGAAAGTACTCTCCTTCTGGACGCTCTTCTCCCTTTTCTGCACCCTTCTTGCAGGTGGGAACCCCTGATCTCCTGGGCTGTCACCAGCCCAAGCCAGCACTGGCAGCAGACCTGCCAGGCACTGCAGAGCCACAAGTCTTGTGTATGTCATGCTTTGGCTGTTGATTGAACAGTTTCTGTAGGTCCCTTAAGCAAACAGCATGAAGCAGGACTGCTGGTCCCATATGGTGTCCTCTCTGCCCTGAAGAAGAGGGTGCTCTTCCCCTCAGCCAGCCTCAGGAAATCCTCTTGCCTTCAGACTTCAAGTGCCGTGGAGAGCAGGGCTACAGATGCTGTGGGAAGCAGATGGCTGGAAGCTGTCCCTGGCAGGCTTTTATAGGCTGCTCTGGAAATATGAGCCCTAAAGAGATCTCTGCAGGGTTTGCTCTGCTGATCGGAGACACCAATGTATGCCAGTAGCAGTTCAGACCAGCGGAACAACAACAAAACTGGTAGTGAGAGCAGCAGAAGGGAAAGCTTTTCGATGCTAGGGATGTGGATGTGAGGCTTGAGGCCATGGTGACTAAAAAGGCCAATCTTCTTCACCCCCAGGCAAACAGCTTGCCTTTTCCTGCAGGGTCCTTAGCAGGAAGGGTGTGAAGGGGGAGAAGCTTTTGAGCCCTGTTCTTGAATCACTTAATTCCTTCCCCAAGGACTCTTCTAATTGCTCTGAGACAGCGTGTCTCTGTCTGCACAGCTTCCCAAGGTGCTGCTTGGCTGCACTGGGGTGCTGTAAGGAAGTCCAGAAATCCTCCTAGACTCTATGACTTCTGCGATGAGCAGCTGTAGAAGTCAGAGGTGTTTTTCTTCTTTCTTCTTCTGTCCTGCAGTTAAATTCACAGTTTTGAACCTCTGCCCAGCTTAGTGTGTCCCTTGCAGCTCTTGTGGTCTGCAAACTGCCCAGCTGGCATGGTTGGAGGAGACAGTAGCAGTGCTTTTAGGTTAACTGGAACAACCTGGCTCACGAACCTTGGCTGAGCTTTTGCTCTGTGCTAAGCAATGAGACGAGGGTAAGGGATTTATCTTGCTTTCTAGAGACACTTCTGATGTGTGTTGTAAGGTTTTGATGAGTGATGAGCTAGTTCCGCTCCCGGGACCTAGTCTGCGTGTGTCTACATCTCTTCATCTTGAACAATCCTGAAATTGTTGCCAGCAGCTTGGGCTGCTGTTTCGTGCTGCCACAGGTCTGGTTTCTGAACGGTGGCCTTTGCTCTACAGGGTATCAAAGATATTGAACCATGTTTTGGTGGGGGATTCCCAGACTCTCCGTTTTCAGCCATACAGTGGCAGTGATGAAGCCCTTTGTGGTTGGGGAACTACTGCTACTTCAGTCCACAGTGTGTCCTGTAGTGTTTCCTCGGAGGAAATTCAAAGCTCCGTGGGTTTCTATATGACAAGATGACTTGCCCACGGACATGCAGATTAGCTGTGTTGGCTGCCAAAGAGCTGGTGCATCAGCATGACTGTCAGGCCAGGGCTGTTCCTTCTCTTGGTGGTTTGGTTAATGCTCACAGGGTGAGGCTTGTGATGCTGCAAACCACCTCTCTGCCCCTTCTTTCTGGGGAGGCGAGCTGCCTTTGGCTCTGCACTGCTGTTTGTGTGGGTTTTTTTACTGCAGTCCCTACCCTTAAAGGTGTGAATTGGGCAGCTTGCACATGCGATGGGTGCAGGTAGTGGATTCCTTGTCCTGCCCTGCAGCAAGAGCCCTTCTGGCTCTTCTCTTGCTGTCCAGGTGGAGGATGCAACTCTTGCTCTGCCCAGCTGACTGCTGCCCACATCCCTCTGCATCCTTTGCCCCACCTGAAACAGAAGGTTGCTGGCCCGAGCTGATGGTTGGGGACGTCTGCTAAAACCAGGTGCCTTTCTCATGGGTGTGAGCGCAAGGGAGGAGTAGGAAGCAGAGCTGCTCCTCAGCAGCCTTTTGCTCTTTAAATTTCCTTTAAAAAGAAAAAAAGTCTGTTATTTACTCTGCATTTTTGCTTTGGATGTCTGATAGATCTTTGCACGCACCTTCCTCCTTTGCGGTCCTGCTTGGAGTCTGCTGTGATGGTTCTATACATTGAGCCAGACCCAAAATGAATGACCACAGGGATGTGGAAAGGAAGGAGTAGTTGAGGTGGGTGACACTGATAAGGATGCTGGAGTATTTGGCTGTTTGACCCCTTTCTATGTGCTGGAGGAGCCCTAGCCCTGTCGGAGAGGTAAGTCTGGTGGATGGCACGCGAAGGAGAGCTGGGTCATAGCTCTACCTTGAGTGCTCACCCAGTGTCGCAAGACGTGCAGAGCAGTCACTTAAAAATAGCGTAGGCTGCTTGTCAGTCCATCTTAGCTCTTTAATTGCACCGAAAGTTTACTGCAGTGTTTATTGGTGCGTGTTGAATCTTGGCTACAATGAACTAGATCATAAAAGTCACTCTCTGCTAATTAGCAGCAAGTATTTGGCTGTTGGAACTTTTTGGAAGAGAACCGTAGTGCACTGTGGAAATGGAAGTATCACTTCCCATAGCTGGCTCAGAAAATGGCCGCGTTATTAGGGCTTGTATAATTGACCTGACTTGCTGTGCTTCAAGTCTTGCACAAAGCAGGATGTCAGGGCTTATGAAGTAAAGCATCTTTTTTCTGTTAATTGTGAATTTCCTCTTTGTGGAGAGGTAGGGTGAGTGATATAGAGAGGCAGAGTGTTATGTGCTTTGGAAAAAAATGTTTTATTTGTGCCTTTCACGTAGGCTCTGTTGAAACTTGAAGGTATTCTTCCCCTTCCTTCCCTGCAGTGCCTTGCTTCATCTGTAATCATCTCCAGATATGCGTGGGCTTGTGTTTTCCTTTGATACGTATACTTAAAAGTTCAACTTGATTTCTTTTTCTAGGGATTGTAACAAATTCTCTTTTCTTGCACCAACTCGTGTATTCTCCTGGTTTGTGGGTTGGCATCAAACCCAGCCGTTTCCTGAACTTGGCCCAGTTCTGCCTGGCCTCGTGCTCCTCTGGAGAGGAGACTGGGGTGGCGATCTTGCAAGCATCCACGCTTCCCCAGTGGCTCATGGCCTCTGCCAGGGGAAGCCCAGCCTGGAGGGGCCAATTCACCTCACTTGACCCAGCAGGAGACTGGGTTTGGGGTGGTCTGCTGGGTCTGAATGCCCTCAGGAGGGCACAGGGTGGATGTCAAAGAGCGTGTGGGGATGGAGAGCGACTGCTGCCTTTTCCCCTGCCTCCTTGCCCAGGTTGCGCTGCCGTGCTCACCCTGGTCCCTTCTGTTCTCCTTTGGCACTAGCAAAAGGCTTCCAAAACTAGTCTGATCCCCCTTTCAGGTACTTCAGCCCTCTTTTGTGAAGTCTGAAACAGTTCTGGCAGCAGTAGGAAAGTCTTTTTGGCCGTCACAGCATTATTGTAACAGGTTTCCTGTTTGTGCATTTTTGCTTCTGCCTTTTCTTTCTCCCCCTGTTTTTTCCTCCCCAGAGTCACTGCTCTGATCTCTTGATTCCCGCTCCAGAGGCTTGTTGCTGGCTGATCCTCCTCTAACAGTATCCCTGCCTCAGACCCCTGAAGGTTCATGTTTCCCACCCCTGCGCTCACCATCTGTGCATCCTTTCTACAGCCGATCACCTTGAACTGTAGCGGAAGCGGTAGTGACCCATATTCATAAATATTTAATGCTCCCAAACAGAGAGAGCTCCTGGATGCAGTGGAAACGGGCAGGCTTTTTGCTGAAGCCTTGCCATCAACATGAAGTGTTGCTCCATGTTATGTATCCGTGGGGAAATGATCCCCCCTCGCCTCCCTCAGCATGATGATGGAAAAGGGGTCATGACTCAATAGTAGGGTATTGGGGCTGGCTGCCTGCTCCGTCCCACTGCGGGGTGACCCTGGTGCCAGCACAGAGCTGCAGCCCTCTGGATGAGCTGGCTGGAGCTCACACAGCCAAGGATTGACTCAGGTGCGGGCTCCCTATCAGGTAGGTCTTTGTAAGGTGAGCTCCTGGGGGTGACCACAGGCAGGACCCTTCATGAGCTGCTGTGCTGGAGAGCAAGTCTGGGCCGTGGAAGGGCCACGTGGAAGGGTCTGGGCTACGCTGGGTGGACACGTGCTGTGTATCAGTTCTGCCTGGGCCACTTGCTGATGCTTTGCATGCAAGCGTACTTGTTTTATCCCTCTGCAGTACTTCTGCTCTTAGCTTTAATTGCTAGGTGTCTAAAACCTGCGTGGTGAAAAGCAGGCGGGAGGAGGGAAGCGATGCCGGCGGTGAAGCTTGCGCTGCTGGCTGCTTGAGCAGTCCTCCCTGCCACGGGGCCGGCAGACGGGACACCCTTCGTGCTGTTTTCTGCCTGCTGAGCTGCTGCTGCTTGTGGTGGGAGCCAAACCGCTCTGCTCGTGCGGTGGTTGCGGGTTTACCACTGTCAATGTACTCCATTCTTATGCCAGCTGAGAAATGACCTTAGAAAAGATAAACAAGACTTGAGTTAATAAGTATCATTAAAGCAGGATGTGACTTCTCATGCATCAGCGGAGTACGGACATAGTGCAAATGTGACTTGTTTGCACTGGCATGGCTCTGCTCAATTACATTTGCCAGGGTCTGTCATTTGCTGCCTCCTGGCTTATCTCGAGTCTGATGGGAGAAGGTTCTTAGCTTTGTGCCCTCTTTGTACTTAAGGAGATTTATGGGAAACAACCTTATGGACTTGCTGGAGCTGCTCTGCTGAGGCTTTTTCTGCCCTGCTCCTTCTGCCAGCGCAAGCAGTGATATGCCAACTTGTGGCCAGCAGCGCAGACTGCCATGGACGTTGCCGGAGCATCTGCGAGCAAAATGGGGCGTACAAATCCATCTTTGCTCGCTGTCTGCAGCACAGGTGCCTGTGCCAGCAGTGCTGTCCTCCCCCAGCCTACCGTGGATCCGCTCGCGTGTCTGACACTGGTGTGCCCAGGGCACCCGTGCCATAGCGTTTGGTCTGCTGCTGGCTCCGGGTAATGAGATTACTTAAAAGTGGAATTGTTTTTCTGGACAGGAAGGCTATTAGTAGAACCTGAGCTATAAATCTGTATTTTTTTTTTTTATTTTCCTCCTTGAACACATAATTGGATCTTCCAGAAACATCCTGATTGCATGATTAATGTTGGTTTTAAGCTCAATGAGCCATTTGTGTCTCTAAATCCCGTAACGATGCCAGTCAGCTTGCCGCTGCACCCGTGGTGGTACCGGGACAGTCTGCCGGCTGTTGCGGTGCCCTGTGGCACCCTGTGGGGTGCCCAGATGGAGCAAGCTGGAGGCTGAGTGATCCCATGGCCATCCTGGCACGGATGAGGCGCCGGAGAGGCTGCTGCTGCACAGCGTGAGTGATGAGATTGTTGCTGCAAAGTTGGCTTTGGTCTTTTCTTAAGCAGTTTAAAACCAAATCCTGAGGGGACTGTCTGGGCTGGGTTCCCTCCCTCCTGCCGTGGTGAGCAGAAGTGGTGTCTGCATGCAACAGTGCTGTTTTAGAGCAGAGCCCATTACAAATGTCTCTCTGCTTTGAGAAGGAGGGTCTGAGGCATACAAAATTCCTTCTGTGCACTCACGCTTTTCCTTTGACCTTCTCTCCCTGAAAATGAGGGAGAAATCAACAGTCCTAGCTGGTGGTAGTCATCGGCCATGATAGAAAGATGACTTGGAGAAGGATAATAGTCACGTGTGTGAGTCACTAGACCAATGCGTAGAGATCCAAAATGGAAGAGGTGACGCTAATGCCTCTGTCACCAGCGTGGTGTGACCTCTCTTCCCATGTTGTGGGCTGGAAGGTGAGTGGCCGGAGGTGTGAGCCGCAAGTGAAGCGTCTCTACAGCTTGCTTGGATTCCAGCTCTGACCACGCAGAGGCTCCACGCCCCGAGGACGTGATGACCGTGCCTGTGTTGCCTGTCCCTCCTCCTTCACCTACTGCCAGCGTCCCCAGCAGTGCTGCTGGCTTGCTGTCCTCTGCAGAGTGCATGTGCCATACAGGTTGTGACCCTCTTCTTGCTAGTGCAGAAAGGTAAAAACGTGGAATGTCTGCAGGAAGAAAACCAGATGACAAAAAGCAGTTGCGGGGAGGCTGGGTATGGCGGATGTTTTTGCGTTTTGTAGTTGAAGGTGCCTGGCAGGTCAATAGTATATTGGCAGCTGGCTGTCCTGGGCAGGCAGCCTTGTCCTGGCTGCCCAGGAGCACCATCCCTTAGGGTGGCAGGCAGCCTGGCACCAGAGCCAGTCCCAGCTTGGTTCCCTTGGTCTGTTGATGTCCTCTGAGCTTGCAGAGCACCTACCTGCCTTGCTCAGCAGGCAAAGAAGTGTCCCCCCAGGAGAACGGTTGAAGCTGGGGTCATTGTATCAGCAAACCTCTGCAAAACAGCTGCCTTCTCCCCGGAGAAACGAGTCATTCCAGGTCTTTGAGTTCTGCAAGCAAGGTGGGAACATGTATGACTGGGGGGAAAAAGCTGCTTATTGACTATTATCCCCAGCCTTTGAGGGGAGAGGGGAAAGCTTCCTGGGACATGGGCCTGGGGAAAATTCCCCGAGGTACCTTACAAACACAAGCACAGAAACTCCGGAGCACTTCCCCTGCCTTGCTCCAAGCGTTGCATCTGTTTTCTTGTTCCAGGCTGTTTTGGGGATAATGAGATTTAATCGGTCTCCAAGCTCTTCTCCTCCCCTAACTAGTGGTTCAAATCCTATTATCTTGTAAAGCGTTTGGAATTCTGTCCCCTGAAATTGCATTAAGCTGGGATGGAAATTCCTTGCGGCTTAAACCTCGCCTCAGTGAGGCATTTGGCTCAGTGTTTTGTTGCTGCTTGCTCTGCAGCTCCCATGGGCTTGCTGGCTTTGGGATGTAAGTGCCGGGGCTAACCCCCAGGGAGACGGACTGATCTGTCATGGGGAGGGCAGGGAAGAGCTGGTGGAGGTACAGAAATAAATGCTTTGCCAAGGATGGGATTCACCTGATTAGGAACAAATGCTGTAAGCCCTTAGTCTGTTTGCTCAGAGCCTGGCGAGACCTGGTGCCCCTTCCTTGTGCTAGCATTTGTCTTGTGGGCTGTTGTTTTGCCCTTTCCCACCACTTTTTTCCGAGCTTCCAGGGGAGATGGGGTTTCCGACCAAGGAGGGGAGCACAGGAGGAGCAAAGCCAAGGGTGCAGAGATGGTGGCTTGTTCAAGGCCATGGGGTGGGTGGGGGATCTGGAGCTGCTCTCTGCTGATGGGTTTCCTTTTACCAGCCGAACTGCTCTTATCTCAGAGAGTGCATAGGTTATGTCCGTGATGGTGCAGGAGGGGTGGAGGCTTTGATCACTCTCCATAACACTGCTCATAACCTGGGATTAGACTCTGTGAGGTGGTGGCAGGTGCTGATGCTGGGTGTTGTCGCAGCCGTGGGGTTCATCGCCCAGGGTGGGTGGGTGCTGGCAGCCGCCCTGCTTGGCACCGAGTATGTGAGCTGAGGAGTTTTGTAGCCTATGAAATTTTTCTTGGGATTCTTATCGAAGTGTTACTTGGGGAAGAGGACTTTAGACGGGGTAATCTTTGCTAGGAAGCAGCTGTGAGCTGGAGAACAGATAACAGCTCATGGTGCTCTTGAGAGCCAAATGATGTAAAATTTTAACTTTCTAACTGGAAACTGTTTCTTGGCTTGTCTAGGTCTTTGATTTTTTTTTTTTTCCTGTTTTTATTTTCCCTACCACACACACCTCCTGACCACCTCAAATGACCTAAAAGCAGTGGGATGAGGGTTAAGACCTCATCCTCCCCATTTACCAAGGGCAGCAGCTGCCTTTGCAGAAATCTCAGCTCCTTAACGAAGAGAAGCTCTTCTGAGGAGCCCTCTGAGACCCATCCTGCATGAGGTACCCATGGGCCTCCTGGTGTTCACCCACCAATCCTCCCCCTTTGGAAATGGGATCTCCAGCTCGCTGAGGTGGACACAGGCAAGGAGCGAGATACTGATCCTTCACCAGGTCAGTGGGCAACTGCTTCAAACTGCTCTGCCCTAACTGAATAAGGAAAAATGACACGGGTCCTACCTCCAAACAGCGAAATCTGTTGCCTGTTCTGCTACGATCACTTTGCTCCCTTGCCGGACCCAATCTCTGTCCCCACCTCCTGCGAAAGGGCTGGGAACCCCATGTCCCATGGTGCCCACCAACCAGCCCAGGTCACCTGTGTGGCTGCACTGGGGAGCTGGTGCCTCTGCATCTCTCTTTAGTGCCAAATGACCCTCTATGCCTGAAACTGTGACGGGATGTGCAAGATTTGGAGATACCTGTGGATGTGTGGTGGTATGGTGGTATACGTGGTGTTTTGGAGTATCTGCAGGACAAGGGAGGGGTTTGAAGACCTTGCTCGTAAAAATATGCTCTCTTTCCTGGAGGAGAAAGTCTTCCAAGTGACTGGAGGTGGGTGAGACAGTGGTAGCTGCCATCTCAGTGGGCTTGGTCCTTGACTGAAGCACACGAGCTCTTGTGCAGGACCTTTGGGGTCAGTCACTGCTTGTGTCTGGGTTGCTCAGAGCTGTCGGCACAGAAGTGTGTTCCCCGAAGCTCCCCGTTAGTATCCTGTCTGTCAGAGAACAGTTTTCTGTTTTGGGGACCCCACCAAGGGGGCTCATTGCTGTCCTCCTGCAGCCTTTGGCAAAAGGGGTGCTGGGGTGTGAGAGCTAAGAAGCCTGAAGACCAGCGGGGCTGCAGGAGTGGCCCCAGCTCTCATGGTTGATGGGGAAGTCTCCCCTTGCCCTTCTGCATGGCGCCTTTGGGTGCTGAGCCGAGAAGGTTCCTGGTCCTGCTCGTTTTGTTGGGCAGGACTCTGTAGGGTTGCTCAAGCAAGAGCGTGCCAGGCTGTCCTCGGTGGATTGGTCCCGTGGCGTGGGTGCCTGGGGCCATGGGACCGTCGCTTCTTCTACAGCTTGTGAAGAGTGCCATCAGGCCTGCGGTGTGGCCATCGAGGTACGGGGCTCTGGCAGGAGCGTTGGCTGAAAAAAAGTTTGTGTGTCCTCGAGTCTCTCCTCACCTTCCAAAAATCACTGCGATGGGCATGCTACCCACTCTTCTTGTGGGGCTGCTGTCTGCAGAGAGGAGGCATTGGGTGCAGGCATGAGATGTGTACCCGAGAGCTGCCTCTGTGGGTCCGTGGCCAGTGTTGCTGGAGCTAGTGGGTGCTTTTCAGGTTGTTGAGCTCTGTCCCTGGTGAGACTCCATCCTCGACCCAACTGTTCTTGCAATGCCAAGACTTGGGTAGCAGGTGTCCTCATGGAAAGCTCAATATTCGGGATCTCTGGCTTTTCACGACTGTTGTTGGAGCCCTAACTATTGTTTTTTGTTTTTCCCTTGTCATTCACAGTACAGTGCCGTGGACAGCAACCCCTTGTCTCTGTACGTTATGCATCCCTTCTGGAACACGATAGTGAAGGTGAGACCTCGTTCTACCTTGAGTGGGACAGCAAAACTCCAGTCGTCACAAAGTCTTTGTAAAACTGTCAGCTGAAAAGCCGTGCTTTGTTTGTGGTGCATCTAATTACAAAGGGCGCTGCCTTCCAGCCTGCAGCCTGCCCCAAGCTCACTGCATCGCAGCCTGAAGCTTCCTGCTGCCCCGTAATGTGCCAGATGCGACTAAGCAGTGTTGTCTAATGCCCAGACGATTGTAACCAGGTTTGTGCCGTGGCTGGGAGCAGCATGTGGTCCTTATTACATGTTTTAATGAGTTCATGTATTCTTTTGCTGCTTTCCCATAGATCTTCCCTACCTGGCTGGCCCCAAATTTGATAACGTTTTCTGGCTTCCTGCTGCTTGTCTTCAACTTCTTCCTCATGGCATACTTCGACCCTGACTTTTATGCTTCTGGTAAGGCTGCATGTTCCTGTTTGGACACGAAGCATTGTAGTGGTGAAATCTGTCACCACCTCTGCCGTGACTTCTGGTGCTTATTGATAAGGCCTCTTAGTCTGGGCCTTTCCAGAAGCAGGTGGCTGTGCCAGAGGAGGGATAGAGTTGAGGGGTTGAACTCGCTGGGCTTCATAACAAGGACTTGTGTGAATACAACACCTTCCCTCCGACTGCTGGGTGGACGTAAGCCTGACGGGCTGCGTGCAGGCGAGGGAGGAGGAAACAGCGGAAATATTGAGTAGGAATTGGTTCTGCTTACAGAGCAGACAAGAACCCAGTGTCCTTATTTTAAAATCTTAACAGGGTAATGTGGGAAACGCTGCTTCTCTGAAGTCAGCAGGTAGAGCCTTGTTCTTTGCATCCCAGCTGATGGCTCCCTAGCAAAAACATGCCAGCACCATATTCAGACTAACAAAGGCAAAATCCTTTTTCTCAGCTTCACTATTCTGCATAAGGCAAGGATATGTACAGCTTTAAACTTTTTAACAGTACCCATGTTCATCTGTTCATGAATCCAAAGGTTCAGTTGTGTCCCCTGTCTCAGGACGGTGTCCCAGGGAAAAGATTGATACAGCACAATAACTCTCACTTATCAATAGCTTCCTTTCTATATTTTCCTCTCCCTTTGCCCCTCCCAGGTTTGGTTTAGGTTGCTTAGAAGAGTTCATCTAGTTCTTCGAAAACCGTGCCAATCATCAAAACACAGTTAAGTGGGAAAAGTACTGTTTTCTTGGGATTGTCTTTATTGGTAGGTAGGCAAGTACTGTTCTCTATGCCAGGCTTTCAAAAGCTTGGGTGGCATCAGTGGCTGTTAGCTAAGATTTGGACTGTGTTTTGGTCCATGAGCCACAGGAAGAAAAGCTGACAGTAGCTCAGGGAAGGAAGCTCAGTGTGAGAATCCCCAGGACATCAGATGTCCAGAAACTTGGCCTCTGCCAAAAGGATAATGAAGCTCATGCTTTGTGACCCTTCTACATACATGTTATACATGTCCTGCTTGGAAGGAGAACTTCTCATTTTGCTGGTGAGGCCTCCAGAAGCTTGTGCCTGCCTTCCTTGTTGGATGGTTTTGTAGACCTGATGCCTTCCATCATGCTGCTCTAAGGAAACAGGAGGTGGCAATTCACGGAATCATCGTTCCCCCTAGGAGACCTCCGTGTGCCCTCCTGCGAGGCTGCTGCCAAGAAGCTGTTCTTGCTTTTTTGAAATGCACCTTTGGGCTCCCTGAGTTGCAGACAGCTAAGCTGAAACAGTGCTGGAGGAGGTGGAGATGTTATTAAGGAGGAACTCTGTTTCAATTGGTAGGATGCAGACTGGAGACTGGGCCAGGAATCCTGATGTGTTTCTGCAGAGGCAGGGTGTCGCCACATCTCAGAGAGGCTATGCTTGATGCTCTGTGAGCGAGAGATTGAGGAGAGTCTGATCTGCACACACTTTCATGTCATGTGTTGGGGCTACAGTTGCTAGCTTCCATCACCAGTTCTTAGATCTTGTGACTTTGGGAAGCCGGGGATGGAGGAGAAGTATGTCCTGGAAGAGTCCTTGGTGACCTGGCTTCACGTGCTGTTGTGGAACAGCTCTGTCATCACCACCTGGAAAGCTAACATCTCAGTTCACTGTTTTGAGTTCTGTAGGTGCTTTGTCTTGGTGAGCTGCTGGTCCTTGTTGCTGTGCTTCTTGTGCCAAAATAAACCTGTTGAAAGTACGTACTGAGCTGTCCTGACTTCGGTCTTTCTGGACTTTGCAGCCCCTGATCACCAGCATGTTCCAAACGGAGTGTGGGTCGTTGTGGGTCTCCTCAACTTCATTGCCTATACATTAGGTAAGAGTTTATCTAGTTGATTTTGGGAGTTTGTGTCTGTCATCTGTTCATGCTGTGACCGCGTGTCATCTTATCTCTGAGCCCATTGAGAAATTTTTGATTCTGGGTTTCTGCCATGCACTAATCCAATTGCTGCTGGGGCTGCTAGAGCAGTTTCTGGGAGCTGCTTTGCGAAGTGGATAGAAGGAAGTTGTCCCAGAGCAGCTGATGTGAAAGGAGGATGCTGGAACTGACTTCGAGATGAATTGTGAAATTCTGTCTTTGGTCTGCTTTAAATAAATATAATCTTGCCAGACTATTGCATTTTTTCAGTCTCAAATAGAGTAGGGGGGTGGGACTCGCACTCCCTATTAGAGGATGGAGGTAGTGAAAGCTGCTGTTCGCTGGCGGCGCGCACTTTGTCAGCTGCAAACTGGCCCATTACGTTGCGTGGGGGCATCCAGCAAAACTCCCCATTTCTCCTTCTTCTCTTCCCAGATGGTGTTGATGGGAAACAGGCTCGCCGGACCAACTCCAGCACACCCCTGGGAGAGCTCTTTGATCATGGCCTGGACAGCTGGGCATGCGTGTACTTTGTCGTGACAGTCTACTCCACCTTTGGACGGGGCTCCACGGGTGTCAGTGTCTTTGTTCTCTACCTCCTCTTATGGGTGGTCTTGTTTTCATTCATCCTCTCCCACTGGGAGAAGTATAACACAGGGATTCTGTTCCTGCCCTGGGGATATGACATCAGCCAGGTGGTAAGTACACGCTGCTCTGCTCGGCTTCAGCAGAAGCTCAATAAACTGCTAGCATGCCTGGGGTGCATTAGTGCCCACTGAGGTGTGCGAGGAATGCATGCAGCTCTGATCTACAAGAGCCTTGTAAATTGGTCACTGCAACACTCTCTGGAGGTGGGTGTCTTCAGCCTGTCTCCAGGCACTGTGGAGGAGGAGAGCTTTCCAAGACTGCTTGCATGACTTTGAGCTTTAATTGCTTTAATGAGCCAGGGTCATGTGGCACTAGAGCTCAACTGCTCAAAACCATTAAATCCAAGGAGGTTTTTGCAGTGTTGTTTTTATTTTGTTTTGAGAAGCTTTTGTAGATGGACTCTTCATAAAAAATAAGGCTTGAAGAACGGATATTGCCTTGTGTTTCCTCTGCCTGGTTTCTGCTGTCGTAAGATGCATGTTTTGGCCACCTAAATCATTGCTCTAATTAGTTTCCTGCATTACCCAAACGTGGGTATGTTCAAACCTAGAAGCTCGGGTGCCTTTTGGCACTAGCAGGATATGTGCCAAAATGTAGCAGAGTAACTAATTGGCATGCTAATCACTGTGCCTGGAGCAAAGGTTCCTGGGGAGGTGCCCCTCTGTACCATGGGAACTGGGTAGTTGATGTTAAGACTGACCCTGATGGACCCTTTAGTATGTTGGCATGTCCATCTCCCATTAAGGACTCCTCTGCAGGAAGCTATTTCTGCAGAGCTCATCAGAACTGGGAGCAAACTCTGGATGATACAATTCACCTTTGCTGCTGGCAGCTGTCTTTCCTAGCCAGGGTGCAATCTCACGGCACCAGGCAGCACATACTACTCCTTTATCTTCTGGTTTATCAGATGCTGGCTGGGAAATGCAACAAGTTGGAAGGAGAGTGCAATTAATGCAGCTGCATTAATAATCATCTCTGCTGGTAAAAGGAGACTGTAGCTGGTCTCTTCTGACTATACTCTGGCCCCTTTTTCCAAAAGCATTGCTTAACCCTAATGCTTTCAGATCTCTGCCTATTTCGGAAAGGCAGGGGTTGGAGGGCTAAGCCACCGCGCAGCGTGCTTCACCCAGCTTCAAGGTTACTATTAGAACTGAAATACCCCTTGTTAGCTTTTTCCCTGTAATTGCTTCAGCAGATGGGTAAGAATCCCCGAACAAACCCTCCAGGGTTGCTGCAACTTGTAGTATAAAACCTGTCTCTCGTGCTTCAAGCATTTTGTGAGTTCAAGCTGTGGGACGGCATCTTTGCTCCTGTTGTGAGGAGCAGCTCCTGGTCGTATCCTTCTCAGCAGCTCAGCTACTACACTTAACTAGACCTGGTCTCATAACACGGGATGTTTCTGGACTTTTTTATTTTCCTCCTTCCTGCCAGTGGGGAGAACTGAACATGATGTAGCTTAGAGCGTACTTCTCGAGCTGGCTTTCCCTGAAGCTGCCTGGCACGTGCGTTGCGCTGCCAGGTAGGGTGCTGCCAGACTTGCCTGTCCAGTTGCTCACACCTGCCTGTCCTGTGCTTTCTTACAGACCATTTCAATTGTCTACATAGTGACAGCCATTGTGGGAGTTGAGGCCTGGTATGCACCTTTCCTGTTTAATTTCTTATATAGAGACCTATTCACTGCAATGATTATTGGTAAGAAACTCCATGTTGAAGCCTGTCTTTTAAACTCCACCTTTTTAACAAAACTCAATGTCTTAATTATATGATAACGCTGTTGTGTTTGCTGTAATGAAAAGCTCCTGTAGGCTGTTATTGAAGTGACTAATTGAGGTTGTTCTAGCAGCCTGCCCTTTCCCAGGATTTGAAAGTATTGTTGTCTGCCATGTAGTTAGTTTGGAGAAGTTAACTCCGGTCTGCCTGGGCCTGTGTTGACCAAAAGGGCAAAGGAAGCAGAGTGCTGTGCTCGTGCCTCAGATACATTTTTGTGCCAATCCTGAGGGTATAGGTGTGTGCTGCTGCCTGGGGGATCAGCCCTGGTGCTGCCTACCCAGGGCTAAGGGTTTGTGCAGACAGACACAAACTGGTTCCTGGCCTGGAGCGGCATAATGGGCAGATGAGAGCGGCTGAAGGTTGTGGCTGCTGCTCAGGGCCGGGTGTGCCAGGATGCTGGGAGACAGCTGGAGCTGAGCACTGGCCCCTGGATGCTAAACAGGAGATTCCCTCATGCCTGGGACCTGTGAGCATGTGAAAATATGTCTCCTCCAAATAGCTGTGTCGCCTGAGTGCTGGGGCTGTGGGCATTGCGTTGCTCAGGGGAAGCACTGTTTTCAGCAGGAGTCGTGGAGTTTTTAGGGGATAAAACGCAGCCCAGTGTGTGGGTGGGTACTGGGAGCTGGCGGCACTTGGGCAGAGTGTGCTTGGTTTGCTGCCCGGGGCTCTGTCTTGCCCCACAGCACATTCGGGGCAGGACCTAAAGCCCAAATGCTGCGTGGGAACCTGGGGCTGCTGCAGGAGGGAGGTTACAGCCACGGAGGTGAGGAGAAGCACTCTGCCGTTTGGGGATCCTGCCCTCCATCCACCCATCTAAAAATGACATTAAAAAAATTAATAAATAGAAGCCCAGCCTTTCTCTCCAGGGCTTAGTCTAAACAAGCCACTGCAAAGGGGAGAGTAATGTAGGTGAAGTTTAGCTGGGGAGACCTGTCTTTGCTTACTGAAACTTGGCTTATTCAGAAGTTTTCTTGGTTTAATTTTTCTTAGTCTATGTCCCTTTCTTTAGGGGTTGATTATAGCTACTTAATTTCAAGTCAGTATGTCTTGAATTGTGTTAAATCTAGTGACTGTACTTTTCTTAATCAGGTGGATATTGTAAGCTTTCCTTTGGCAGTTGTGTAACTTAAGACTACTCCACACTTGTGGAGTTTGAACTCACCTCATGTCTCTTGAAAGACAGTATTATAATGATACTTCGTAAATTATTAAAACATAAAACTGGGCTCACTAATGCAACTTTTAAAGATTGAAACGTCTTTAATTTATAGAAGACCTTAACTTGTAATTACAGCTCTTGGACCAGAATTATGAGCACCTACTTTAAATGTGCCGAGCTATTCTTGGTGCACCTCTGAGCTATTT
Organism: Elanus axillaris; assembly: GCA_026212715.1. Classification (NCBI taxonomy): domain Eukaryota; kingdom Metazoa; phylum Chordata; class Aves; order Accipitriformes; family Accipitridae; genus Elanus; species Elanus axillaris. The sequence goes on along the minus strand of JANZLQ010000017.1, from coordinate 29,079,778 downwards.
TTGTTGTGAGCAACTTAAACCAGAGCACAACCACCTGCCTGTTCGTGGGGTGCTCGTGATGGTCTCCCTCTATTGTGGGGCAGTAACATGGCTTTTTCTCTTCCAGCTTGTGCACTCACTGTGACGCTGCCAATGAGCCTCTATAACTTCTACAAGTAAGTTTCTCTGACCTCAGGTCTCCCTCCCTGCACTAGCACCTTTGCCAGAGCCCCCGAAGTCTCTTAGAACTTGGTTTCCTTGGTAGTATTCAGATGACTGTTTTCCATGTGGCAAAATGGCTCTGACAGACCAGAAGGTGCCAGTTTTCCGGGTGCACTGGGAGGAGGGGGCTGGCAGCCTGCTCAGCAGCATCTTGCGGAAGGGCCCCCAGCTTTTGTAGGGTTGTCCTGTTGGTCACAACCCAGAGAGACAGACAAGCGGGTGCTTCTGTAATTCAGGAGGTTTTTTGGGTTGACGATGAAGGTGTGCATCTTCCTCGTCTAACCGTGGTTATGACTGATAGCAGCAGTTTTGAGTAGCAGAATGGCCACTGAGATTTTGCAGCCCTCTCCTGAAAGCAGGGACCAGGTATTTCTCAGCTGTGGTTCCAGGTATTTTCATGTCTTTGCTTGCCTTTCAGGGCCTATAAAAATAACACCTTGAAGCACCACTCTGTGTATGAAATCATGCTGCCACTGGTATCCCCAGTGTTGCTCTTCCTGCTCTGCACCACGTGGATCTTCATGTCCCCAACAGACATCCTGGAGGTCCATCCCAGGCTCTTCTATTTCATGGTTGGAACAGCCTTTGCTAACATTTCTGTAAGTGGCTTTTGCTTTATGTTCCAGTTTATCCCCTGGGAAGTGTGAAGCCTGTCAGGATGCTTGGGAGGCAGGAAGAAAAAGACCAGCTCAGATGTGAGGAGAGAAGGGAGATGTGAAGATTAACTTAACAGCTTTACTGTTTTGCTATGATTGAAAGAGCGAACAGGAAACTAGACGGGGTTTGGAGTCTGCGAATTTTGTGCTGCAGCTCTCGCTCTTGAGAAACTAGAGAATTAGTTAAATTGAGTGTCTTTACGCAAGCATGCGTCCTCTGTGTTGTGAATAGCAAACGGCCAATACAAAAGGAGTTCCTGCTTCCTTTTTCTGGGATAAACTTAAAATGTGGGGGACTAAAGCTTTTTGTCAAAATCTGATTTAGCTGCATATTGCATCTGTGCTTGCTTGAGTCAAAGGCACCTGTGCTTGTCACCTCAGATGCATGGCTGAGCAGCTCTGTGTGTCCGTGCCCTGGGTCGAGCAGCTCACACTGCTGCTTGGCAGGATTTTCGGCTCATGGTGCAAGTCATGCTGGTAAGGCTTGGTCAGCTCAAGGGAACTCTTTTTTTTTAAAGATGCCCTTGATGCCTGTTTCCCTATTACATTCCTGCTCCACGAGGCTTTGCTCTGTCTCTCCCACAGGAATTCTAATGCAAAGAAAGATTCCGAGTGAGAAACTCGGGGAAACTGCACAATGGTAGCTGTAAGCACAGATTATTGGTACATGTATGTGCGTGACCATCCTCTCTGCACTACGGACAGCTCTGGGCTTGCAGCGTTGATGCTGGGTGCAAGCTCTGATAACTTTCTCTTCCTGCAGTGCCAACTGATTGTCTGTCAGATGAGCAGCACGCGCTGCCAGCCTCTGAACTGGATGCTGCTCCCCATAGCAGCGGTGCTCTTCGTGGTGATGTCCGGGTTCGCGCCAAACAGCGAAACACTTCTCCTCTACTTGTTAACTGCTTTCCTCACCCTGGCGCACATCCACTACGGAGTGGTCGTGGTAGGTGAACTCGGCACGTGGGCTTCAGGCTTGGCTGCCACGCTCTGGCTGCTGGCTTTGCTTGGGTGCTGCTGCTGTTTGGGGCAGAGAATAGTCCACTTAAAAATGTGAATGTCAGTGGGAACGGGTCTCTTGTCATGCTGTCTGTGACAATATGAAACTTGAGCTAACTTCGTTGTCAGAGGCTTGTGCGGACTGGCGCATGGGTTTGAAGCGAGCTTCGTACGATGTGACGGAGGGGGCTGTTGTAACGGAGATTAGTTCAAAACAAATATTTGCATCTCTGCCACTGTGTTTAACTCATCCTGGCTGCGGTTGTGGCTTAGTGACCAGCTCGGATGTCAGCCAGCATGGGTGACCTGCGCCCTTGGGAAGGGTGGCTCCAGCAGATACCCAGAGCAGCAGATACTGTGCCTGCACGCTGGGCAGCAGTGCTTGATTTGGGAGTCTTGGTATAGAAAGTTAAACTGCTGTTGGTGTTACTCTGGTTGATGAGTTTGATTTGCAACCTCGTTGACGTGCCCTGCGCTGGAGTCACCGGGAGAACCAGGATGGAAGCGGGGATGTCCCTGTTAGGGAAAGCGGAGACACTGCAGCTGCAATGCCTTCTCCCCTACTGCAAGGGCTGTGTAGAGATCCAGGGACCGATTTGTTTCCCTTGCTCTGTGCCATCTCTGCCTGACTCCCTGAGTTTTGATTAAGAGAGAGAACAAACTCAGAGGAGACATCCGGTTAGAAGTGCCCCAGGAAGCTGCTGAGGAATGAGGGCAAGGGACCCAGTGTCCCTTGCAGAGCTGGCCGCTGCCACGTGCGTACGTTCCCTCCTTGGGAAGCCCTGTCTCCTGGGAAGCCCAGCTCTAACGTGGAGCCTCCAGAGTCAAGTTGGAACTGTAATTACAGCAAAGTAGTAATAGCCAGGTTGTCTTGTCTTTCCAATTAGTGTAATGAGGCTTCTGTGCAAGAAGGATTTGAATAGCTAAGAAGCTTAAATAAATTTGGTCTTGGAATCATAGGTGGAGATGGGGACTGAGCGGATGGTGTAATCCTCCTGCCCAGGCTTGCCCATCCCCTGTAGTGAGCTTCTTAGTGCTCAGCTCCCCTGAGCTTGTGTTCCCCTCCGTTACCATCCTCCAGCTTTCCAAGGGCCCATCTGTGCAGTCTTCTCTTCCAGGAAAAAAGAAACTTTGAGCTGAAGAGCCTTTTAAGGCTCTGGGACTGGGACATAATCCCAAACCGCTCTGAATTTGGGAGTAATGATGAGGAATAAACCCTCTGCCCTGACTCTGTGCCCAGCTCAGACTCTGATGCTGCTCAGCACCGCTCGCTCTTGGTTCTGCAATGACTGTTACCTTGCAGTCACCAGATGCTGGTGCCACACCATCCATTTATCTTCCTGTCTGCGGTTCTCTGAACCGTGCCTGAAGGCTCACTTCATGGTGCAGCTCTTATTCCTCTATGGTTTTCTCATGTCTGCAAAGGAGGAGGTGAATGCTTCTTCCAAAGACTGATGTAAAAGGGGCCTGATCGTCCAAAACCTGGTGCTGGGTTTCCCCCCTCCTCTGTAGCCCTCCTGTGTGTTTCTTCATGGTCAATGTGAAGTACCCGACCCCCAGTTGGAATTGCAAATGGATTCAGGGAGCGATTTTTCATATAGATATCTGAGATTATCATATTAATTTAAGAAAATAAAAATACTGCTGGGAGGGGCAGAGAGGGAGCAGTACTGCAGGGTAAAATCCTGCGTGCCTGGGCTCAGGGCAGGTGTTTTTGAATCCTGCCCCTGAGGAGGGCAGGAACAGAGGTGAGCCTGCTCCTGGATAGACCAGGCTGTTACATGGGAAGGAAGCAAGGCTGCACTTCGCGGAACCGTGTGCCTGGCTGCTCTCAGCGTCAGGCTGGCAGGTACAGGGCTCGGCTCCTGGGGTGGGCAGCCTGGCTGGCCCCGTAGCACAAGGCAGAGGCTGTGGTCCAGATCTGCTGCGCCCGTGGGGAGTGTGTAGGGTGGGCAACGGTGGGGAAAATGGGTAGAGGAAGGTGGCAGGGGCTTTGCGGGCTGGACTGGGAACCGGTCTGGCACTCTGCCCGCCTTCCTCCTTGTCCCTCCGAGCCTTGCTAACCTGGTCCTGGTGTCTGCTTTGTCCCCAGGTCAGCCAACTGAGCAGGCACTTCAATATACGGCCCTTCTCCTTAAAGAAGCCCACGCCAGATTGACTAGGAGTGGAGGAAGAGAAAATCGGCTTGCGGTCTGCAGAAGTACTGTAAATAACTGCTGCAAATACCTGTAAATACTTCAACCATCACCACAGATCTAAACCTATCCTCTGGACAGACATCAGGGCAAAGTACGCACGGTATCCGGTGCAGCCAGGGCAGGACTGGTATGGGGCAGCCCCCGCTGCTGTTTGAATGCAAGTTTTGGGTGAAACTGGACGAGGAGGGTAGCCTTTCAGGTCACTATTACTGTATATTAGACCAGCTGAATGTTCCCAGTGAAACCTCAGACTCCAGCTCTTGCTCAGGTAAAGCTGGTTGAGGATGCAAATGGCTTTACCTGAGCAAAGCATCTTTGCCCGTCACCAAAACCAACATAACAGCTGATTTCTACAAGGTCGGGGAGCATCCTGATGGCTGGGGGAGTTCCTGTCTGTCCCTAATCCTGCTGGACAGCCCTCGTCCTGGGCTGGTACTTAGGGAGCAGATGGTGACAGTTCTCCAACATTCTGTCCTGCCTTCCTGCATTCACCTATTTGGGCAAATACTTGCACCTTTTTTTTTTTAAGAGGGGGAAAAAAGAACAACACGCAAAATGTCTAGTAATATTCTATTTGGGGGGCTTAGAAAATCAGGGCTCAATTTCCTGTAAAAGTGGGAAGGTGGCTTCTGCATACCTCCACTCGAGCTGTGGGTACCTGGGACCACATCTGGACTGTGTTCCTGTCTGTCCGTGTGCGTTCCCTGCCCTGGGAGTGGGGTCTGGGCTGTGATCGGCAGCAGAAAGTGTCTTACACCAGCCTGCCTAACTCCCCCCTCTTCCTACCAGTATGAAATTGCTGTTTCAGGTCGGCTCTGCTGGGTCATTGCATGCTGCCTGAGCCTCTTCTTTTGTAGCAGCGCAGCCAGGCTCAGTCTGCGCATCTCCCTTCCCGCCAGACCATCAATGGCAGCAAATCCACGGCTTGGAGAAGCACCTTAATAAGTGTTGTGTTGGTTGTGTGTGCACTTTCAGAAAGCTGACAGGCGTGTGTGTGGTGGGGTCCTTCCAAATATCCCTTTATTTTTCAGAACCAGTGTCCTCAGCAGCTGCATGTCTCATCCAGGGATGTATTTGTTTACTGTCCATTTGTAAAAGATATGTTTGCATTGACTTTTTGGGTTTTTTGATTTTTATTTTTTTTTAATTTGTTTTGTAATTGAGTTAGAGTGGGGTGGTGAAGACTGAATGCTGATTTTCTTTTCGGTTCACTTTATTTAATGAAGACTTGTGCTTGAATGAAGAGTGTAGCTTAAACCCAGGTTCTGGAAAGGCTGCATCCGGAAGCGAACAAGCACAGCAGATTGTGCATATGTAATCTACCATGGGAACAAAGTCGCTTATACACTGATTATTGTGCAACGTGGTTCGTAGAAGCTTGGTCACAGCATTTTCCTTCGGCAGGTGAAGACCCCTCCTGCTTTAGGAAACCTGCAAACTGTAACTACTGTTTAACGCTTTTTCTTTTGTAAATTTGAATCATTGTCATGCCGCCTGTGAGACTTGAAATCCTGAGGCAAGCTCACGTGTTCACCGCGCATGAGGTGCAACGTCAGGGTTGCTCGGTCGCGGTACGCCCTGCGAGGAGCGAGCTGGTGTGTTCATCTGGGCTGACACCGTGGGAGGGCTCGGCTGAACGTCTGTTTGCTCATGTGTCTGTACAGCTACGACATGTCTGGGAAGGGGACTAATCCGGGAGAGGGGGCAAATGGTTTTCAGAGTTTATTTAATAAAGTAGCTTACTCCTATATATTTTACTGATGTTGTACAGAGAAAAAACCCTAAGTGTACGAATGAATTGGGCTGTGCTTGAATTTTTGACTCTTGCTATTTAATGAAATACAAGTATGAAGGGAGATAAATTTGTCACGCTTGCACAAGAATTACAGGGCATCTTAAAATGGGACACAACACTTATCTGAGCATGTCCCATAGATAGAAAAATCGTGCTGGCAGCACTGACAAAAAGCAGAGGTTGGATGATTTGCTTTGTAGTTATGTGTTTGCAGGACCAGGGAATAACTGAGCTGTTCCCTCAGGCTTTCAGTGAGCTCTGGTGTCCCAAGCTTGGAGCTTGCATTGTCCTGTCTCTTCCCACTAGCGTTGCTGGGCCCTGAAGACTGGGCTAATGCTGTGAGAAGTTGTCCAGTCTGAAATCTTAGGATGTCAGTTTGTCTCGGTAATACACTGTTTGTCCGTTGTCTCACTCAGCTGTGATTGGTGCGCTTCTGCAGCACGTAATATACCCTGAAAAATCCCTTTGTGAAGTTACAAACATGTGGAAGCAGGGCTTCCTCTCTAAAATCCTGCAAATATTTGTCATGCTGTAGGAGAAAGATCTCTCTTAAACTGGAACCACTTCCTATCTGCACAGGCTTTATCTTTGGAGAGTCCTGGATTTTTGGTGCCTTAATTTATTGCACCTTGAAGCTAGAAAAATATCTCCTTAAATCAGTGCTGGAAAACAGATTCACTTGTTTCTAGTGCCGCCGGGCTTGTGGCAGAGCGAGAGAGAGCAGACCTGATCTCAGTGCACAGGTAACTGTTCCCGACTCTGCTGCGAAGCTGGGCTGGGGGTGTTCTGTTTGGGCCGTTAGAAATTGATTCTTGCTCCCAGATTCTGGGAGGAGTGGAAACAAACAGAAAGGCCAAACCATCTTGCCATGGTGGGGTGTGGCATGCTGAGAAACAAACTATTTATTAATAATAATGGGTTTAAGTCTTAAAAGTAAACATATTCCTTGCTAAGAGCATCTGAGGGTAATTGCGTTACGGTGACGGTTGCTTGTCTTGCTGGCTAGACTCTGTCCTTGCGGCGGAATGTGCTCCTTGGGATGGGACAGGGTCGTGCGCAGGCTGGGAAGGACGTGTGCTCACTCCTCAGCTCCTCCTGGCCAGTATTTTAAGAGCTGGTCTGTGTTGTCTCTTCTGCCAGGGATAGTGTTAGTTATATTTTCTTAACTACTGATGGACCTGCTGAGTTGATAACAGGACTGTCTTATATGCTTTCCTAAATCTGTTTTGCACATTCTATCTCAATACAGAGTATTACCAGGAAAAAACCTGTTCAGGGAGGGGTACAGTCCTTCAAGACCCGCTGGGATGTCAGTCTCCTGGCCTCGGGATCCAGGCAGGTCCCTGTGCTGTGGGAAGAGGTGGCTGGCACTGCCGGCTCCTCCTGGTCCTCACCATGCTGCGGCCGCTCAGCCTTTGCTCTGAACCAGGTTTTTGTGGGAGCCTGGGACACGCCAGTGTGTCGGCACAGGACTTGCGTAGCCGAGGCAGAGAGGCAGCTTTGCTTGCAGCCTTTCTCATCTCGGTCTTGTGGTTCACATCGCAGCTCCTGCCTCTGCACCAGTCCAGGGACGCAGCGCAGGAATTCACAAGCGGAGTGGGGGATGAGGGTGAAGTGCAGGTTTTGGGACCTCCTGGGGTTTGGGTGAAAGTGGCCGTTGCACTAAAAGCAATGTTTTACAAGTACAAATGCCGCAGCTGACCCATGCGTGTACAAACACTAGGAAAACCAAGCACCTACCACTGTGGTTTTAGCTTGCTCCTTCCCCCAGTGCTGCAATTAACCCCTCTCTTCTGCGGTCGGTCACTGTAGAGGCTCGGTAGCAGTTTCTTTTCTCGTAAACATCAGCCACCTGATACAGGCGGCTTTGCCAGAGCCAGAGGAGCAGAATGTTGTAAGCGTGAGCTTCCAAGTCACTGGAAACATATTTAAGCTCCTTAAATAGAGCTGGCCTGATGTTACCTCCTGGGTGCATTGAGTACCTGCCGTTTGTAGTCTGGGAGCTGTTTTGATCTCAGTCAGGTCAGTTCTAGCAAGGCCCCTAAACTCTTCTTCTCTGAGAGCACCTGTGCCTGCCTGTGATAGACCTGGGAAGTCGCTAGAGAAGCAGTGCTTTTTGGAAACTAGCTCAGATCTCTCTCTCTCTCCCCCTCTCCTCCATACACAGGTCCAAGGGAACAGTTGATTTTTGTGCAAAAAAGCTGTAGCTGAGCTCTGGTCACCTTAGTTTATGGCAAAACCGTGCATGAGGTTTTCTGTATCCTTCCAAAACCTGCAGAAACTTTCCTGAAGCAGTCTTGTTTCCAGTTGTCCCTTTTTGCTTAGTGTGTATCACTCGCTTGAGAAGTGGGAGCCCTTCAGCACACCCCCATCCCAAAATCTTTCAGTTAAAAGCTCATTTACTCTTTGCTTGTCTAATGCAGATCTGCAGCCCTGGCGTGGGGTTGCAACCTTGACTCATCCTGCTTTCGCCCACGCCGCGCTGTGTCGAAGCAGTGGCTGAGGTGAGGTGGAGGCTGCGTTTGGTGGGACGTGGTGACGACGGGTGCTACGCTGACCTCTTTGCTTCTGGAAAAGGTCTCTGTTAGTTTGTAGAAGACCCTTTGGCCCATCCAGATGTGGTCAGACCTGGCTGGAGAGGTCTCTAGGCTGGTCTCTGAGGAGGTGGTCAGGGTGTCGTTGCCCCAGGAGCAGAGGTTCTCGGTGAAATTTGCTGCTGGCCCTCCAAGGTGCCATTTGTCTCAGCCAGCGGCATCTGTGGTGGCTGTTTGGTAGGAGCTGGTGCTATGCTTCAGGTTGGAGACCTCATTAATCAAAATCTTCTGCCCTGCTTTCTGCAGCAGTGTTTCAGACTGACCTGCTTCTGTCCCTCGAGCTTTCAGCTGAAGGGGATGCTGGTTTTGGTGGTGGTCCACGTTGTGCTGGTGCCAGCCCCTCTGGAAGAGGAGGGTGCTGGGTCCCAGGCTGGTTTTGGCTCGGGTCTTCTGAGCGAGTGCTGGATCGCTTTCTTCTCCGGCTGTAACCCTGCACCTAAAGGCAAACCAAGGCAGCAGCGTCAAACCCAGCCTGCAGAGGTGGGGTGAACTGGGGCATTTCAGACTCAACCCTTACATCTGAGTGGTTTTGGAAATGGTCCCGGCTCTCTGGGCTCCTGCCACTGGGCCCCTGCTGTTAATGCAGGACAGGGAGCGTCTCTGCAACCCTTCAGAGCATCTTCGAAGGCTTGTGTCCGTGTGGCTGTTCAGTTTTCCTGGGCAGGGTGGGGAAGATGTTGGTGATGCTGCCTCGTCCTTCTAGAAACAAGTTTGGAGGCACTAACTGGACTCTGCAGCCTGGTCTTCTGCCACCCTGACCCTCTGTGCAGCGAGGCTGGAGAGCCAGTGCTGCCGGCTGCTGTCCTGGTCCCTGGGGCTGTGGAATGATGCAGGGAAAGATGTGTTTGGTGCTTGTGCTGCTGTGGTGGTTTTGGTTCTGTCCCTTCCCCACTGAGCCTTTCTGAGGATCCACTTTCAGTGGGGGCCTGGGGCTCGGGGTGCTCTGCCAGGTTCCCCACTGGAGCTGAGAAAGTCCGGTCTCTCTGGACTCAGAGATCAGAGGAAGCAGCCTGGCCATCAGCAGCGGTCCTGGCACTGCCATGGCCCCAGGGACCCCAATCACTTCCCCGAAGTCCTGTCGCTGGGAGTTTAGGTACTGCAGTGAGTTTGAATTCCAGTCTGTTAAATGCTATTACTGAAATATTTATTGTGTTTAAACCAAACAAAAAAACTATTAAAGTTCAGCAAAGAATAAAATTTTCCAAGCCTTTTAATGGTGTTTGTCTCCTTTTTTTTTTTTTTTTTTTTTTTTTTTTTTTTTTTTTTCTTTCTGCTGAGCAGGCAGCCCAGCATAAGGGTGGCAGGTTTGGGCAGTGGTGCCTGGTCTGGAGCTGCATCCCTGCTTTGAACAACTGTGCTTGCCGTGGCAGAGGTGGAAAAGCTCTCGTGGGCTCTCCCTGGAAGGCTGGGTTTTCTTCACCTGCTGCGACAGGCTGCTTGTGGAGGTGCTGCAGGGGAGGAAGGGAGCGAGCTGGCTGCAGTACAGGGGAGGACTTGGCAAGGAGAAGGTAGCGTTGCCCTGGGCTGTGCCTTCCCCAGGGCACCCTCCCGGGTTAACAGGACCCTGGGCCGTGGTAGAGGGACGGGGGGTTGCGTGGGGTTGTGCAGCATCGTCTTTTAGCTGAAACCGCCACCCCAAAGGCTCTCCCTCGACTTGTAGGCTTCTCCCCTTTGCTCTGCCACTCCTGCAGTTAGTGCTGACCACTGGCTCCCTCCGAGTCATCGTGTGCCCTGGTAGCATGACTGAGGCACACGTGGTGAGGAAGAGGAAGGTAGGGTGAAGTAAGGTACGGGCTTGATGGCAGAGTGCAGAGAGATGGTTTCTTACTTGCTGGCTGCTCCTTGGCAGGGAGGTGGATGGAGCAGTTGGCAGTACTGGGGAGGCTGTGGGTTACAGCTGATGGTGTGGATATGGCTGTTGCAGAAAGACGGAGCAGCAGGACTTGGACATGAAGGGCGATGGGATGAGGGAGTAGCACATCCTGCCCTGTTCCTGCCTAAACACCCTCTTCTCGGGGGTTTGGCCCCCTGCTCAGGCACCCCCCCAGCAGCTCCCTTGGGCCAAGGGCAGCCCTTGCACCGAAGCTGTTCCCTGCGGCAGGGTCTGGATCTGTCCTTGCTCCAGGCTGGGGGCCCTGCTCTGCAACACGTGTGCCTGGGGTCAGCCCTAAGCCCTGTGTGAGTGATTAAATCCCTAAAGCATCCTTGGAGTTGGTGCTGCTTGAGCAGGGCTTAAAATGCAGAGTGGGCAGAGATGCTGCATTTCACTCGATGACCCTTTCCTGCCTCCTTGAAGCTGGGATTGTGGCTTCGTTCAACCGCAGGAGGCTGGGATCAGTGGAAACTGGTATTTTCCTGGCAGCAACTTGACTGCTCTGACAAGTCAGGACTCGGCTCTGCCCCAACAAAGCTGCCTGCCATCACAGCGAGCTCTTCGGTGCTAATCGGGGTGATCCCTGCCTTATCCCTGTGCCAGTGCGGCCGGGGCTGCGCACGGGGGGATAAGCTGCTCTCGGTGGCTGCGGGTCCTGGGCAGGAGACCGCGGGCACTGATTTAGCCAGGGAGGCTGAGGTCACGAATTAGGAAGAACATCCTCTCAAGCCCCAGACTGACTTTGTGTGTTGGGGGGTGAGTGGAGTCGTGGCCCTCCTGGAGCTTCAGATGAGGAACGGGCTGCGACGTGGACGTGGCTAGGGACACGGTCCTTGCTCCGGTGGGTGGCCCAGTGGTTGGAATGGCTGTGGCAGGGGAGGGGGAGAGGGGCTACCTTCTGCCTTCCAAACACACCCCTTGGGGCTGGGGGGAGGCATCTTAGTTTGTGGCCACCAAATTGCATCGAAATTCAGGAAGGCCTGAGTCACCGCTCTGCGTGGGCAGCTGCAGGCATGCCCAGGAAGGCGCACGGGTGGCAGAGGGCTAAACGGAGAGGAATGGACTGGTGGTAGCTTTGGCTGCCTCCAGGTGGACATCCCAGAGGAGAAAGCAGTGCTTCTACTCCAAAAGCTCCTGGGGGACTCAGCAGACTGGCTGAGAGGTGCAGGATTTGCACCCCATGCCCTAAATTCACTCTCCATGCCTTTTGCTCAGCCGAAGGGAGAACGCAGTTTGGTGATCACGGGAGTTTCAGCCCCAGTGCCACCCTCCTGCGGTTTGCGCCGTCTGCCTGGTTTCAGACTGATGCCATCGTGCCTGAGACCCCTTTGGAGTTGGGAAAGCTCCGTCTTCCACCACCGGTCCCGTGGCAGGGGGGTCCTGGGGGCCCCCACGCTGCTCTTCCTTCCCACAGCACTCTGTACCCAGCGCTGCGGTGACCTCCCGGTGACTGCCGCTGCCAGCCTGCCCGCTAGCATTTCTATTGAAAAGAACCAGCATCACTCCAAATAAAGAGCTGGATGGTGCCGCTGGGGCAGGAACTGCCCTCTCCCAACTGTGAAACTGTGGGTGTGAAACAGCCCCAGGAGCCATTTTTCCTCCCGAAGCGAAGGGGTTGCTTTGCATCCCGCAGCTCCGTGGGGCACGGCTGTCTTCCCAGCCGGTGGGACATCGCAGCGGGCACAGACCTACCCGAGCTGCTGCAGAGGGTCTGAAACCCTCAGGCTGTGGCACCCACCCAGCATCCCCAATTTTGGAGGAGTTTGGCTTTGGCCAGGCCACCTTCAACCCACCTTTGCAGGATGCTGGTGAGCAGCTGCCGTGGTGCCGGGCTGGGGAAACCTCAGAGCCGCACACGGGACACGGGGTGACAGCAGAGACAGGGAATCCGGGAATGAAGCTGTCCTGGAAGCAGTGGAGGAGGCTGCGGGCTGGTGGCAAAGCCTTGAGCTGAACCCGAGAGCCCTGCGGCCTCTTCCCGTGCCCCGCGCTTTCCCTCTGGGCTAAAGCCTAGGTGTATTTAAGCGGTGCCTCGTCCTTTATCAGTCGTCTCGACAGCTTCCTTTAAGAGGATTGCTGCGGTAGGTGTAATATACTTAAGGGATTGTTAATAACAATAGCGTTTCAGCAGCACACTGTGTGCTGGCGGCCCAGGCTGCTGCCACAGTCTGTTTGGGCCTCGCAGATTTACAGGATAACATACTCTGTCAATTAAGTGTTATTCTCTGAGCTTATTAGGAAAGAAAACAAACAAACAAGGGCTTGAGCCCCTTTGTACAGACTAGGCTAACACAAGAATTCATGAATTTATCATTTAACTGGGGGGGGGAAGAGCTGTACCTGCTGTTGGCACCACGGCTGCCTGCCCACCCATATTTATCCAGCCGTGACCTCCGCATGGTGCCCCAACGCTGCGGGGATGGGCACGGTCCCGCTCAGCAGCTCCTCGCACGTCCCTCCGCTCACCCTCCGCAGGTGGGTATCACCTGCCCAAAATGAGGGGGGCCGGGGCGGCCTTACACCCTCCTCGGCATCCCCTGGCAAGGGGGCTAACCCTCGCAGGGCACCCCAAATTTGGGTGCTGCAATCTGGTTTGGCTGCCCGTGGCAGAGGAGCCAGGCACGTGGCACGTTTGCCTATCTTTGGACTCGCTGGTGTACGTCCAGGACAGCGGGTCCAAGGGCCGGTAAGCCGTGGGGTTGCAGGAATGCCGTGGGTGGGCGCTGAGGAATCCCTGCTGTGGGCAAGCGACATCCCCGGACCAGGGAAACGGTTCTCTGTCCTTCCCCATGCAGAGACGTTTGCAGCCCTGGGGGAGACAGAATGCAAATCCTGCGTCCTCCTTCACGCTGGTGAGGACAAACCTCCTACTACCTCCTACAAACCATAATTATTTGATGTTGCTCCAAGAAACAGGGTCAAACACGCGGCCCCCGAGCCTCGTGCCTCCTTTGCCGCGTGGCCTGTGGGACACGGGTGACTGAGGGACTGGTCCACAGCCAGATCCCCAGTTTGCCACAGTTTTGGGAGTCATTTGGGCGCAGGTGAATCAGGAACCGTACCTGACAGGCGGGAGCTGGGTGAGGCTGGGGAGGTGATGTCAGCAGCCATAAAGGCAACCTGGTCGGAAGGGGAAAATTACTGAATAGAAGAAAATGTCTACAGCAAAAGTGCCTGCCAGCCTGGGAACTCAGCCTGGGAGCCAGAAGCACCCTTGGGAAGCGCAGCTGGCATCTCTGCAGTGCAGCTGGGGACCGAGAAACCAGAGACATCCTGAGATACCACCGATAAGCACAAAAGCAAGGAAATGTAACAGCAACTTACGGTCTGAAAAGGTGAAAAATGGTCTGGAAGAAGGGGAAACATCCTGAGAAAGTAAGAATTGGTAACTGCTTCTGGCTGTTCTAACTGCAAAAACAGCAAAACAGTCTGGAAAACTAGAAATTGGTCAGAGAGAACAGAAAATGTCATCATCTATTGGCTGTTCCAGGTGAAAAATAGGAATTAACAGCATATATTTGCTGCTCAAAGTGGTGGTGTCCTACGCCCTCTTATGTGTCTAGTAGAAAAATAACATAGTTTTTACCCAAATGGAGCTTTTCTCTCTGAGAACTTCCCACGCTGCACAGGCTTTTCCCTTTCCTAAACAGGTCTGCATGAACTTTCTACGAGATCTTGGACACTTGTTGGGGATATCTGGCTGACTCCAAACTCCATGATGAAGATGATCATCTTCAAAGTGAGACTCTGTTATTTTAGCAGTCCCTCTTGGGGTTCCATGCTGGGCTTGGTTCAGTTTGTCCTGCCGCTTCTGGGATGGTTGGGTCCCCTTTGGAGATCTGTTTAATGCACTTGATATAGGAAACATATATATATATATAAGTAAGCTACAATAAGTATATCTGGTGTTACGTTATTTATAAATTTGCTTCACTAGTGATAAGATTGTAGTAATCCACATTATTATATATGATTCCTGCTATTATTGATTGCTGCTATTGATTGTTGCTATGATTAATTGCTGCTATACTATTGATTGCTGATAATAATATTGTAAATTCTAATAGCTTGATACATATATATTGCCTTTATTAATCATAGGTATACTTGCTAGAAGTGATTTCTGTGGTATTTGTGGCACTGGGGAGGGGGGGGTACCCCACTGCAAGCACCCGGTCGCAGACTCAGCTGCTGCTGAGGAGTGGAGATGCTGCCGGAGGAAACTTCATGTCTTTGGGAACCACTCAGATGCCAAGAGATTAAAAAAGTGCCCTGAAGGATTTTGCTTGATCTGTCTGGATCCTGTAAACAGGATGCAGGGGAAGGAAAACAAGAAGGTGCTGTGAGCACATTCCTCTTGGTGCTGGTGGCCTGCAGGGCTTTCCAAGGAGAGGGAGGACCCACGGATGCATTGAGGTCCACGCAGTGCTCCTCAGGCTTGCCATAGCGTGGGAAGACAGGGCTCGTAGGTCCACGTGGGCCCCTCAGCACAGAGATAGGAGCCAGGGTTTGGACAAGCATAGCAAGAGTTGCTCCAGTATCCCTCCTTGCAGAGCTGAAGTCTCTGGGTATGAGATGCGTAATACCTCCTTCACAGAGGCTGGCCAAGCTGCTTTTTGATGGCACGCAGATGGTGACAAATATCCAGGTGGCTGCTGACTGGAGAGAGACGCGAAGGAGGGCAGCGGAGGCAGAGCTGAAGCTGCAGAGGTAAGAGGCTGCAGGGTGGGTCTGCGCGGCTGGCAAGGAGCAGTGCAGATGTT
>JANZLQ010000017.1:29026396-29063569 GCA_026212715.1 Elanus axillaris | reverse complement strand
CCGTTTCTCTGGGACTAAAGCCACCAGTGGGACCCGCAGAGGAGGAATGCAAAAGAGGGGCCCAGCAGCAGCAGCAGGGAGATGTCCCCCGAAGCTGCTGCGAGGCTGCGGGGAGGAGAAGGGGCTGGGGAAGGTTTTGCCACGGGGCTGGGAACATGGGATCATGCTTCATGCTCCCAGCAGCTTCTTGACCATGTAGCCTGGCATGCTGTAGAGGAAGAGGGCGATCATGATGAGGAGCAACAGGGCCAGCACAATTTTGATGATAAGCCACTTGTAGCGTGTGCAGATGAGGTATTTGATGGACTTGAGTGGGTTCAGAAACCAGATGAAGGATGTGTCCGGGCGGCTGCAAGGGAAACAAATACTCATCGTTAATGCTTTGTCCATAGAGAAGGGAGGCACCGCAGACAGCACAACAATGGACATAGCAGGCAAAGGGAGGTGCAGGATCGCGTTCCCTGCGTAAGCCTGCACAGGGTGAAAGAGCCCATCCGGGAGGATCAGGAGGGTGGGCAAGGGGAGTCAGCATGACATATGCCAGATGGAGTAATGCAGGTTTGTGAAGGAGCGTGAGGATGCCAGTTGAAGCTGGAATCTGGTGGTGAGGACCGGAGGGGTGGAGGAGGTGGTGGAAGGCCAAGGAAAGGGGATGGAGCCAAGAAGAGAGGCAGAGAAGGAATAAAGTAAGGAAAACCAGCAGGGCAGCGAAGAGCAGGCAATGGGGGGCTCTGCTCACGACCCTCACTCCTACCTCCCCCCCAGTGCGACCCCTCCTCTGCTCCCCTTGCCCGGCTCCCTCCCTGGGACCACCTCACAGCCTCTTCCAGAAGCCCAGGTACCTGCTGGGGAGTGGGGTTTCCTACTTACTTGGGTTTCTCTAGGGGATCAGGCTCATTGCGAGCCAGCCCGGCGGGGGATTTCTCTGCCTCCTCTGCCGTCAGAAGGTGCAGTTCAGCCTCGACTTTCCCCTGCAGAGGAGAGTTGTGCTGAGACCTGGGCAATGCTCCCTCCCTCAGCCCCCAAGACATGGTGACAGGGGGGACCTGAGGGAACAGAGGCAAGTGCAGGAGGGGTGGAGGTTGTCTGCGAAGGGTTGCAATCCCCAGGATGAAAACAAAATCCCTCCCTTTTCCCCTTCCTTACGGTGACCTCCAGCTCATCGTTCTCGTCTCTGGCCACGAACGGCCACCAGCCCTTCACCCGCTTCTGCTTGAAGATGGAGACCATGGGCAGCTCCGCCTCGTTCGTCACCATCTCCAGGCTGCACTGTTTCGACGTCTTGGCTCCCCGGGGGAAGCGGTTCAGGTCCAGCTCGATGGCCCCTGGCAGGAGAAAGAGGAGCAGAGATGTTGGCACCCCCAAAATGCTGAGTCCTGGGCTGGGCCAGCATCTTCTCCCTTGGAGAGCAACTTTGAACTAGCTCTGGGAACTAAAAAGCTGACGTCTCTCCTGCAGGAGCAGCCTTTGAACAGCAGCAGCAGCAGAGACAAGGGCTCTCATCCTGCCTGCTCTTACGAGCAGCATCTAAAGGGGTTTGTAGGATGCTGTGGACTTGAGGAGCAGAGCTGCCCTTATGGGTTCTGTTCCTATATAGGCTTTGCCTCATCCCACACTGCTTGTCCAGCCGTGGGCTCCCGGCTGGCTGCCCCATTGCCCCACCTCAGAGGACCCTCCACTTACCGAGGAAATCATCAGCTGAGAAGTGGTCGGCATCCCAGACCTGCAGGGTGAGTCGAGCTGGGATCTTGTACTCGGTCTCATCCCAGGAGAACATCGACTCCTTCTTGGAGATGACGATCTTCTCCTCCGCCATCAGGTAGTCAAAGGGGAAGATGTAGCGCCAGTTGAAGTTGCCTTCACCGGTGAGCGAGTGGTAATGGACGTCTGTGTCTTGCTTGTCCTCCTGCTGACCCTTCAGCCACCTGCAGGGCCCAGAGGGGTGAGAGGGCGGCACACATTACAGGAGGGAGGAGAGGACACAGGACCATCCTGTCCGTGCAACCAGGATGTCTCCAGAACAGACTGGAAGGACCTAAAAGGTGTGAGCAATGGGCTGGGGCTGCTCCAGTCACCGCAGCGGCAGCATCTCCAAGGGATAGAACGGACATGGGGACAGGAGGGCCCTAGAAGGAACAGGGGAGCTTGAGAGCAAGAAATGCAAGCGGGTTGTCAGAGGTCTTTCTCTGGGCAGGGAGATGTTCAAGAGGTGGACAGGAGCAAGGAGCATTGCTGGGGAGTCTGGAGCCGAGCATCCTGGAAGGATGTTCCCATCCCACACTGGTGGAGGCTGCAGAGACCTTCTCACTCCCCCGCGGGGTAGTTAGGACTCCTCTGATGGCAGCTGTCCCTGCGGAGGCAAGTCGGTCTGTGCTGGTCGCCGCAGGTTCCCTGTGTCAGGGCACATCTATCCGAGCCCATCAGAGGTATTTAGAGCCTGCTGCAGGCTCTGCTTGAGGGTGGGGTTGTCTCTACTGACCTAATCTCCAGCAAAGGGACCTGAAGTGCCCACGCAGACAGCCACTGTGGGCACCGGGTCACTGGAGGCAGCGGGATCCCCATCCTGCCGCCCTGGGAGATGGGGGGGCTGCGCTGACCTTGCCATCGCCTGTGCTTGTGCCCCTAATTTTCTAGCTCCAGGGAGCAGGCTTCCCAGAGCAAAAGGGACACTGAGTCGAGTCCATACCAGCAAGTCTGGGTCCCCGGGGAACACAGTTTTGTTTTAAGGACAGCGAGTACCCCCCAGCCCCTTTCTCTGACGAGCCAAGGCATCTCTGCTCCCCAGGGTGCTCTCAGGTTTTTTTGTGCGTCTGTTTGTCCTGAGGGGCTGCAGCCAGCAGCGACACGGCTCCATGCTTGAGCACCCAGCGCAGGGTTGTCCTCTCAGGCTCCGAGCATGCCGATGCCCTGCTCTGCCCCGCAAAACAAAAAGGTGAAGCGATCCCCCGCAGATGGGGAAGGGCTGGAGCATCTCAGATTCAGAGCCATTGTAGAAAAGCTACTGGGCTGATGGGACCCGAGACACCAAAACAAGACCCAGTTTCCTGAGAGCAGCATGAGGTGCAAGCAGAGGAGACGTGGCCTGAGCTGGTGAGGCTGCAGAGAAAGCAGTTTAACAGACTGGTGGGAAGTCACCGCATCGTCAGCCATCAGCCTGAAATGCCCTTGCATTGGTTTGAGGTCCTGTAAAGAACCGGGCTATGGGCAAGAGTGTCACCTCTGTACAGGCAAGTTTTGGAAGGGCCCTTCCCCTGCTGCTGGGTGAGAGCAAAGCGGAGATGGGAACTAACCAGAGTCTGGCTCCAGCTGCTGGAATTGGAGGTTGCAGGGCTGAAATGCCAAGTGGGGGCATCAAGACAAGCTCAAAAAGGGGAAGAGGGGCAGACGGGACCAAGCAGCGAGGCCTCGGCCATTACCCCCTGACATAGATGTCAGACATCTTCTCTCCCGCCAGGAAAGCATCATCTTCCAAAACCACCTCATCGGTGTTCCAGATAATAACCCGCAGCTCAAAGCTGGGCAGCCAGGCCAGGCACACACAGCGGGTCGTGCAGCCAGAGAAAGAGATGGAGAGGCAAGAAACACAGCACAGAAGACAATGGCAGCGTTGGCTCTATCCGACCCTGCACCACAGTCCATGTCAACCCCCCGCGTCCCCACTCCAAAACCACCCCAGGGACCCCAGCCAGCACTAGCAACCCCAGGGAGAAGCAGAGGAGCTGGCGCTGGCATGCCACACTGTACCTACCCCCTGACAAAAATGTCACTGGATTTCTCGCCAGTGAAGTAGTCATCGTCTTCCAGGATGACCTCGTCTGTGTTCCACACTATCACTCTAAGCTCATATCTGGCAGGAGGAAGGGAGACAAGGAGGTGAGGCACAGGGACAGGAGGAAAAGGGGTGACGCTGCCAGAAACCAGGGCCAGGCACCGAGACGGCAGGGAACTGCTCACAGGGATCTTATCTGAGGGACCACGGGGACAAGAACAGGAGGGGGAATCTCTGCGTGAGCTCAGGTCAGCCCAGGCAGGGTGAGCAGAGCAGCAAGGGGAGCTTTACCCCTGCAAAGCCCATGCCAAAGGCTCAGTGGAACAGCCCAGGTTTGGTCTTTGGTGGATTTGTGGCTAAAATGGGTTCTGCAAAACAGCCCGAGTCCAGCTTTCTTTCTGGTTTCCCCACCTTACTCAGCAGGGCTGCTCCCCACCCTTAGAAATGGGCATCACGGTCCTTCTTAGGACTCCAGCAGGTTCAGAGACTCCGAGATATTCCCAGCCCTGCCTTTTGTGTGCCGCAACCCAGGGCTTCCCAGTGAGTTTCTCAGTCTGCTCCTCAGACCCCAGCTGCAGCTCACTTGGATCGAGGGACGTTCTCTCCATCCAAGGCATCATCTGTGCAAGGGCACAGGAGGGCAAAAAGACTCCCACCAGGATGCCCAGTGCTGTCCCTGTATCTCGGCCCCGAGGGTGGGAAAAGCGGCCCAAGGACACAGTCCAGCAGGGTAAGGCAGGGATAGGAGGGATGTTGAGGGAAGAAACATCTGTCTTTTCTCTAAATGAGTTGGGAGAGGGCAGGGTGGGGAGGGGAGAACTCTTTATTACACTGCCTGTTGCCTGCTCTGTCTTGCTTGGATTGACCAACTCTGTCTCAGTAACCTTCCCTGCTCCGGGCTCCAGCCATCACCTCCTGGAAAGGGCCCATCCAAACTGCCCAGGGATGCCTTGCCCTGGGCTAACCCAGGGTCTCAGGGCTGGCCGCACCGGTCTGCCCTGGCCCTGTGCCGGCGACTGGGGAACAATTTAGTTTCCTACTCTACCCAGATGAGAAATATCAGGAGCTGCAGGAAATGGAACGGGCATGATACCACCCTTCAGGAGCAGCGCTGGAAGGAGAAGACATCACTTGATGCCTCCAGTCTTGGGATCTCTGGAAATGCCAGCGTGGTCGAGGTACCCAGGCAGAGGGCTGGGCTGGGCCATGGAGCAGCAGCAGGAGAGGGGAGAAGCAAGGCTCCGTCCCCAGCCTTGAGTTTTCCCTGGGGCTGGTTGGCTGGGAGGTTCTTACTTCTTTGGTTTCCTGGGGGAAATATCAGTGGCGGGGCCAGGCGCTGGCATGTCCATGGGGAACATGTCCACCCACATCTCCAGGCGACCCTGCAAGGTTGGAAAGATGCCGTCAGCTCTCCTGGTCCCTCCTTGCCCCCCGACCCACCCAGCAGGGTCCCCCCCCCCA
Source organism: Elanus axillaris (assembly GCA_026212715.1). Classification (NCBI taxonomy): domain Eukaryota; kingdom Metazoa; phylum Chordata; class Aves; order Accipitriformes; family Accipitridae; genus Elanus; species Elanus axillaris. The sequence goes on along the minus strand of JANZLQ010000017.1, from coordinate 29,058,339 downwards.
CTTCTCCTGCCCTTCGACATCAGTCTGGCCGTGCCAGATGTGGGGCAGGACCTGCAGCACTGAACCCTGCCAGATATGGGGTGAGGCAGGGCTCCCCCGTATCACCGGTCCTTTCCCACCCCCTGCAGAAGTGTCTCACGGCACGGCGTGGTGCCGAGGGGCACAGCCGTGGGGACCAAGGGACTTGGGGGGATGAAGTGGATGGAGGCTGGAGCAGGAGAGGCACTGGAGATTTAGTTCTGCTAGTCAACAGGGCTGTTGATGCTCAAGTGCCACTCTTTGCAGGATGCCTCCCGCTGCCTCCGCTGCCCACGACGAGGTGGGTGACGGCTGCTCTGCCCGGCTGAACATCTCTGCTCCCTGCTTGGAGGCTCTGCAGGGTCTGCAGCATGGGCTGCCTCCACTTCTGCTCTGGGACTTCGAGGACCTGCTCGATGCCCGGCTTGTCAGGGTTCAGCAGCGGACGCGTCTCCACATGCTCGGGAACCAGCTTGCAGCCTGCCCGCGGGATGTCCTCCCAATGGCGCAGCACAGCCAGGGCCAGGTGTTCATCCGTCTGCTTCTTCTGACCTACGTGGGCAAAAGAAGGGCTGAGCTCGGAGAACCGGGCAGAGAGACACCAGGCACAGCAAACAACCCCGTTCCTCTACCCCTACTCCAAGGGAGCAGAACTACCTACTCCTCTCCATTTCCTTGTGTACACTTTGTCCTTCAGCCAACACTTCCTAACTCCTCTCTTTCTTCTCTAACCCATGTCATTTACAGAAAGTCCAGATCCCCTGCCAGTCTGCATTTTCCCAGGCTGAACAAGCTCCGTATCCATTGTCCATGTTCTCCCCCTCTTCTGCACCCCTCCTGGCCTGCCTTCATCTTTCCTGAGCACATGTGAGCGCATTGGGAGACCACCATTGTCTGGGGATACAGTTACACGGAGAATGGCTTCCCAAACCCTGGGGAGGCCGGGGTGGGCTGTCTTCATTGCTCCTTGGGCATACACTTCCAGGAGGAATTTCTCAAAGGCAGCTTTGATGATGCTATGCCACGGATGCCCATGAGTGATTCTGAGAGCAACCCACTGGCCTGGGTGGTCTGTAAGACTCTAACTGGTCACATACTGGAAGGTCCATTTAAGGTAGCGGATGGAGAGTGGTTGCAGCGCTGCTTTGGGGCGATGGGGCCACTACATCTGTCTCCAGTCCTGGATGATGAGGGGACACCCCAGCCCCCTGCTCCCCTCCACAACCTTCATCCCTTGGGGCAGGTACCATTTTCATCCTCAATCTCCGTGGGGCCGGTGAAGACCCTGTTGGCAACTTTCACTCTTCCTCCTGGCCCAAAGTGCGGCCCATCCACCTTGCCCTCTTTGCACAGCTTGGACAGGATTTGGGAGGGCTTCATGGGGTCACGCCAGGTGTTATAACCGTGTCTGCGAATAGGAGGGTGAGGTCAGTGAAGCAGTAGCAAGATTTGGAGGAAAACCCGATTTTGTTCCCCTCTGCCAGCAAAACAAATGCTGCTGCCACGAAGGACCCAGGATTCACAGGGAAAAGACCCGAGTCGGCAAACGTGACGCTTCAGAGCGGACCAGGTCCCTCTGTGCCCCCTCTCTACACTTCGCTAACACCCTTCCACCCCAGCCCCTTTACTCTGTGCCGACTCAGACCTGAAATTCCCAGCGCACCCCGCTTGGCTCCTGATGCTCAGCATTGCTCCTCTGGCACTGCTGATGTTTCGGCTCTGGCCTCACCCCTCTACCCAGTCCCACCAGTGCCCCTCGGCCCCTTCCTCCCTGCCCTGGGCTCCTTAAAACCCACTCTGCTGCCCTGCTGTGCTGCTCACAAAACCTGTCTTAAGCGCGAGGGTACAGCACAGACTCCTCCATTAGCAGGCGATAAAGGAGGGAGATTCCTGCAGGAGATCTGGGCTTGGTGTGGAAGATGAGACAGGCATGGGTCCAGGCAGAAGTTTGGGCAGAGAAAGCTTTGCTCGTACATGGAGTAAGTCAGTTTGGGCAGAGAAAGCTTTGCTCGTACATGGAGTAAGTCTGTGACACCCCACAAGTAGCTCGGTGCTTGCTGTAGTAGCGGTTCTCCAGATCAATCTTGGTCTCTCCAATGAGGTCGTCAGTCCCCACCAAGTCCCAGTCGTACACGGCCACTGTCAGCATGGATTCCATGGGGAAGGTGGCCTCGATGTCAAAGGATCTAGGGCAGAGGAAAGCAGGTGAGGGGAAAGAGAAAAGCTGTTGAAGGGATTGGCCGCTGCTCAAGACAGATAGATGGGGGAGGTGGGTCTGCTCCAGTCTGCGGACGGTGTTTAATTTGCATCTACCGCTGCAGGACATTCGAGGTAGGGGTTTTAATTAAATCTCTGCATGGGTTGTTTCAGACCCAGCAGCCCTAGACAGGAGCTGGCACAGGGCGGTTGCTTGACCTGGATGTCTCAGTAGCCCTGAACCTAAGTTGGTGTGTCACCAGAGAGCCAGGCCATACTCTCACTCGAGTGTAGACCTAATGATTCCTAAAGTAGGTAGTTAATCTTGATCACATATGGACGTCTCGAAAACACCCTTTATTATATTGACCACACAGCTGGCAAAGGAGGACAGACGGCTGAAATGAGGATGCCTACACTGCTTGCAAGGGAAGTTCTGTGTGATGAGTCCCATCTTTTGAGCTCAAGCAGCAGCCGTGGGACAGTTAGGGTGGCAGGTCCAAGGGCTGGCAAGCTTGGCTCAGGCTTTGCTCACCACTTCCAGGTGCAGACAGGTAACAGGGCTGGGTCAACTCACTTTCCAAAGACAGGGTTCAACTGCTTGGAGATGTAATTCTCCTTGTCTTTGATGTCCGTCTTCCCCAGCTTGATGGCAATGTAGGGGTCGGCTTTCCCATTGATGTCAGCTGGGTGAAGGTCCGTGGCCTGTAGAGAACAGATGACACATATCAGTGCTGTCCACAGTAGCAAAGAATTCAGGGATGACCCCATTCTCCATCCCTGAGACCATCTAGCCTTGCCTGGCCATAGGCGTGTGGCTAAGCACTTTGGTCCTCCTAAATAGAGCGTCTTGGTTTAAAATGGGGATAAATCCTGCCTTGTGCCAATCCCTGTCCTGGTTTGGGGAGGGGTTGGGGCTGGCTGTGTCCCCTCAGAGAGCCATAACCACAGTCGTCTTTGGCATCTCTTTCATCAGTGGAAAGAAACAGGCTCCTCTAAAGAAATCCCCTGAGCAACAACCTGACCAAGTTGTCAAGAAGACTGTCCCCTTCCCATCTTGTTCGCTCCACTCACTACATTAGGGCCAAAGGCTTCTGGCTTTTCCCCATAAAAGGGGTGAGTATCCCCAAACTCTCCAGTCCCATCCTCCATCGTGGCACACAACAACAGATGCCCATGCCAGGACACATCCAGCCAGTCCTGGTTGTTGTTGTTGGTGGTGGTGGTGCTGACCAGGCTGGTGTTGGCTGGTGTCTACTACTGCAGCCTCAGTCTGTTGGTAATGGATGGGAGAGTCATTACTGCAGTGGGGTGCAGCACTGGATGGAGAATCAGGCTAGTGGGAAATGGAGCCGAAAGTAGGTTGCATTTGTAAAACACTGGGACAAGGTGGTGACAAAGAGCAATCCCGGTGCTTCTGGTAGGACTGAGATACCTCTCACGTGCCTGGCTATGGTACCTCACTCACATGCTTGGGGACACAAGGATGACTAGTGTAGGGGTCAGGAAAGGACTTTTCCTGGAGTGCATGCCATACAAAGAAATGTGCATTAGCTGGGTCGGTCAATAATGACTCAGTGCATGTTTAAGGAGATGCCAAGCCCTTCAGTCAGGTCTACTAGCCCCTACCAGCTCCCATTCTGCTCTGTATGTTCTTCACTGAGGTGTCGTGGCCATGTAAGGAACCACCACCTCGTAGACCGGGCTGATCCAAATTATTCACGTGAGTTAAGCACTAGGACAGATCTGCTGGACCATCCTACACACCAGAAGAAAGGTCTCGGGATCTGGCAGGAGCCTGGATCTGGCTTGGTCCCAGTGCTTGGAGCACAAAAAAACCCTCCAGCATCTCTACAGCTTCGGGACCAGCTCCTGGATGTGCGCTGTGGAAGAGAGCGCAGGATCACACCTTACCACACCACACACTTATACTCACCCGCACAATATAGACTCGGACCAGCACATTGATGGGGTCGTTGCTGGGGATCCCCTGGAACATGCCGAAGCTGGGGTCGTATCCTGCCTCCTTGGTGATATCATCAGGGAGCGGCACTTTGTAGACACACATGGAACCCTATTGCGAGGGAGTGCACAGCCTGATGAGAAGAGTCCTTCTGCCCAGGGCCTCAGGGTAGGCAGACCTATCCCAAACCACCCTTCCTCAGGACCCAGTCAATATCCTTGTTTCTAGTGATGTGCTGGAGCGGACAGGCCAGATCTGGAAAACTCCTCCACCGCACAAGCACCTCTTCAGAGATTGCAACCATGAGCAGAGAAATTGGACAAAGGGAAGGAGGCCTGCAGAGGAATCGGGCTAGCAAGGTGCTCACGGACAGGGATTTCCAAGAGTAAAACTGACAGGAGGACAAAATGGGAATAAAAGGGTTGACGAGGGATGGGCTGGAAAATCTGGGAACTACCACACTGCTGATTTCTATGCTCCCAAAGCATCTAGCTCCCTAGCTAAGGTGGGGAACTGCCTGCTCATCTCCTTCACCAAGCAAACAAAGGGCAAAACTGGCATCAACAGGCTTCATCTGGCCAGGATCACACCCTCAAAAAGGTTCTTGTCTAAGAATCTTATACCCGACAGATGTGCTCCTACATTGCCTGGGGGCTGGCAATGGTGCAACATGGCCGTGAGCTTAGGTGACTGCTATTGGTGAGAAACGGTTCACAGAGATAATCCGGGGCATGACTTATTTTCACAGTGGGCAAGAAAGAGAAGCTGCTTTTCCCTTGGCCTTCTGTAAGAACCATCAAGGATCTGTTTGCCTGCAGATCACCACCTCTGTGGATGCAGTTTTTGAAGCCCTCTGATTTCTGGAGCTATCCTTGGAGGCTTTCCCTCTCTGCAAGGCACCAGCACCTGGCTCGATGCAAATTGGATTCTGCATCCAGTCCTTTCCAGATAAACCAGCTTCAGGAGGGAAACCCATTGGCAAGAGCTCCCCAAGCTGCCCCTGCCCTGGCCCAACTCAGCAATCAAACTCACTTTGAACCTTCCCACTATCCGCTCTTCTTCTGTTGCATTGTCATCATTGTCCCCAATCTTCCCACGGAGCAGGTTGAAGGTGTGCAGCCAGTCCTCAAAGTTATCAAACTCTGCTTCTAGCTCTTTGTTGAAGACCTGAGATGATAGAAAGTTAAAGGAGGGGAATTAGGTTAAAAGAAATAAAATTAAAAAAATGGTGAGGAAAAGATACGGTTACTGCCCAAGTCAACTCAGAGGGAACCTGGACACCTCAGCTCCTAATGCCCAATTCTCTAGGAAGGGAAAGGATCTCCAGGATCACTGGTTGGACCTTGACACCCCAAGCACTTCCCTGAGCTGATAACGTACAAAAGGGAATCTCAGCTGAATGGGCAAGGCGGCTGTCCCTGCTCTGTGCAAGACCCAGGTTCAACCCCCTTCTGAACCCCAGAATCACAGACTACATTAATCCTGATAAACACCATGGGCCTGTACACTGAACCAGAGCCCATCCCTGCCCCGAGTCCTGACTGGGCCAGCCATGGCCAGGCTGGAGAACTCTACCCTCCAGCCCGGGCACATCCAAGCTGTCCCGAGGACAATCCTATCCCAGGGCAATGCCTCTTCTGTAAAGCATGTTACCTCTGACTCCTTCAAACTACGGAGAGAAGCTGGTGGTCCCAAGGCACATCTCACCTAGGGTTAGATACCCCTCAGATAGGCAAGGTGCCTCAGGCAGGGTCGATCCGTCCTGCTCTGATCTCCATATGGCTGGGACTACCATCCTGCCAGACTTCCAGCCTGCCACTGAGCAGGCAGGACCTTCTCCCCCGCTGCCGACACACACACCTTCAGTTCGTCAATCTTCTGCTTGTTCTTCTTCTCGGGAAGCTCGGGGGCTGCCTGTTGCTTCTTCTTCTTATCGTCTTTGGGCGTCTTGGACTTCTCCTTGTTCTTCGCCTGGCCCTTGGAGCCTTTCATGGGAGAGTCATCAAGTTTGATTTCTGAGTCCGAGGGGAAGCGGCGGGGAAGGAGGACATGGAAATGAGGGTGAGGAGACAGGGAGGGGGGGAACATGATCAAAGTCCTTCAAACAGGAGGAGCATGAAAGCTGACAGCTGCTACTGCCTGCAACTCCCATCCCAGCCCTCTCCCGTCTTTCCTTGACTCTGGCCACTTCTGACCAGGTGACAGCATCTCCAGAAGCCCAGAGGTCTCTGTGCAGGGAACTTCCAGAGCTGACCTCAGCAGAAGTCATCTGGAGGACTACAAAACACGGACTGAGAGTGCTGGACACTGGCTACCTTCAACAGCAGTGAGAAGAGCTGATCCTGTCCGCAGCATCTCCTTTTCTTCCTTCCACTGGAGACTTTTCCAGCTGTATGCAGCCTGGAGGTAAAACCCCAGCCTAGGTATTGCAGAGGGGAGAGCGCTTGATGCTCAGCACCAGAGCACAGGCTGCTGCCCCTAAAGGGATGTTGCCCATGACCAACTGCAATGACAGGTTGTTCGGGTCTCTATTCAGAGCAACCACCAGCCAGGGACATCAGCTACAGTGGGAACAGGCTGCCCGGAAAAGCACGTTCAAAGAAGACTTCTCCCACCCTTCTACAGTCCCCGTCCCTCACTGCCTCTGCCGGCTTTCATGACTGCTGGGCAATGCAGATGGGGACAGAGAGATGACAAAGACCTAATGTGGAAGAGGAGAGGAGGAAGGAATGGGAGTGCCAAGGAGTAATGGATCCTTCTCAGAAGACAGAAGGAAAACAATGGGGGACACAAGACACCCTCCCCAGCAGCCCGGCCGTGACAGCAAGCCCAGGAAGAAGCTGCTTAGAGTTGTCTCCAAGCCCAGCAAGACCCAGCCTCATCTTTCTCATGATAAGAGCACTCGTCTTCCAAAAGAAACCAGGCTTTATGTTTTCCTCAGCTAATGGATTTTGCATTGCCTGGGCATGGCACCAGCCTGCTGGCATGGGGACATGGAATATATGGAGAGCACGGTTGAAAGTCCTCAGGGAAAGCCCTCCAAGACCCACTGGTGGGACTGGCAAGGAGCCTCCAGGCTGCAAATGGACAAGGTCACCCTTGGCCAACACGTCCCAGCTCACCAGTCTTCTTGGCCCACATCGCTTGTGGTACAAAATTAATCTCACCCAACTTTAGACACCTGCAACACCCCGTCTGAGCTACAGACCCCTGACTTCCTTCAGAGAAAAATGCTTTTAGGGCACAATTCATCTTATTGTAACATGGTATTGACAGTTGGTCAGAGAACTTGCCCTAAAATGGTGTCTTTTTCTTCACTGCCTGTGCTAGAACAGCAGACAAGGAGGCCTCTACATGCGGGTAAAAGCAGTCAGATTAGATGTAATCCCAGACCTTTTGTCTGGTTGAATCTTTCCTCATAAAACCGAAGCAACATTAAAAACCAAAACAAACTTTAGGCCTCCTGCAAAACGAGGATAGAAAAACCCCATGAAGGCGATCTAGAAGTATTTGTTACTTGGTGTGCTCAACAGACTTCACGCACAGAGTCCTGTAGCTAACGCATCCGCATGGCCGAAGCAACAGGACTTTTAATGACATAGTGACTTGTGATTGTAGAAAAATGTCCTTGGACAATAACAGGGATGCTGGTCACTAGTCTGCCTTACTTGCACACGGCCTTCCTCCCGGCACGGATGGGCTGGAGGCTGCCACGATACCCTGCTCTGAGTTGTGAGCATGTTAAACTAATTGACAAAATTATTGTGAATTCATAATAATTCACAAATTCACAAAACCTGATCCTTCATGGGAATACACAGCACACTGTGAGCATCTGGTTTGGCAGAAGAGCAGCGGCAGGCTCCGAAAAGGATGCCTGAGCACCAAAAAAGAGTCCTGGTCCTACCTTTCCCTGCCATGCTCCCTCTCTCGTTCGCAACCTGCTTACCCTCTGCAATCTCCATTTCTTCCTTCTCCTCCGCTTCTGCTGCGGCTGCTTCCTGCTGCCGGAGTTGCTGGAAAAGAAATGAAGCGAACAGGGAGTGGGTGCTGGTGCCGAGGTCTCCGTGCTCACTGGAAACGCCTGTAACTCAGGCTCACAGCTCGCTCTTCCCATCGGAGCCACCAGCGAGTTTCTAGCAGTGCTGGAGAAATCAAAGTTGCTCAGTGCAGCCTTCAGCACTGGTGCTGTTAAATACCTGTGTCTGGGTAAAACCAGTCACAATCTACCCGGAGCGCACTCAAGGAAGAGGAATCCCGCTCAGCTCCGCCAGCTAAAAAAAAAAACCCCTTGCTGACAGTCCGGCACGGTTAGCGAGGGAAGCAGCACAGCCCCAAGCCTTTGGAAGTAGCTGGGAATAGGTGAGACCTTGCAGGTAGGAAATGTTTTCCTCTTCCCCCCCCATACACCCCTCCTCTGCTCCGCACCCACCTCCTTCATAGTCTCAATTGAAGCGAAATACTTGGACCACCAGTCCAGCATGCTCTCGTCCGGCTCCTCCTCTTCTGCTTCCTCCCCTCCTCCTCCTTTCTTCTTCCTTTTCTTTTTCTCCTTCTCTTCCTCGGACTGCAGGGATGAGGGAAGCAAAGACAGAGAAGAAGAGGGATCAGATGAAAGCAAAATGTCTGCTGAAGGGCAAATGTCGTGGGTGAGGCGAAGGCAGAACCCTCCAGCACTGTCCCCCTTTTACAGATGCAGCCACTGAGGCACAGCGCAGCAAAGGAAGATGCCCAAGGCTCCGGGGAGACACAGTGTCAGAGTCCTGAGACATCCCCTCATCCCTTTCATCCCCTCATTTCCCAGGCTACAGCACCTGGATCTTAGACGGCAGCCACCCTCCCTCTGCCCGGCAAAGTGCCCCAGGTCCGTTCAGTGGTGCAATAAAGCCTTTTGCAGCTGGAATTTGGTTGTGGTGGGAATAACAGGGTGCTGCCTGCCCCGCTCCTCCCAGGACAGCTGGGCTGAGAAGTGCTGGTCCAGAAGAGCTTCCAAATCTGCAGGACCCAGACCACTGCCACAGCTATTGATGAGACAACGCTGCTCTGGCTCTGCCCTGGGATGAAGGGGTGCTGGTGTGTGTGTCCCCCCACCTTGGGGTTGGTGAGGATGAGTGTGGTCCACTGAAAGCCCCACGGAAGGGTAGGATGGGGTGCGGAGGGTTGGGAGCAGGGATGCGGAGCAGATCTGTCACTTACCATGTCCAGCTTCACCACTGCATCGGAGTTCTGCCGCCCGGGATGGACGGGAACAGGGAGAAGGAGAGCGGGTTAGCAGTGCGACCTCAGCTGAGTACAAATACACCCCGGCACACGCATGCATTAGGAGTCACAGAGAGGTCCCCAAAGGTGAAGGAACCAAACACCTTGAAATGAAGAGCCCTGGCTGGGAAAGCTCTGCCGTCACACGGCAAACCCACCTCCGCGTGGGAGACGTCTCTGCTAAGGGAGAACCACAGTCAAGGGATTGGGGCTGGAAAGACACTTTGGCTTTCGGGGTGGATAACGCCTCTCTGCTCTCTTGGAGCTGCTCTTGGCTATCTGGGAAGGTCTGCAAGCTACTGTGGGAGATTTCAAGAAGCATATGTGTGCTGGGACATTCCAGGCATTTCCACACACACGTGTCCTGCAGCTCCTCTTGCATGAAGCCGTGGGAGCAGACATACACGATACAGCTTTTTGGGCACAGACGAGGAACTCTACATAGAGGTGCCTATGTGAATGCACCAGGGACCTTGAGGGGTGTGTATGTACCTGCACACGTCTGCTTGCGAGGCTTTGTGTGTGCCATAGCCTTTCTGTAAAGGTGCACACGGGAAGGGCCATGCACATTTGGAGCCCAGAACATGCCTGTAGGCACGCATATGCATGTGCTGCTTGTCTGGGGGGTTGTGTGAGCATGTTGCTGGAAAGGGCCTCCTGCAAAAAGAAATCTGTTTCTTTCTGTGGAGGAAGCTCTGGAGCAGAAGGGTATGAGAAGGAGCTGAAATTCTTGTTTTGGGCAAGAAAATGGGCACAGGCACGTTTAGTGTGTGAACAAAGCCCGACGCCTCTGGGACACATCGCCGGTCCAAGGCATACAATGCCAAATTTTCAGGGCAAGCACAATAGGTCCAAAGATCTGTGGCTGCCTCAGACTGACTCCGTGTGCCTGGATCAGGTCTACGCCACGGGCATCTGCTGTGTCCTGTACGGCACAGACTTGCTGTACAGCGGTTGTTCGGCGACACCGCGCTGACCACCCATCTAGACTGCTGAATGGGCTCTTCAAAGGGTCGAACAGGTATTTCAAAGAGCCGATGTAGCCATCTGAATGTCTCAAAACTGTTGTAAAAAAGCATCAGGGACATCTGCGTGACCACGGCTGCTTGCAGAGACTGCGCAGTGTGCAGTGCTTTGAAAGGGCAGCTGTGCAGATGGGGAATTTCTGATGGGTCACCTGCAACCGCGTCGGTCACAGACAGGGACAGGGTTGTATTCCTGGGTGCTCATTCCCATCTGGCTGTTTCTGAAGGAAAACGTAAAGCTGTCTGATTTGCATAGCCCAGGACAGTTGTTTTCTGAGCAGCAAGCAGCAGCTAATTTCAGAGAGGACAGAAAGAGGCCAACTTGTAAGACTGACGATGACCCCAAGCCCTTCATTCCAGACACCAGCCCAACTCCATGTTCAGCAGGACAACGTGGCCTCTATTTGGGTTGCATTACTCAAAGACGGGCAATTCAGTGAGGAAAGAGATGCTAAAGTGATGCTGACATACGGACACTCACAGCTTCCAGCTTCACCATCGTCTCCATCTTCTTGATGGGAACCTCAGGTTCCATATTGACAACGATCTCCCCTGTGGGGCGAGAGCGATGGGCCCCGTTGGCCATTGCCAGGTAGCCGTTGAGGTGTTTAGCTGGACAGAGGACAGAGAAAGAACAAGAGAGAAGGATAGCGTAGAGGAGAAACAGAGAGCTCAGGAGAGATCCTACAGGATTCACGCAGGAGTGATGTGTGGCTGCCTTGTTCAGAGAAGAGTGGAGAAAATGAGCACAGACCCTTACAGCATGAGTAAAAAAAAAAAATTCCATAGCAAAGGAAAGCAGATGGTGAGAAAGGATTGGGTTTTTTCACCTGCACCAGTGTCCAGAGAAGAGGCTGAGAGGGTGATTGCCCTGAAAGTATCATATGGCATGGACACAACCACAGGTCCAGACCTCTGGCTAGAACCAGGGATGGCCCTTGGCAATCCCCCCACAGACCTCCCGTCCCTGCCCAGTCAAGGGAGCCTCCGCTTCCAGCAAGGACGGGGAGGAGATGAGCAATTCCTGTGGCTCACCAAGACCTCTGCTGCTGGGCTGGGTGCAGGAAAAGTGGGTTTGTGATGGTTTTTGCTGCGGGTGCTGATAGATGGGGTGGTGGTTGGGGTTGAGAGAGTGGCCTCAATCTGTAGCTTTCTAGTCTTTACTCAAATAATAGCAGCAGCAGGCACTGAGCATGTCAAATTCACCTCCCCGTCTTGAGGAACGTCTGGGAAGTGTAGTCATGAAGTTGCAGAGATGTTAGAGACGAACCAGCCTTTCTTGTCTTAGAGGTATCGGGGGAGCACACAGTTTTCGCAGTGAGACCCACAGATCAAAAAATCAAAGGGGAATCATGGCCTCACACCCTGTGGCTTCTTACCCCCTCGACCCAAACCCAGAAGCATTGCTTGCCTAACCAACAAGCAGGCAACATCCCATTGTCCTTACAACCCTCTACCCACCTCCCTCTTCTCCGTGCGCAACACCCCACCGATGACCCACACCAGCCGGGCCCCCATGGCCCAAGCCTGGTACCTGTCATATTCCAGTACTGGGCTTTCTTGTCTGGCGGGCGGTAGATGAACTTTCGGAGGGAGCTGACAGCGTGGGACCCCACCAGGGTGTAACGCCCGAAAGCCCGACAGTCCACCACCCGGATATTGAGGGGTGGATGGAGCAGCTCGTTCTCCGGGAGGTCCTGGGAAGCAAAGGTGTGCTGGTTATCAAGGGCTGGGTGTGGGCTGTGGGATGTCTACTTTGGTGGTTGGAAAGGCCGGTAGGGACTAAAGCAGGGATTGTGTTGGGGGAAGAGGTCTAGAGCAGCTCCAGCAAATCGTGGCTTGGGACCCCTCAGAGAAAGGCCATCACCGACTGGGATGGAGCTCACGTCCTCCATTGCTGTGGGGAAACCAAAGCAAGGGCTAGGAGCCATGGTTTGGGCTCCAGAAAAAACTGGATTTCAGTTGATGTCTCAGAAGGAAGAGGAAACACTCACCACTTCAAACCACTTGACCAAAGTGCTGAAGTTGGGGTTTTTCTTGTAGTTCTGGATGAGGGCTGACTGGACCCCCTTCCCAGCACACTCAATGTCCACACGGGGCCGGTCCACCTGGGCCAGGTTCACTCTCTTCAGATCCCTGAGCCCCCAGAACAAGATCTAGGGCAGGAGGAGGAAAAGGAAGAACATGAATATGAGAGGGACTGCCCCTGGCTGGAGCCAGGCTAGAATCAACGGCGTTGGTTCTCCGTATCCCCCAGGAGCAGGGACCCCACTGCAAATGTCATTGTCTGGGCCGTGGTGGATCCCTGAGGTGGGATCAGGGCTGCAGCACAGTCTCTCTCTGACACCCCACATAATCCACCCCACGCCTGACCTGCAGCCTAAGGTCTCCAACCTGCTGCCCTTGATACTCCCTTTTCTGCCCTTCTCCTTTCCTAGCCTTTTTCTGCTGTGGAACTCCATAGAGCAGGACCAGACCAGCTTTGGGCATCCACAGGGGCTCTTGATTCAGCACTGGCATCTTTTTGTCAAAAATATATCGGTATCACTAGGGGAACTTTCCTCTCCCTTCTTAGGGTAACAGACTGCCACCATGACGAAAAGTTCCCTTAAACTGAGGTTTTCCCATGTCCTGATTCCCCCTGGCTTTATTGACCTTGCACATCAGAGGAATACAATTTATTTAACCAGATGCACGTGTTTGGAAGACCAGGAGCTAGGATCCCTTTGGAGACTTGGAGATCTGCTCAGCAGCATCTCACCTGAGCAGAGACACCTACAGCTATGGGTGAATCGTGCACAGAACATCACTGGCTGCGTTGCCTGGATCACCACCGTCTACCAAGACAACCAAGGGAAAGGGATGCTGAGCGGATGCATCACCCTTTAGATATCTACAGATGCACAAGAGGCATCTTGCCCTTGATGCCTGACGTTGGTGGGATGCAGCTCACCTGGCCTATGCGACTGCTTTGGGTGGAGACGTATTATTACATGTGTATCTCTAACGTGCCCTGCGTTGCATCTCAGCCCACGTGCCATTGACTTGCTATGGTGCCCACATTTAAGACAGCAAGGAGTGAGCCAGTTCCCTGTTCTTTTAGGGCTACTGCAACCTCGCTTTCTGTGCAGCCAGGACAGACAGATCCTTGCGGTGCAGACATCTGGTCTTGGTGCCCAGCGAGTCATCAGAACCTCAGAGATCCCTCCTGGCCTTCAAACACCCATGGACAGGCTCTCTTGCCCCATGCAATACTGAACATTGAAATTTGGTGCTTCGAGGCAATTACCTCCACTCTGTATTTACTCAGTACTGGCCGAATCCCCAGTGGCACTGGCAGGATGGGGCCCCGGTCCATGTCTGTGGGTCCATCGATTGGGGGCAGGTCTGACTTGCCCCCAGGGCCAATCTGGAAGAGATGTAGCCTGGATTACGACCTGTTCCTCTGAGCTGGTGCTCAGCTCCTGGGTAGCATTTTTTTTGTCAGTCTCAGCTGTTACTGGCACACCCTGGTCTCATGCATCGAGTCTGTTGTCTCAGAGGGTGCAGGAGCAACAAGGGTTGCTGAGCATCCAGCTGAATCTAGTGCAGGTACTTCAGGAGAAGGGAGCCACAAGAGCAGAAGGTGCTGGGCACTGCTGTGCTTCCACACAGGACAGCAGCAAAGCAAGATTCTCAGCCCACCAACATACCCCAAACCCCAAGGCTGTTCCTTTTCTTCCTGTAAGGAATTGCACCTGCCTGGGCTGGGTGTGAAGAGATGCAGAAATGGTGTGAGAGCTCAGCCCAGGAGCAGGTTTCAGGTCCTGTTTCCAACCCAAGGCCCGAGGGAGATCAAATATCCCATGTGAGCCATTCCCTAGAGAAAAGACCCCACTGCAAGGGAAGTTGGGGCGGAAAAAGAGCTTGGATGAGCCCCTGCCCTGGCAGACAAAGGAGATGGGAAAAGCACCTTGGGGAGTGGGACACCAGGCTCAGCAGCAGCCTGCAAGGCTGCCCTGATCTCACCACCATCATAGGGCATCTGAGGACGTTGCAGACAGACAGGCAGGTAAAGCAAAGTCTCCTTTGAAGTCTCCTGCACACCAGGAGACTGCCGAGACACATCCATACAAACACAACAGTGACAGTATATGGGAAAGGAAGCATGACAGCAGGATGGTTTAACTCTGCTACCCCACAGACTATGCGGCTAAAACGTCACCGTGTCTTTGGGATGCTGCTATAAATTCACACCCCTTTTTTTCCCCCCCGAGACCTTCAAACTGGCATCTCTGAGAGCACCAAGACTCCCATCGGCATCTCCTGTATCCCAGTGACGTTGCAGACGGTGTCGGCTAACACAACACATGTAGTGGGGTGTCCTGTCCAGCGGGATACCTGGGATTCACTGCACATTATCTTGACCAGCGTAACTGGGTGGGAGCTGCCTTCCCACTGGGCTAGTAGCTGTGCTAAACCATTCTAGCTTTTCTAGGATGTATGAACTACCTGTTTTTTGCAGCACCTAAGACATACAAGCACTGGTTAAGCCCCGCTCCCTTGCAAACCTCCATCCCATCCTTTCCCTCCCTTGGTCCGGGGTGGCTTTGGCCAGCTGGTACCTGGAGCAGCTCGAAGGCAGCCAGCAGGTCACCTGCGGTGGAGTTGCCCCGATAGATCTGGTAGTATTCCAGCTGCGGAGGGAAGCGCGGCGGGCAGTAGTGCTCATCCGACATCTTTACCACCGGTTTGGCAAAGGTGCGGCCCATGAAGTCAGCTTTGCCCTGGAGAGGAGAAGAGAGCACTTGGGTTTGCTGACCCAACATGAGGTCTCCCAAATTAGCCCTGCAGCCCTCCCCATCATGGTCAGGACAGGAGCAGAATAGGACCAGGTCCCTCTGGGCCTGGGACACCAAAGCTCCGTGGCAGCTTTCACTCCTGGCTTCTTCAAGTAAGGTGAAGGACGTGGCCTAGGGCTGGGACAGCAAGGAGGCCAGGGCTGAGGAGCTTTTCTAGAGGGAAAGACTCAGCTAATGTCTCCTTGCCTCCAACCTCACAAAAGCTCTTGCCTCACTCTCCAAAAATAAGATATCACTAAGTTGAGTCCAAGGTCTAATGAGCAGCAGAGGCTGTTCATGCCATGGGAGATGTGGCAGGGACCATCTTCCAGGAGTAAAGCTGCTTCTCATCCTTTGCACCCTCTGACTCAGGACCGATCGCAGCATCTAAACTGTAAACATTTTCCTTTGCGGGGATTCGTCTTACCACCGTGTCCTGGTCATAGATCTCAATGACAATTATGGGAGGGTCATCCCGCATCTCATGGGCTTCTCCATACAGCTCCACATTGTCAAAGACCAGCAGCTGGTCCCAGGTTGGGCAAAGGGTCTCATTGAGAACCTGGAAGGATGGGAGAGAGACTTACTGCCCTGTGCAAGGGCAGCAGACCGGGCATTGTTCTCAGCTGCCTGGCAGCACTAGTGGGCTGCTGCACAATTTTTTTTGGACCAGTGGGGTGTGGGGTATCTCCCAAGGACCATTCTGAGGAAAGAAACCCAACAGCAGGCAAGCAGACACAAATTATATCATAGAATCGTATCATGGAATGGTTTGGGTTGGAAGGGACCTTAAAGATCATCTAGCTCCAACCCTCCTGCCACGGGCAGGGACACCTTCCACCTTTTCCAGTGTCCACCAGGCTTGCTAAAGCTCGGCAGCCCTCAGCCCAGGAAGTGAAGACACAAAAACCACTTCAACATGCTCCAGTTTCTCCTAACTGGGCAGGCAAATCACAGCCACAGGGACACGGGACAGCGGCGTACTGGTGCGTGGGGACATGTCATGAAGGTGCTCCTTGGGAAGGGGCTCCTGGAGACAGTCAAGCCCCAGTGCCACAGCTGCTTTCCCACTGCAGGACCCCATGATCAACCTCATCCTTGATTCACTAGCAGTCCCAAGACTTGTGGCAGGGGAACATGATGTCCAGGGACATGCAACATCAGAGCCCAGCCCTCCAGGTCAGGAGACGGTGTTTACCTCGGTGCATTGGCTCTGGGAGATGAAGAAGACTCGTGCAAAGGGGTCCGAAAGGCCACTGCTGTCAGCTGCAAATAAACTCCTGGCTTGGTACATGTGGGCTCGCAGCTGGAAAACCTGCTTCTCTGCGAGAGAGAGGGGAAGGGAGACGGCTTGATACGCAACCCATGCTTTTGCTCAGGGCCAGCACTGCTGAAGGGTATAGACTCAAAGCGTGAGTTCGAATGGATGTGGACTTCCTTGGCATCCTGCTCACCCTTGTGCAGAACGACAGCTATGAACAGGGTAGGGAGGAGGGTGAACAGTTCCCACGCCCCCAGCTCCCCAGAGGAGCAGTGTGGGTTTCAGACTGGGACAACTGGAATTATTTCCTCCTTAGCCCCTGGAAGCCCTTGGTCCAAGTGGTGTCCAGCCAGGGTCCCTCCTGCCCTCCCCATGTCCTGTCCCCAGACCCACTGCAGGCAGAAAGTTCTTACTGGTATAAAGGAGGCTGATGGGTGGGAAGGATGGCAGGTTTTGGCCTCTGGTGGTCTTCTTCTCCTCAAAGCCACAGGGCAGGCCACTCAAGAAGTCTTTGCGCTGTTTGTTGAGACCTAGCCACAGGTACATCTCCATCTTGGCCTGAACTGTCCAGCCAGCAGGTCCAAAGCCTCTCTTCCCCGGTAGCTGGGCACAAAGGACAGAAGAGTTTACACAGATATAGGGAAGGCCTTAGAGATGGACAGACCACCTCCTGCAGCATTCATCTCCCTCTGGTGCATTGCTTGTACCACTGCCTCTTAAAACCAGGGACCCAGAGGTCATCATTTTGGATCGTGACGTTCCTCTGGCTCACGCATTATCTGCTTCCCACCATGTTGTCTTCCTCTTTCTAAGCCAGCATCCTCTTTTGTGGCCAGCTGGATCAAACATCTCTCTCCTTCCAAGCATTTCGCACTTACTGGTCTGGGTAAGCTCAGTGGTTCACAATTTCTAGCAGCAGACTTCCACCCCTACCAGTAGAGTACGGGTCTGTTTTGCCTAGTAGTCAAGCCCCAGCAAAACTGGATACACAGCTCTCTCATCCTCATCTCCCATCCTCCCAGGCTGTCCTTCCTCCATCTCCCTCCTCTTGGCTGCAGTTCCCCCAGGAAAGACAGATCAGCACCTTGAGGAAGATGGTCTTCACTTTGGCGCAGTCCTTGCCCATCTCCTCATCCACAATGGAGTAGAGGATATCCTTGGAAGGGACGCGGGCGTAGGCAATGCGCTTGTTGTTGCTCATCATCCAGATGAAGACGTCGGGAATAGTGTGCTGGGGCTGTGAACACCAGCAAAGAGCCCTGTCAGCGTCTCCGCTCTTTCTGGCCACTGAGGCACCAGAGGAGCTGGAGACCTTCTGAAGGCAAATTCAACAGATGCCACGGGAGATGGATGTACCTATTGCCACATTAAGGCCATTGAAATGGTTTCGAGCCTCCGACTGCAGAAGCTTTTCTGCTTAAGAAAAGCTGCTCAGAGCTAAGCTCAACAGGGTGAAGCCTTGCAGGAAAGAAAGCGGGATTTACATTTGTTCTAGTTTAAAAAAAAAAGACAATTTTGGATTAGAAGACTAAAGATTTTCCTCCTCTCTTCATTCAGTGGCCATGGGGACTGTAGGGCAGGGGCCGTACCTTTATTCCTTACTATGGAAGAGGTTCCCTGTCTGGACAGGTCCCATCACACCTTATAGTCTGGTTTATGTTCTGCTGTGGTGCATCAAAGCCAAGGAAGGCCTTGCTGTAACAAGGGATACGTAGTCGAGGCTGGGAGCCTGCCATGGGAAGTGAGGTGCAACAACTACAGCTCCCATGAGGACCAATAACCCCCAATGCCTGACCCAGTCCTAAACTGTAAAAATATCAGAGGAAAGGTATAATTTTCTGCAGGAAGGAAAAAATACTTTGCAGATACGCATCCCTTTGGAAATGCTGTGAGTAACTCTAATATATTGGACTATTCTATCTCACCCGTGAGCTGGAGGGAAGCAAGAATACAGTTGCATTGCTAAAATTTAGACAGGTTGAGTTCCGTGAGACGACAGGGCTTTATCCCACAGCCCTTTGTAAAGCCACTTATTTTAACAACTCCCTACCTAGCCAGGATCAGACACGGCTCCCTGCTGCTGACTTCAATGCTCTGTGGACACGTGCCACCTTCCGATGACGGATGCCCCAGGGAATTGCATGGCCTCGCCATGGCTGAGGCTGGCAGAAATGCCTTCAGCTCAGCTGCAGGAGGACCCAGCTCTGTTAGCGGCTGCGAAGGGCTCTTAAATTCATTTTAGCACTGACTCGTTCCAACCCAGCGGTGCACGGGCAAGCCTGGGAGGCATGGGGCAGTGCGTAGACTTGGAGCAGCTCCTTGCACAAGACCTGTGCTACTGGGGACCTCTCCTGCCTACAGGGTTTGCAGAGAGGTCTCCATCCATCCCATGCTGCTGTCACCTCGTGCTGACCCAGCTCTACACGCGGAGGGACTCACCTCATCCGCCAAGAACCGGAGTTTCTGCAGGAAGTTTTGCACCAGCTTCAGCTTGTCTTTCACGGTGTTCTTCTTCACCTGCGACCGCAGAGTCGTGGCTTGCTGCCCCATGTTCTCCTGAAGGAGAGCCCAGGACACCACGTTAGCAAGAGCAGAATGGAGCACAGAAGGGAGCAGCACTGGGCAGGTCCCCGGTGTTTGGGAAAGGGTGGTGAGGAGGCGGATGCCTTAATCCCACCATGGACATCCTGGTGGTGGTACTTCTGATGCCCTTTCAGCAGCCTTGGTGGGATGCAGGTAGGGCCCCTGGCAGTGCAGAGACATCTGTCCCAGCAGAAGGTGTGCAGGACAGAGAGGTGCCAGCTGTGCTTAGGGCATTTTGGGGTGGCTTCTAGCCCGGCATTAAGGGTAGTCTCTCCCATTCTGCTGACCCTGCTGTAATTTAGCACCTGACCATTCAGAAAAGGGGACGTGGAGGCTTTCCCATGTTAAGGTCGTGGCTCTCTAGTACGCAGCTGGCTACTGAAGCCAGTGTCCTTGGCTGTGCCAGCTGGATAAGCCTCCTGCTCTTCGTACATCTCCTGCACATTCAACTCCTTTGCAAGGAGCTGGGCTACCAGCCCCAAACATCTAGGCTGCATCTATCCCTGAGGCAGCTGTGCTCTGCAGGGTTCCCTCAAATTACTCCTTCCCAGTTTCCTCAGCTGTTTGACAGCAATGCAGCTCCTCCTCTGCACTCCCGGATTTCTTTCCAAGGCAAAGCAGAGTGTGGTGGAGGAGAGGCAGCAGCATGGACCCAAGTGCCATCTGGGATCTGTGCAGGACTCAAATGCTCTTGGGCTCCTCTATTAAGAAATAGACCCCAACCCCCCAATCCACAGAGCCTGGAAATCAGCACGGCTAAAGGACCAAAGTTCCCCACTCCATTGACAAGACCCAGCCCCCGCTCCTGAATCCCCCTCCTTGCCCAGCTGAATCCCACTTACCAGCTCGCGCATGCAGGACTTGAGTCTCTCCCGGTCCAGCCTCGTGCGGGAAGAGTGGTGCTGGTCTTTGTCAGCCAACGTCACGAAGCGCCTGGTGGAAAAAGGTCAGCAGCGTGAATCCCACAGGAGCCTGTGGGCTCTCCCCAAGGAGCCGCGGCCGGCTGGATCTCTGCCAGCAGGACAGCACCTTGCCAGAGGAAAATACCCTCATTCCTCCCCAGTCTGCAACACGATCGCGGCCAAGCAGCCTGTTTGCTCCCAGTGCCGTGTCATGCATGGGGAGTAGGTGCTGATCAGGTACCAGCCTGTGGAGGCCACAAGACTGAGGCTTTCACCGCCGGTTTGGGGTCTTTGGGGTGCAGATGTAAGCACCACCTCCCCCTTGCTTCAAGCCAGAAGGCGGCTGACACGGCGTTGTGTCAATGCAACTAAACGCTTGCCCATCATCCGGAGGATGAGGCAAGGCGAGCTTATGCTCACGACCTTGCCGATAGACCCGCGGAGAGCAGGGATCTGTAGCGTGCCACCTTTGCCCATCTTTTACTCACAAGCACCCACTGCTCAGCTCCTCCAGGACCCCTCGGAGCCGGCGTTCCGGGTGCGGCTTCTCCGTCTTGATCATTTCCTGCACGTCGTTGAGCCCTTCCTCCTGCAGCATCAGCGGAGGAGTGGTGAGGGGGTGGGGGGGCAGAGCCCCGCGGTGGGACAAGGTCCCCCCCAGGGTCCAGCCCTGCATAGAGCAGCCCTGCGTGGGCTGCCAGTGGGAAACATCTGCTGCTTCTCCAGACCTGCTGGCCTCAGGGCTCAGGTCGGGCGCACATCTGGCTGATGGGAATGGCTCCACCACCTCCCATGAGACCAGTTGGCCAAGGTCCACTCCATCTTGGCTGGACCTGCCAGGCTGTCCCTTCGCAGATCCTGCTGTGACCCTGCCAGCATGGAGCTGTTACAACGGCTCCTTGGGGATTAGCGGAGACTATGACGGAGACTCTGCCACACAAGTGGTTCATCCCTGCAGTCCAGCGGGACAAAGCCTCCCCGCTCCCTTTAGTGGGGACACCTGGGTCTGACCCACAGAAAATCCAATGAATTCTTAGGATTTGGACATTCGAACCGTCTCCCTCCCCAGCACGTACTGACCAGCTTGTCCGCAATCTTGTCCATGATGTTGGCGTTATACAATCTGCGGCGCTGGTCCTGCCACCAGCTCTTGATATAGATGCAGGGCTTCTTCTCGAAGTATGGCAGGTGGAAGTAGTTCCTGCAAGAGGAGGCGAAAGGGATATTCCATGGTGGGAACGCTCCTGGCCAGGAACAGCCCCTGTCCCACACCTCTCCCAGGGAGGCGATGCTGTGCTGGGGAACGGCGGATATGGGAGGTCAGGCATGGGAGAGAGGGAGCTGAGGCGAATTCCACCCTGAAGGACAGAGGCTCCAGCTCTCCTAGCACCCTTCCCAGCGCCAGACCCAGGGCCCAGGGATCGCAAATTTACTATCTACCTCAGATTTGGTGGCCCAGAGAGAAACTCGGGAAACTCCCACATCCAGGACCTCACCCACAGCCCAGCAGAGAGCAAACATCTCCAGTGTGGCAGCAGCGTGAGCAGGGGCAGAAGGGAAACCGAATCCATAACACCCTTTTCTAAATGCTGGTAAGCATCTCCTAAAGTCTCCTGGCCTTCCCAGCAGGCAGAGGTCTCTGCCCTTTGCAGAGCTGACAGCTTTCCGTATGCTGGCGGGACGGTGCGGTGACAGTCGTGGGTGCAAGGCAAAGGAAGGATGAGGATGAGGAATCCGTTCGTGCCTCTTGGCTGCCTGAGCACCGGCCATCAGCTGGGATCCACCCAGTAAAGCCACTGCAGATCCTGCTGCACCCTTAGTTCAAAAGCATCTTCAGCTCATCCTTCCGAAGGCACCGGGGTGTTGGCAGCCAGAGGATGTCAGCAAAGCCCCGCGGCTGAGCGTGAGGCTCCCAGCACCCAGGGGCTGGGGACAGACGGGCAAAGAGCGTGAGAGTCGGAGCCCAGGAGACAGGCTCAAAAACCTTCGGGGATGCTCCTGTCCCTGCCACATGGGCCTGGCGAAGAAGTGAGGGAACCCCGGGTAGATATTTTTGCCTGGAGTGCAAATACCCTCGATCCAGTGGGGTTCGTTTGATTTCCCAATTGAATTAAGTCAGGCAGTTAATTCTATTAACATCTATCAACTGGTATAACACGGTTAAAATCCACTTTAAGCATATCTCATCAGGTTAAATCCAATTAGCTTTCCTTAGTACTAGTCCTTTGTATTCAAATCCAGGCTGTGGCTGAAGCCCAGCGCAGACATCCCAAGCCACACGTGCTGATCCCATTCAGTTCGGAGCTTTCTGATCCAGCTGCTTGGGGTGAAAAGCACCCGCCAGAATCACACTCGCCACTGTCTGGATCTTATCTGCATTTTAGGGTGACGGCTACCTGCACATCACAAAGCAATTTGTAAAGCAGACCAAAAAAAATTGCCATAATTTTATAGCTGGAGAAACTGAGGCAGAGAAACCAGAAGCGATTTGTTCACTGACAACCAGCTGTACAACAGCAGATCCTGGGTAGGACCCAGTTTTCCAAGTCCTGGTTCTGTTAAACACCGGAGTGTGGCTGTCAATGCCTGTAAGCAACGGGGACAGACAGACTGACCAAAAGAGAGATGCTGTAAAGCAGGGAGGACTTAGAATCTTTTACCCCCATCTCCTGCCTAACACATTCTCCAGAATTTTCTTGAGAAATTTTTCAATTTGAATTCTCAACTGCTTTTTCCAGCAGTTTTTGCATCCTCTCCTCTCTGCGTGTCAGTGACTTTGTCTAGCTTTTAAGATCCCAAGTGATGAAGAAAAGCACTTTGTCTCAGCACAGATTACCCTCACCTCTGAAATCTATGCCCCATCTCTAGATGGACTTTTCCTTTTCTCCGCATGGTGCTCATGATGTTTTTATATGTCGGGCAGCTGGAGAGAGCACAGATGCAAAGCCCAGACCTCTCCTCCCCGACGAGCAGTACTGGGTTGTGCCACCAAGGGTGGCACTGATCCCAAGGAAGGACCTGTTTATAGACCGGTTTCCTAAATGTGCAAAACTTACACGTACAGGGATTAACCTGTTTTTTTTCAGTCCTATTTGCCACAGAGGAAGAGCACGAAAGGTATCAGATAGCCTTGAGTTTTGGGTGCACATCTGGCCAGGTGGCTGAAGGACAGCCTTTGTAGAGAAGCCTGGGAGATGAATTCAGCCCATATTGGACATCAGAGAATCCACAGGAAGGCTCAGGACTATAGGGAATGGGGTGGGGGTTGAGCTGGCAGACTGTAGTATCTAAGAGAAGGTATCTACACGTGGTATCTAAACTCCCTTTACAGGGGATGGAGGTCTGGTCCCCACTGCTGCTCCCGGGTCTGTTTGGCCAAATGAATCCAGGCCCAGTGTCGGCACTGACTTCACCTCTGCAGACGGCGGTGGGAGCCCGGACACCCAGCTCATGCGGGAACAACTACAGACCATGCCTGAACTAAAAGCCACATCTCTGCCCCGTGGCACTTCGGTGGCCAGGTGGGCACACTTACCTGTCTGTGACCAGGGGCTTCACGGGTTGAGTTGAAGAAACAGAGACCAGCTCTCCATCCTCATCCCCTTCATCCTCACTTGAGTTCTGGAGCAGCTCGGACTCCTCCTCATCCCCATCCCCGCCCTCCTTCTTCCTCCGTAGGATGGGTTTGGCCATGCCATCGATCTGGTTCCCATAGTTACCTCAAGAAAAAAATGTGAAAAAGTCACAGGGTTGTAACTCCAATTGGGGTCAATCTCTTGGGTTTAATTCAGGCTGGGGAGAAGTTTGCTCTGCAGGAACCACGGGGGGACAGTGGAGTTCAGCTCTCTGAAACCATGCCCAGGAACCACGAATTAGTGACGGGTGTCTGTCCCCTGTTCGTGTCTCCTCTCGAGCCAGTGGGAATACACCCCCTCCCTTTGGGGGTCAGCCTCAGGAGACACAAAGCCAGTCATGTGGGGCTCCGTATGGCTTGTGCCAGTAGAGTAGCCATCACCTTCTCCCGAAACTGAGGGCCCTGCATGCTCTAGCATGTGTTGGTATGGAAAACGGGGAAGAAACCCTGCTGTCAGCCTCGGAGACTGCATTCCCCACCAGGCATGCTTCAAAACCACCCTCCACAAAAAAAAGAACCAACCTATTGTGACTTCGAAGTTGATGGGTTTGTCACCGATCTTCCTGTCGATCATGGTAGCTTCCAGGAAGGCTCCAAAGAGAAAGAACTCCTCCATCTTCCCAGTGCAGTTCTGCAGGAGAGATCATGGGGATCCGCGCTGAGGCCAGTCAGAGGGACACCCAGGAGGACAGGTCCCCTTGGGCTGAGGGGTGCATCACCTGGCACCTCTGAGCACCCTCATGGGCTTTTTTGAAGCTGAGATGTCACTGCTCCGGCTTTCGACGGGACCGTGAGGGTCTTCGCTCCCCCAGCCTGAGCCACCTCTAGGCTCATTGCAGAGAGAGTTTAATTTAAGATGTTAGCCTAATGTTTAAGTGGGTTGAGATCAGTCATCCCTTGCACACGAGTGACTGTCTAAGGGACATTCAGGAGTACGAGCCTGAGTTCACTCACAAATTGAATTAATCAAACCACACCGAACCATCTGCTTGGATGCTCTTTCAGAACTGGAATGGCTTTATTTCCAGGTGACTTCATTTCCCTTGGAGGCGAATGAAGGCCACTTTACTTCTGAGGGAGAGCTTTCGCACAGAAGGGTCTGCTGCCATCAGACTTTTCCATTTCTCCTTCATACTGCTGGCTCATACGGATTGGCACATGTAGGCATCCCCAGGCGGGACAAGCCTGGATGTGTCTGTTTATGCAGAGCACAGGCAGCAGCCTTGCGGGCTCTACGTCTCAGGACTAAAGCTGTGGGGCTTCTCTGCTCAGGAAACAGCCGCTCAATTTCTCTGACCAGTTCCACCCTGCCAGAACTGGTTGGGAAATAGATTAGATTCTTGGCTTCTGTCTGAAATCCGGCTTTGGGATAGGAGTGAGGCAGCTGGTATTACGAGATGGCTCTTTGTCCTTGTCTAACTCCCAACTGGAGAAACATCTCAAAAGTTTAGGATTCTCCCTCACTCAGGTATTCCTTCTGCCCAGCACTCTTAAGAGGTGAGCATCTGAATGATCATAAAATATAAAATCCTTGCAAGATTTGCATTCATTCCGGATTCCCCAGGATCATTTAGGACAACAATAAATGAAATCCCCAGATTGTGAAACCAAAGTTAATTAACCAGGAGGCCTGAGACCCAAGACTCACCACTGGCAGCTGGAGGGTTTAGGGGTGACTTACATCAGCAATTGATGTGGCCTGCTCGACTTGCACCTCAGTGGAGCTGTTGATCTCTGGGTTGCTGGTGTCCAAGATCTCCACAGCAAGGCTCATCAAAAGCCTGGCCCGGAAGGAGACGCCTTCACCCAGGCCCTCGTTCAGCTCTTGGTGCTCATCCATCAGGGTGTAGTTCCGAGTGGAGCCGTACATGTTCACCCACGCGGGGCCAAAGGTGGGCAGGAAGCCTGCAGCAGATCGGACAGGGATGTCAGGAAGGGGACATGCAAGCAGGAGGGCATGTCTTTGCCTCAGGATACAAACTCAGTCGTGGAATGGCCTCACTCCTGGTCTGCGTATGATGACGCAGGCTTGAATATGCACGTGTGTGGTCGTGGAAATGCCCAGCGTATGGTTGCAATCATGTGAGTTACCCAATGCGAGAGTCAAGAAAAAAAGAACCCCCGCTATTAGTCCCCTTTCCAGAGCCATCTTTGGTTTCACGTTGGTCCTGCCTACGTATGCTGGCGTGTTCACGTGTGCGTGAATGGGGGAAACCTGTCAGATATTCATCCATTTACAGCAATTAATTTTTTATTCTTGGGTGTCTTTGCTTTCAGGTGGTAGACTGGAGGCTTGTGACGAGACTTGGTTTTCAAAGAGTGCACATCCAGTGACCTCAGAAGACCACTGCAGTGAATCAAAGTCTCTCCGGTTGTGCACCAAGAGGCAGCTACCTCCAGGGGTAGGGAAGGAGCCTAGGCTATTTTGCTGACTTTCTGCCAAAGGGAAGTCTCTTTACCATGAAAAAGGTAGCCCAGTCTGCCCCCCACCTTAGCTTTACCTTTATCTCCTTCGTTAGAGATCTTCCGCAAATCAATGAAATGGGTTCCGATGGCCACATCGTTGACTTTGTCAGAGTCTCGGATCTGGATCTTTATCCGCTTGCACAATGGGGGGAACATTTCTGTGAAGACTATTTGCTCATTCCAGAGAGGCTCATAGCTGCTTTTTTGTATAGACGTCTTCCCCTGCCGAGTGAGAGGAGATAGATGTTTGATACCGGTTTGAGCTCCCAAGCCATCCCTCGCAACCTGAACTGCTCCCTTGCTAATGACGACTGAAATATGCATTCTGCCTTGTGACTCTCCTCTCCCAAGTAACAAGCTCCTTTCCTCAACTGGAGAGTGCTGCAAACCCGTCATAGTCTGCACAAGAGGGGGGGGAAACACAGCCAACAAGGTGGTTTTGCCACGCATCTCAGCATCTACGTGCCAGGACAACTGAGATCATCTCTGGCCACCTGTACAGTGGCCGGTCCTGCTCACGTTACCTTCCAGGGTTACCCTGGTACCGCACGCAGCTTGCTCACCTTCTGCCCTGCAAAGACCACCTGCACGTAGGGGTCTACCAAGTCCTTGTTCTCCCCAATGAGAGCCTTCTTCACATTGGCCATGATGCTCGTGTTCATACGGGGCAGTCCCTCTGCTCGATAGATCTTGATGTAGAAACGAGCCCACTGCCTCTCCGGAGGGACCCCATCTGGGAGGAGGAGGTTCCTACAACATCAATGGATAGGGTTGGCAGCAGCTGCTGGGGCTAGCAGGTTTGTCAGGAGAGGCTTACCGAAGAGGGAAAAGCTGCCCCGCTTTCTGAGCACTGACTCTGTGAGGGTAGAAAGATGACTATTTCTGTAGCTGTACATTTTACTGCTGTTCTGTTTCTGCCCATCCTCCTGTTTTGGGGTGGGGTGGGGTAGTTTTGTAAGCAGAATCTTAGAGGAGCCCCTTAAAACCCCTGGGACAAAGTGCTTTCCACTAAAGGGATATAATTATTATTGTCAGTGGAGTCTAGGGGACAAATAAACTCAGCCTAATTTAGACATCTAAAGCAAGCCAGATGAATGGGATATTAGAAGAGCCTTTTTTTCTTTATCAGGTTAAAAGGGGAGCTCCACCAGATTGGTTTTCTTGGCATATTTGGCTTTCCTCTTCTTGGGTAAAACATGAGAGCCATGGGGAATGCTGTGAACAAAACAATTTCTAGAGGAATTGCTCGAGGTGTCTGTGAAAAAAGTGGGATAATATCACCACTGCAGCATGGAACACCGACCCAAAGTAGTGCAGGTGGTGCCTCGAGCCCACTTGTCCCCAGCAAGCCAAGAAAGCTTGGTATTTTACTACTAGTCTGTGTTTCCGACTACGTGGTGAGAGGCTCTGAGGTGGACTTGAAAGCCTGTGGTTGCACTTGGAGATATTTAATCAGCCTGAAATGTTTTGAGGCTGGAACGAAGTTTTAAACTCTCCTGATTTTTCTGGGGAGTCACAGAGCCCTGCCCAGCCACGCAGCCTGGGGAACCTGATCCAGACCCTGGCAGTGAGTGATGAAACCTCATCCCATCCCACCCAAGGGCCAACAGGAGCTCTGTGTAAACAGTGGGGACACGAGGTTGGTTGACATCAGGCTGGCGTTGGTATAGAGAGGTCAACCAGCAGATGGTCTGACCCGGCAGCAAGGACTGGTCTGTACCTGATAGGACCTGGATTTGCACCAGTAATCTGCCACATGTTCTCTCTCTGAAAAGCAACTTATTGGTCCCTGGTTTCCTTGCACAGGGTAGGTATGTTTACTAGAGGGGCTGTCAGCCTGGTGTGGTAGGGATGCTGTCCTCATTGTACGATCCAAGGTAAAGAGACGTGAAAAGTAATTCCCAAGAAAGTCGGTGTGGTCCTGGCTCTGCAGATCCTTACCCTTCAATATCGTCCTCTTCTGTCTCATTGGCTTTGTGTGGTGTCTTGATGTTGTCCCCTTTCCCTACCACGGCGATGTCACACTTCAGGTAACCTTTCAGCCCAGCGGTGAGATCCTCAGGGTCAGAAAGGATGGCCCATTTGTGGTAGAACTGGTGCTCTGGAAGCCAGGGGATAAGACAGTCATTTATCAGAATGAGGCACAGCAACTACCGCAAGGACTGGAAATGTAAGAGACATCTTCAGGTGTGAGGAATTCAGACAGAAACCCCTGAAAAATTCATTAGGAAGATGTGGCTCATGTTGAAGACTGAGAAGCAATAGGATAAACTGTCGGAAGGGGGGTGGAGTCTCCAACACTGGAAGTCACCATCCTGGAGGTATTTAAAGGACATGTAGATATGGCGCTTAGGGACATCGTTTCGTGGTGGATGTGGTAGTGTTAGGTTAACGGTTGGACTCAATGATCTTAAGGATCTTTACCAACCTAAATGGTTCTATGATCCTAAGTCTTCAAGGTCTCAGGTGCCTTTTGGATGGTGTTAGAAAGACTTCACCCTTCTGTGGACTAGATGCCCCCTTAAGGTCCCCCTCATCATCTGCTGACCACCCCTCAGGTTGCAGGCTCTGGAGGCTTCATTTCCATCTTAGCTCTCGGGGTTATTTATAGAGGCAGAATGCTGCAACAGGCGTGACATAGGAGCAAGGAAAAAAAAAAAAAAAAAGCAGTGATCCTGGAGGCATCTTTTCTGAAGGGGTGTTGTGTGTTCAGCTCTGGCGTGCTCTGACCACTGGGCCCCCAAACGGGCATGGCTGTTCTGTTTATCATCAGTGAGCAACACAACAGGAGCTCTAATCAACCCCTCTGGCTTTTCCATCGCACAGCAGACATCTTCCTTTCTTGGTTTAAAAGCCAGCCGCAGAGGGCAAGATCCAGCCCATGACCTTCAGCTATCTGGAAGGCTGATATCTTGCCTGAGCAAGTTGCCTTGGGCTTCCTTCTTCAGCGGCTCAGTGGAGAGAGAGACCAGCGCACCCAGAAGGCATCTCAGCCTCTGGCCATAACACCTTATTTCAGGTGGGATATACAACCTTCTCCGGAGCTAGAGTGTTCTTTCTTGACCACAGAGGGTAGCCCAGGTGACTTGCTTATGTCTAGGATACTAACATTAAGTTAGATAAGGACCACTAAAGGCAACTAGCACCCGCCCAGCTACCTCGCAAGAACATTTATTCAACGGTGCAGGTAGGCACTTAGGACTGGCTGCAAACAATTTTACATACCAGGTTGGGTATAGACGGTTCCAACATCCATCTTGAAGGAGCCTACCAAAGTCCCACTGCGCAAGAGGTTTTTTGAGTGGATCACCTGGAAATCGAAAGGGGAAAACGGGTCAGACTTTTTTTCCACGCCCTGGGAGCCATAAGGCTCTTTTCAGAGGCGTTCAGTGTCAGACAGAAAAGGAGCTGATGTGTTTTCCTTGGCCTATATAAGGACACTAAGAGGCACGGTGCGCTTGGCAGCTCTCGCTTAGCGGTATTGCAAGCAAGTGTATAGTTGGATTGAATTTAAAAAAACGCAGAGAAATTAATCTTTGAAACAAGATGCAGTTTTCCAGCCACTATGGGAACAACAACTGGGACGTTCACCTGAAGGAAGGGTCTTTAAGATGCTCCAAACCTATGGTCTAATTCCCTTTATGTGGGAAACTGTACAGCTGGTCTGTGCATGGGGTAGATAGGGATACTCCTAATTAGCATGCTTTGGTCAGTGAATCTCCAAATCTTGTTCGTTGCCCTCCTCCGTGGCTGTGGGGAGGGCTGCAGTCTCTGCTTTGCTCTCAGCATCTGCAGTCCTGATTTGCCACAATACCTCTGTCAGCCCCGTGCCCCAGGAAATCCTCTGGCAGACTCGGGAAGGTCTCGGTTCTCCCCAAGCCTAAACATATCCCAAGACAGATTTAGTTCTACCTGGCTCTGAAATACCAGAGATCAGCCACAGAGAGAGAGAGCAAATACAGGAGTGGAGCTTTGTGGACCCAGCAATGAAGGTCAGCAACCGAGAGAGGGGCTGAGGGTCTGCAAAAGAGGTGAGGCTTGTAGGACCGAACACCTCAGCTGCCGGGGGGGGTGTATGTCTCACATCAAGGACCTTAAATCCATCCCCCGAGCATATACAAAATGGGCTGGTTTCTTCCAAAGCCCCACGAAAAGGACAACGCAACCACGCTCACTTACGGACAACTTGATGATCTTGTCGAACATGACATCTGGGGGGACGTGGAAATCAAAGACGAAGTACTGAAAAGGAAAGAGCAGTCGTGAAGGTCGGAGAGCTGAAGTGGGCTCCTTTTTAGGTTAGAAAGGCAGTATTACGGTGCGTGTTCCAGCTGGAGAAGCTGTGACTGCCTGGAGGAGCATCCTGCAGCACATGTCACAGCAGGGGTGCACCTGTGTAAGCCCCAGCGCTGCCAACCTCTGCAGGCTGGGGAATTAGAAGGAAGCACTAACTTCTCAGAAGAACCAAGAATAATTTAGCACAGGTCAAATGAGAACACTTTTTACCATTTTTGCAACATATCAGAGGGCAAAGGCTTAATTTCTCCTCCTGCGTGGTTTGAGATTTCATCTTATTCCAACAAGAGGTGACAGAAGAAAAAAAGAAAATCCCCAAGTGACAAGAAATTACATTTAATTGACTAACGGCAATGTAGACTCCAAGGAGCAGATAGCCGTGAGCATCACCGGCAGACAGACCCACCTCATTGTAGTAAGGGCAATTGGTTGATTCCTTCATGGACGTGTATTTCTTTTCCTCTCCAACCTCCACGCAGACCACGGGGTCCATGTTGAGCCCAACAAGCTGCCGGGCCTCGATGATGGTGATGCTGACCTGGGGAGAGGGATTTGTGCACCTTCACCTCCTGAGAGCAGCCTCGGGTGCTGCTCGCTGCCTTGATCCCTGTCTCCCCATCTCTTGTTTTTGAGAGATGCCTCTCATCCATCCCTGCCTCCCATCCCCTCTGCTGCCACAGCCTGAGGCAGTGTCTTGAGGTTTCCCAGGGATAGGGCCTGGAACATCAAGTCCTTTCCTCTTAATTGTCAGGTCTTCCACAAAAGCCAGTTGTCAAAGGAAAGCAGACATACGGAGCTCAGCAAGGCACGTACCCTCTTCATAAACCAGCCTAGCACTGCAAATCCTGTTGTACTCCAGAAATTAGCCGTTCCTCATCAACACTAACCTTGTGATCCTCATGTCTGCAGTGGCCAAATAACTGGACCTTGTGCTCCTTCTGCCTCTTGGTTCTAATTTGCTTTGCACCCTCCCCCTCCTCATGTCCTTTATGTTCCCCCCTCCCCTGAACCAAGCACGTTCATTCCCTGTAAGCCTCCCAATGTGGTCTGCAGTGGATGCTGCAAATGTCATGTAATAAATCTCTAACAACAATCATTAATTGCATTGCTCCAATATACATTGCTGTGCTGAGAGGCGAGGACGTAAAGCTAAATTGCTGCTGAATCAGCGGGACTCGGCAAAAATGAGAAGACAAACCAATTTATGAATCACGCTGGCACCAACTAGTAAAAGAAAAGGGAGCAGCATGGATCATCTGAGCCTCGGGAAACTAAATGTGTAGTTCTTCTAATTCTAGATAACGTGGCAGGAATGGAACATCACTGAACAGGACAACAGCAGCCACGTACCAGCCTATCCGAGAAAATCCAGTGAGCAACTCACTGCCAGCCAGGGCTCACCAAGCTTGAATACTAAACAGCACCCTGAAAGCTCTTGGGGAGTGTCCTGGTTCCAGCTGGGACAGAGCTCATTTTCTTTCTAGTAGCTGGTGCGGTGTTGTGTCTTGGATTCAGTAGGA